>JABSTQ010009577.1:0-321633 GCA_013358835.2 Ixodes persulcatus
CGGGGCACGCGTACCTTTAAAATGTCTAAGTGATCAGTTTTGTAGCGTGAGCTACTCTGGCCGAGGTTGAGCAGTTTCGCGTGGCTCCTGGAGAGCCGTGCTGCGCATGCGCGAGGAGCAGTGACGTCACACGGCGCACAGCTTGCGCAAAAAAGTCTAATTTTGGGGTTTTACGTGCCAAACCAACGACGGGCATCTGGCACGCCCCAGCGGAGGACTGAGGATTAATTTGGACCACCTGGGGATTTTCTGACGTGCAACCGAAAGCTCGGTTACACGGCACCTCCACCGCAGTAAGCCTCCGTCAGATTTCGGGCACCTCAGCCGGGATTCGAACCCGCCACATGGGGATCCGTAGGCCAACGCTCTCGCCTCGGAGCCACCGAGGCGGCGGCACTGCTGACGCGCCGGAGCCGCCGCCGCCGCCGCGCGCTCCGCCGCCGCCGCGCGCGCCTCGGCAGTCTGCGCATTCCAGAGGAGTGACGTCATAGCCGCGGCAGACGCACTGGCGCCGCCGCGTGCCCAGCTGTACTCCTCCGTTGCGCAGTAGCCAAGTCTGACGCTGCACCGGAGCCGCTTGATAGCGCCTCTCATTTTGTGCGCATGCGCAGAGGTATCAGGAGGGTATACATATAGCGGGGCGTTTGCCAGTGTGGTATAGCCACGGAGAAAAAGAGCGAAACTGCTGCTCAGCGGCGCAGAAGAGCAGAGAAGCTTAACTCATCGCATACCGAAGTAGTCACATAATGCGTATACCGTGTGTGTCATTGAAGCAGCAGTAAGCATGATAATCAAGCTAATCCTAGACAACCAGGAAAGCTAAGAATAACCAGCTCAACCGAAGCTCACGCTACGTATATCCTGGCATAGCCGAGCTAAGCCTCTGCAATTTTTCATAAGAGCAATTAGGGCAAATAGTCAAAGGTAAGAATCAACGAACCCAGCAAAACTGTTGGAAATGACATCAGGCGTCTCCTCGAAAGCACCTGCGACTTCTAAGTTTCAATACACAAAGTATTGTAAGTGAAGTGAACGATTTGGAAGCAATCTTGCTGACTCACGATCCGCACCTAGCTGTCATCACGTAGACACGGCTGCATAGTGGCATTAAAGATAATTAAATTATCTCGTGTTCTTATGAGATGATTAGAAAAGACGGGGAATTAGCCGTAGCGGCGCTGCTTTTATCGGTAAAAATTATGTTGATGTAACACCATTTGATTGTATTGTCATCAGAGAAGTTTTGTGTTGCAAGCTAAAACATTATGGAAATTCATATCTTCTCGGTGTTGTATATAGGTCCCCAAACGCTGTCCCGAAGCTTCTGGAAGATTTGTATGATTATATGGCAATGCGCTTGCATGATCAGACTAAGATTATTTTTGCGGGCTACTTTAATCTGCCTGATATCGATTGGGCAACTCAAAGGCAAAGAAAAAATTAAGCTGAGTCGACGGAACAATTATTGGATATAACACTGAGCTTTAACCTTAAGCAATTAACGAACACCACAACTCGTGTAACTAATACCAGTCAAGCGATTTTTCACTTACTCTTTGTTAGTAATGTGACTGAGAAGGAAGAAGTGCAGATAATCGATGGACTCTCGGATCATAAAAGAGTGTTTCTTACTCTTTAAATATAAAAAAAAAGAGCAAGATACACGACACAAACGTATAGCTAGGGATTTCCAATATGCAGATGGATTGTCCATCGTCGACTATTTAGACAAAATTTTGACGATTTTAGCCAGTTGAATAATGCCAGTGAACTATGTAGTAAATTTAAAAAAAAAAAAAAAAAAAAAACGTTCTTTCCGATTGTGTCCGTCACTTTGTACCAACGAAAGGTGTGAGAGCAAAACCACCCTAGCCATGTGTAACAAGGGAAATTTTGTAACTGAAGCGAAAGATTAATCGTAGAAAAAAGGCTAGAACAAAGAACGCACCAGAAATTGCCAGCTTAGGGCGACAATCGAAGGGACTGTCTTCCAGGCTACATAAAATTACACAGTGAACAGAACAGCGCACACAAAGACAAGGACAAGTGGAAGGAACATGCACAACAAACAAAATTACTGTGGCATTATGCTCTCTCGTTTCTTGCTGGAAGTGCCGCAGAAGTTTTGGCGGTTTCATTTTCGTTGTGGAAAGAAGCCATTCATGTCATAATAAATTAGGAGGCTGTGTCATGTCGTAACCAAGATAAATGAGAGTTTAATAAGTATTTACAGTCAGATTCTATAGTATGTGACTCAACAGAAAAGACTGCCACTAGCCTTCGCCAATTACGTATGCAGGAGTTGGTTCTTACTGAAAGCGATTTATTTTATTTTATTTGGAATATTAGTGTAAAAAAGCCTCTGGGCTAGACGCTATTCCCAAATAATTTCTCAAAAAATATTCGCAGTGGTCATCTCGATATTTTACATCGGTTTAAATTACCGATAGACTGTTTATGAGGTGAAATTTTTCTTATCCACAAATCTCGAAACATAATGATGGTTAAAAAAAAGACCGTCCCATATTTCTAACATCCACATGTTGCAAACTTTTGAAAGACGTATTTTCTTAACATATCAATCAATACTTGGTACAAAATAACTTAATATTTATGCATATACATGGTTTCGAAAGAGGTTTACCGACATTCACCGAATTAATCGTGTGTACGCATGAGTTTGCATCTATTGTGAATGACCAGGGTCAAACTGATGTCGTGTTTCCAAACTTTTCAAAGGCGTTTGAAATTGCAGGAGTGCACCTAAGACTGCCTACGTGTAGGAATGCGAAAGCATTCCCACACGCAGCGCATTCCTACAAGCAGCGCGCCCCGCTGTCAGCGGCACGGAGTACAGCGGGCAGCGCGCCCGCTCTTCTGCGGAAGAGGAGAGCGGGCACCGAGCCGCGCTTCTCCGCGACGCGACGTGGCTGAAAGCAGAGCGTAGAACCCGTGAGTAGCGGGAATTTTCCGCTCCCCCTTAACCCCTCCCACCCCCCCCCCCCCCCCCCCCCGTGACTCCGGTAATGCCTGACAAGTGACCCACGAGGGGGAAGAGAGGGGCCGCCTAGCGCGCGCCGCCCTCCCTTTAGTAACCCGCTTTTCGCGGTCACAAACTTCGCCGGTGGCCCTCAATGGGGCAGTAAATGCTTTCGCATTAATCTGATTGGGAGTCGCCACGCCTTTTTTTTTTCTCCTGAAAGACGGTCCTCCAGAATCGCCGTCTGCCGGGCAGAAATCGGGTTTCCAGTTTCCTCCTCCCCACTCCAACTCGCACTCTTCTTCCCTCCTCTCCCCACAGCATCAAGTCTCTAAGCTACTCCCAGCAAAAAAAAGGAGGCTCTCCCTCTTTCTCGAATGGAAAGGAGATTTTGAGGAAGAGTTTTCTTGAAATCTCGCTGCTCGTCGGACTTTAAAGGTGTTATGCAACGACTTTTCGACTGGTTTTCAATTTGCACCGAACCTGAGCGCACTGAAAGTAGCTCCTTAGTGAAACTTTTCTAGAAATTCGCTTTATTTAAAAAGTTATAGGCCAAATAAAATTGCAGAAACAAGCAAAAACATAACCTCCTTCATGACGTCCTTGGTCCTGGCTTGGATGGACAATCGGCTGCTGTTTACCTTGATGGTCGCTTCCCCGTGTAACCGCATGCGCGTCAACGGCTCGCTGCTTGCTTCAGCCCTCCACCACGCTTGGCGCCATGAATTTATCGGGTCTGTCAGAGTTTGAGCTCTGAATCCTCAATAAAAGTGCGGAGCTGGGAGTAGTACCGTACGAGGACACCCCTCGTAAGCGTCAGGAGCGCGCTGGCGAAGCCTCTCGGCCCCAACTCGACAACACTCAAGTTGCGGGCAAGTTCCGGGCGGGTCGTCTGTGGCGCGAGATCACGGGAGACAAATTCGTACTTTCGCTTCTTGCAAAATGTGAAGCCGGCGTCGTGCGTCGTCTGCTAGGATCCGCGGGGGCGCCTGCGCTATGCCTGCGCCGCCTCTTTCACCGCTTGGTGGTGGGTATGTCGACCTCTCATTTCTTGTTTCCGTACTGCCTTTGTTTCGTTTCTCATCTAAAATACTGAACAATAACTACTTTCATAAATATTTCAAACGGTTGGCGCCACTTATATTTTTTATCAAGACTAAGTAAAACGCTTTTAGCGGCTCTGACCAGTCGTAAGGCAGGAGCTGACCGGGACCGACGACGTCACGAATTCGTCACATGCAGCGCGCGTTCGACACCACGCGGCGCCCCCGTAGGAGGAGGAGGTTTTCACGTCGTGGGGTTAAAATGTGACCCACTAATATTTAGCGACCTTCTCCGTGCCCACTGAGTTGCCCGAACCACAAGAGATGTGGAAATCGCAAAAAAGGTAGACGCGTAAAGAGGATTGCAGGGCCCATTTAAACTCTCAGCGACAAAACGAGAAAAGAGGGGTTAATGCCTACATGATTTTGTCACCCTTAAATGTAGGCACAAGACTCGCTTACGCAAGAAGGGAAATAAGCAGACAGCTAAAAAATGGCCTGAATTGAAATATTTTTAGTTTCTTAAGTATTTTATGTTTGTTATATATATATAAAATTGGGGTTTTTAGAAAATCGACATCAAACTTGCAAGTCTTTCTTTAGAAAAACATGCAAGTTTGAAGTCAATTTTCTAAAAAACAAAAACTTTTATTTATTCATTTTTTTATTTACAATTCTGTAATATAGTAATTTGCCAGGACCTACCAACAGAAATTGTAATACTGTAAACGACTTAATTTTCGCGGGTTCTAATTTTTTGAATTTATTCGCGGGTTCTAATTTTTGCGAATCGAGTGTAACTTCCGTTTAGTCGTTTACAGTATATTGTTTGTATTGCCGCTATTAGGACTCGAATCTCGTGCTGCGAGAGTTTTGAACGGGACTTCGCATAGACGCTCAGCTGAGCAGAATTTTGACCTATGTAAGGTTTTCTATTTAATGTTTGTACTTACCTCAATATCTGAGCGTAAAAGCCAGTGCAGCAACAATATTTATCCTAACAGTATTTATTTACTTCGCACTGGCGTGATTTGCAAGGTGTGTGAGCTTCGCCCTATGTATTGACGGTGAAGATACGTAACATCTAGATTCCCGGACAAACTTAAAGGAGCTGTGCAACAGTTATAGTGATTTGCTTAAATAATTTGGGAGTTGGTGTCTCGACCTTTCTGAGTAAAGAACAAAAAACCGCTTTTGCCTGCATGTCCTAGTTTTAATTTTAAAAATGAACAAAGATTGAGGTTTTCGGCGCCTCTCAACTCATTCACTAACTTCCGAGTCACGTGCGCTGTGACGTCAATGGGGAAGGCGCGGGGTTCCGGTGAAGCTCTCTCTTTAAGCGCGGTCCAAGCCAACGCTTCGTTTTGCGGCTGTAGGTCGTGCGGCTCCGGATGTGACGTGTTTTCGTGACGTCGCGCCGGTTCTTCGCTCCTTCCGGGCGCGCATAAAAAAGTTGGATGATTTCAACTTCTTTCTGAACGCGCACGAAGGCGCGCTGTGACGTAGTAGGACGCTCCTGTCTCCCGGCCAATCGGTGGAGGGCACTGCTCCGCGTTTCTTCACCGTGTCTGCTGGCCGCCGGTCGGGCGCAGCCGCCGCAGCCGAAGCAGATTATCTTCGCAGAAGTTGCCTGCGAGAATGGCCCGTATGGCTGCATCTATGAACTTTGCACCTGTTTCCGACGCGAGGAAGGTGACCGAAAAAATGGCTGCTGCGGACGCGCAGAGGCATGAAGAAGCTGCGCAGAAGGCCGCAGAAGCTGCCGTCTATGATGACCAAAGCAAGTGCTTTCAGTTGCTCGAGCTCGTCCAGAGAACTACCCTTGGTTGTACGGGAAGCTTCGGCGCGACAACAAAGATAACCCGAAACGGGAAAACGTCTCGAAGGAGGTCGCCCGTGTGTTGGGCATCGTGCGCTGTATGTACGGTTTTGCAACCCCTGACATCTTGTTTTCGCATTTTGTGTTGCGCGCATGGTTTACTTGATATGTGATGGTGTTGAATTGTTTTTGTAACAATATTGCGGAAAAATTCATTCACAAATCGACAGACGAAGACGGTAATATTTGTAAATACCCAAATGCTTTCTTTTTCTTCACACTTTTGCGTTGTTTTGACGGTTGTTTCAACCAAAAATGAGAAGAAAGATAATCACTGCGTCGCCTTTAATCCTCTTTTTGTTCAGCCTACGAGAAAGTGTTGTCTCGGTTGTATGGAAAAGGCTGAACTCCATTTGTGTCCTTCAGACAATCAGTCCTATTCAATTATAACTTTCTATTGAGCCGAGCATGTTTAAAATACTTCTCGAAACGAAATGACAAGTTACAGTACCATACCATACCGGCCGAACCAAATTTTTACGATTCTTCCTTTATAGATTTGTTCCAATTGACCCACAACGTATACGTAGCATCGTACAGATAGCAGATGTTAGCGAGATCGGTACTAAATGTCTGTACTTGATTCACTGCTAAGTTGATGGGGAGTGAAAGCTATGTACGGTCTCTAGATCAGTGAGTCACCTGCCCCTCAGTGCCTGATCCATTCTATGCCCGTGACTACCCGGAGAGTATGACCACGTTGTATGCATGCACCCTATTGTTGATTGTTCCTGCGAGCATGTAGCTTCTACCGCCCTGTCAGCCTAGCAGTGAACATACTATAGTCGTTTGCTTGAGAGCTTGGCGAGTCATTTTTAAGTGTGGGACTAAATTTGTTGTGCAAGTGCTTTTGACGTGCGTTTTGTGTGCGCTGTTCGTTGCCCACGCCCACATTTCTGCATGAGTATATCATGTCTGTCAGGCTTGTCCCACACTAGTATCAACATATTTCTCTCCAGGCGACATCTGTAAAACAAAGTGGAAGTACCTGAGAGACAAGTACGCCAAGGAGGCGGCCAAGGTGGCAGGAACAGAGCGCAGCGGCTGTGGAACCTCGGACGTCTACAAGCCAAAGTGGATCTACTTTGGCAGCTTGCGCTTCCGGACTGTGTCAGTCAGGAAGCCACTGTTTCGCGAAAGTACACTTTTCATATTGCTCATTCGTATGCAACTACACGGTCCTTTTTGCCAATTATGCAAGTCTGAGGCTACAGGAACATCAGAAAGCCAGTCCAGCACTCAAACTGGAGGTAAGATAGCATGCAATGTATTGCGATGCCTCCTCGTCATTATGTTACTGGGCTTATAGTCACGTTTCCAGGTGTCTTTCACAAGTGCTGTCATATGCGATGAAACTTACACTCTTCTGGTGAATTATAGGAGTGACTCCATCATGCAGCCAGTCACCTGGATGCACCGCAGGTACAACCAAGCCAACTGATGACCAAGATCCCGTGGTGATTATTTGCCCGTCTTGACTTTCTTTCTGGTCTTTCAGACTGATGAGCATGGGCTGAAGCTTACAAACGCTACTTCTTTTTGTTTTCTTGTGTTCCTCTATACAGTGCTTTCACCTTGTGGCACTTCCTTTGGCGTTACAGCTGTCAACAGCACCACCTTCTTCCCCTCCCCCTCCCCCAATTGCTGCTTTTTTGGATAACCCTTATCTCGTAAATACTGAATGCACTGGCTAACCACCTAAATCAGGGGTCAGCCCCTGGCACAGTGTGCATAGGCATTCGCTGGGCCGAACAGAAGATTTTTTGGTTTGTGTTTTTTGTAGAAGGAAAGCCATCATAGCTTTCCGATTTTGGTTCGGTGTGATATTACTGGTTGATGTTTCACTTCGAACTCAAACCTGGGAATCTCGCAGAAGGAAAAGCTTTAGAGCTTTATCTTAACTATTCGGACAGTGCAGTATACTTCATTTCAGCATAACTTTGAAAATGGTAAGAGCTGCATGATGCATCCCTTGTGAGGCAATAAGAACAACAGAGCAAGGTATATGACAGCCCTCCGCAAGATGATTGCAACCTCGGACAGTATGCTGTCGCATGCCTCGCTCTGACAGTCATTGGCTGGCCGGGCCATTGATTTAACTGCTTAGCAAAGTTATGTTGGAACGGATTCTGATGAGACTTGTCACTCAATTTTCTTGTTGCAAAGACACCGGTAACAAAACCTCTTCAAGCTTGGAGTATTGAGTTATTTGAGGGAGGAGGATTCAAACAAAATCTGTATCTTTTAGAAATAAGATCAGACAGACTTCTGGCAAGTCCAAGATATTTATCCAGTGGGGCTTGCTCATCTTTAAGTGGATTATGAGTTGGAGGCCTTGTTCGCAGTGTTTTTTTGATGATGAGTAAGAGGACTCGTTCAGTTAATTTTCACATTGGCTTCCTATGTTTCGGTTTTCAAATCTAAGGAGTACACTGATGCTCGCTGTGTAAACGGATGTTTTCGAGGATGAAGCATACATAGTCACACATGCTTTTGCAAATGACTATGACGGATAAAGAGCTTTACACCTCTGCTTGACTTTTAATCCGTACATTAAACTTGCATGCTTGCATCTTGGCGAGCAATATTGAAATATAAAATGTGTATTGAGAAGGGGCTAAAGTGTTCTGTAGGCTAGGTTTCAGAAATCAGCGCAGTGCTAAAGCATTTAGGGTTAAATAGCCTTTTCTTCATAATTGCAAATACGTTTAAGCGTGTGTCAGCATATCCCACAGACACACACACACACACACACCTGTTTCCCGTCTGGCCCAACCCCACATTCACTTCGCGTCTCCTCGGCCAGCTGCTTCAAAGGGTTGCTGAGCCCTGATCTAGACTGCTTAGCTTATATTGACAGTGGCAAATGCATTTCTAGAGCCGAACATCACCCTTCGAGGTCTCGGCTGCTTTCTTGGCTGCACAGCGTGGAGCAGAGAATGCGCATCCATCAAGGCCAACCCCTGCGGATGTGGAGGAAGTGACCGAGCCCCCTGCTGCACCCCGACATGTGCCTCGGCCTGCTGGTCTTCGGCCAGTAAAGCAAAAGAGGTCCGTGGATGGTAGAAACACACCAGTGGAGCAGGTCCTGAGAACAGCCGCTGCTAACCTGATGTTTTCAGACTGCCCTCCAGATCCTCATCTGGCTGAGGCACTGTGCTATTCAGAGATTCGTGTGCTGCAGCGTGATATGAATCTTAATTGATCACAGCTGTATTGGGCCTGAGTGTTTGCCTTAAAATGCATGCGCTCATGTTCCCTGACAATGTCTAGGCACTTCAGTTGCAGCCGTTTCTTGGTAGCAGCATGGGTGTAGTCAGCTTGGGTTACTCTTGCCGAGTAACCGAGTAAGAGAACTGAGCACTCTGTCGACTGCTCAGTCCGTATTGTGTGTCTAATGCTCGCTTTTCTTTGTTTCTTTTTGTGTGTATTTTGCAGCATGTTGGTGTTCAAGTTGCTGCCAAGGTGCTGGGTAGACCGGGAAGCCAAGGGCCGCAGACTACTGCTGAACCACCTGCTGGCGAGAGATGTGCGGCAGATGGCTGACGTCGTCCTCATCAACCCGCATGTAAGTTGTGCATTTTATCCGAAATCCAGTAGAATTGGGTAGGGTTCACTCGTCTTTTTGTGGTGTCTGCAGTCTGAATAGATATTATTCTTGTTATAAAGTGTCATGTCTTGTGGCACATCGATGGGCCTATTTATAAGGATTGAGTTCCACACAAGAAAGTGGATCCAAGTATGTGCGGGAGTGTGGGCTCCTTTTACAGGAAGCATTCCAAATGCCACAAATTCCGAAATATCGCAATGCTGAAATTATTTGACGTCAGGCGTACCCCAACTGGGGTACGCCTGATATAGGAAGGCAGAGACAAAAAGTCCAAATGCCGAAACGCGGGGAACAGTTGTGTCTCGATTTATAACATAACATATCTGCAAACAATAAAAAGAAAATCTGGAACAGTGCCATTAGATTACACCTAATCAGGGCAAGGCCAACACGGCGGCGTGATTTTCCAAAGTGGTAGTTGTCCTCCCACCAACGCAGCAGGTGGGAAGCTTCTTGCGGGAAGGGTGGTTTCAAGAACGCATAGGCATCTCATACTCCTTTGGTGGGCAAGAACGAAAGGGCTGCAAGCTGCGTCACTTTGATGGCGAAGCCATCTACATAATTTTTGTAAAGCACTACCAGTTCTAGGTGCTGCACTCCTTCATACTGATTGGCACAAGTGGAACAGGAACTGTGCACATCTGACAACGGGAGCAACGACCGAATACAGTTTGATTGCTGCCAATTCGAAATCTGTACTCATGGTTTCCAGATTTAGTGCAAGGCCAAGATCTGCAGCGAAGTTCACTACTTCTTCCAAAAGCGCCTCGCACGCCATCTGGGTTCGTTGAGTCACGAGGCAGTAAACAAATGGGAACACATGACCATAAAGATTACCATGAATTTTTTTAACTGCCTGAAGAGCAGCAACAGAGTTTTAAATGTTCCATTCATGAGCCACATCGGAGTGTCATTCAATTTTTTCAAGTTTCTGTCGGTGAAAAAATATTGATAAGAGTTGAGCTCCGCCTGCGCTAGACGCCCCGCAGAAACTCCCAACCGGGGCGGATTTAGAGAGGGGTTCCGGATGTCCTGACCCCCCTCTTGATTTCTGCATGTGTAAAATTTAGGGCGTGAAAGGAGGGAGAGGGGGTTCCTGAACATATGGTACGCTGACCAACAGCTGACCCCCCCTCAGGAAATTCCTGCATCCGCCCCTGCTCCCAACTGCATCCGCCCCTGCTCCCTGTTCTTAACTCGCCCTGGATTAGGAGCACATAAACAGTGTACAGCTTGTGTGGGCAGTCCGCTTTCCTGTTTGTATGCAATGACGCATACATACCAAGCTTGCGTTGTAAAAGAAATGTGGCAGCAGTCAGTATTGTTCGCTTCTAAATGGTAGCCTCTTTCCAGGCTACCGGAGAGAAGTGATGTGTCCTATTGCACTGCCGACCTAATGGTATAGCAAAATGTTATATCATTATGGCAAGTCCTAATGGGATACGTAGTGGAGACAGTTTGTCTAAGAAGCCATCTAGTTGCCTCTTTTATGGCACTAACATGGATGTGGTAAAGCAGTGACACCGGAGGATGCACACGGCAGTTTTCATATTGTAGCTTTGTAGCATAGTAGTAGAGGTGCCGTGAAGGCAGTGTTGGAAAGCAGCAAACTTTTTGTTTCGAACCCAGGCAGACTTAATAAATTACAAACTTTGCAAATTCAAACCTCAGCAAGCTTAGAAATTTTTCATACCCTTTAAGCTCGAACTTTGGGAGGTTCACAGCATCCCCACATGGGAGTGCTCTTTATGTTCTGCGAGTGGCCAATTGTTGGCCCGTAATTTTTCGGGTACCCCAGGTGTTCACGATACTAGTAGGGAATTAGCTGTTGTATGTTTGCTCTGTTTCAAATAGGATTATACATACTTGATTGAAAAGGGTATTTACACCTTACCAACTTTGCGTATTTCTAATTGGATAATTGTTCATGTTTGTTTCATGCAGCCCTTCTTCCTGAATCGAGAAAAGGCCCCAAAGAGGGAATACTTCACGGCAGATGGGTATCACATCCACCGTATCCTTGGGGTCCGCAAGATGAGCAAGCTCATCAAGGTCCATGTCAAGAAGAAGTTCGGAGCACAGTGGATTGGTGTCAGACACTGCCTGAAGCTTCGACAGATCTACTCGTGCAGCCACTGCACACTCGTGCAGCCACTGCACACTCGTGCAGCCACTGCAGGACAAGAGACCACAAGTTGTGGTTGTGCCTGAACTTCATCCGCCACCAATAACCATGGTAAGCTGTGCCAAACTGCATTTAGCTAAAAAAAACAAAAACACAGGGTTTCTTTTGTTATCCCCAAGACGACTTGAAGGCGAAAGCCCAAGCGCCGATGCATTAAAGACAGACACGCGATTTACGGATGCGGTGGTACCCCAAGTGTACACCAAGTGAACAATCTAATCTCGAAGACTGCATAAACATTGTGGCTCCCTGAAATCCGAAATACACTATGGGCAATCTTTATTAAGGCGAAAACCTTATATGTCTCATCGTTCAGTCCTTGAGAAAAAAACACGTCGACAATACGAAAGGTTGCGTGCAAATATTAATATTCCTCCTAAAAGACTTTTAGTCCACGTCCCTCGGCTGGTGTCAAACCAGCAACCTTTCGTTCAGTAGTTCAACGCAGTACCCCTCCGCCCGTGGCGGTACGTAAACGTTTTGGTACCTTTCATATCGTCGACATTTTTTTTCTCAAGGACTCAACAATGTCACATATACGATTTTCGCCTTAATAAAGATTGCACATAGTGTATTTCGGATTTTAGGGAGCCACAACGTTTATGCAGTCTTCGAGATTAGATTGTTTACTTGGTGTACACTATGCTAGGCCACTTGTGGTTTCTTTTGTATGCTTGTCTAAACAAATGATTTGATGCAGTAATGAAACAGTAGTCAGCACCATGAATTCATTGAGTGTATTAGTTATGACAAAGTGTGCCTACTGGTTAAAGAAGGATTACGTGTTTTCAGACAAATTAAAAAAAAATCCAAAAATGACTAGCCGGTAAAGATCCGTCAGATCGTATTTCTTCAATGAACTTTGATTGTGAAGGTCGTACATGGCCAAAAAATAAAACCCTGGGTGACATTTTTTTTTCGCAAGACTACTCAATACAGGCTCTGACTTTCCAAGAAAAGATCTCGCTTCCCTTTTAAAATATTGACCAGTTAAAGAAAAGGGGAATTATTTTGCTAATTTATGCTAAGGACAAATCATTTGTCTATTTCTGGGAAAGTTAAAAAGCTAAGAAAGCCAAGACCTGAATTTTCCAAAAACTACTAAACTCTGAAAACATGGAACCCTACTTATAAAAGAACACATTTGCTTTTGAGTGACATCCCACACCCTCTCTTCTCTTCCTGCAGCCAGCAAGCCATCGACTGCCCGCCAACGACACAATTCTTGCGGTGCCGGACCTGCCCGGTAGAGTGACTGGGGAAGGTTTGTAACAATATTAGCATAGAGGATGTGATACACAAAGTCTGCTGGACAGTACACGGCAGCCCCGTTGCTGTGCATTGTTCTGCAAGCCTTGTGTCGCACGACCTCTATGATGGTAATGTTACTTATTATTCACCACTCTGACAGCACTGGCAAAACCTTCTCAAACAGCCTTTTTAAAGGCCAACCATATCCGTTTTCGAGATGCCCACTTATGGAAGCTGCCTCCCGTGACTCAGAAACTTTGTAGTTGAAACCATTAAAGAAAAGTGTCCAAATTACCTGGAATATACCAAGATCTACATGACATCACTTTTACTGTGCACTCCCTTTGCAGAACAATCTGCATAGTGGTGGAACCACAGAAATTATAACATCTTTTATGTGGGGATGCTACAAACGTTTTGGGAGCCTTTAAGTTAAGACACAAAACACAGAAGTTAGAGAGGTACAAAGTTTAACATTTATTGCCTTGAAAGCGCAATGTTTCAGCCGAATATGCCATTGAAATATAAAATGTGCCTACAATTTAAACATAGAAACACACTTCACTCATTTTAATCACGCGTAAATCTATTTTGCACCGAATAGAGCAGCATGTCGGCTGCCCCGGGACAAGTTTGTGTGCAGTCTGCAGTCTTTCTAGTCTCCAAAAAATGCTGGCACTTCCATTATTACATGCACCGAAAAATCAAGGGAAAGTAAACAAACGAGAAAGTAACTGCATGGAAAGGTCTTTATTCCGTGCTGGTCTTGGGGGGAAGAAGGAGGGGGGGGGGGGGCACAAAGTTTTCTTTTGCAAGCGGGGATCACAATGACGTCGCGGCAAGAGTTGTAGCAGAACGTGCAAGCCTGTTCGTTTGCGGGTGCAAGCACCATGTCTACCAAAATGGAGTTTCGGTTCATTTGTTGTGCGGCAAACATTTCTCGCACTGCTAACTTTTAGTCAAGGCAACAAATTCTTGGCCACAGTGTGTACACCCAAGATGCTCGATAAAGATGGATCTCCATTGTGATAAACAACTCCTATCCACCAAGCAGGAGACACGTTCTTTAGCAGTCAGGCTCTGCCGAGAGCCCAAGGCCCGTACCTGCAAGATACACACAAAAAGAAACAAAGAAAAGCAAGCATTAGACACACAACACAGAACTGAGCAGTCGACTAAGTGCTCAGTTCTCTTATTCGGTTACTCGGCCCAGAGTAACCCAAGCTGACTAAACCCATGCTGCTACCAAGAAACGGCTGCAACTGAAGTGCCTAGACATTGTCAGGGTCATGAGCGCATGCATTTTAAGGAAAACACACAGGCCCAATACAGCTGAGATCAAGTAAGATCCCTGTCGCACTGCAGAACAGGAATCTCCGAACAGCCCAGTACCTCGGCGAGATATGCAATGAGCACAAAGAAAAAAAACTGATCTGAAACTGTCGACACGACGCTCACAAGGAAGCTCGCAATGTCTTTGCACACGTGCAGAACAAACATCATACCTAACTTACCTGCAAGCACCCTCAGACTCACAGCCAAGACATGCGGTTAGAAAAGCATGCATGCCATGTGGCTGAAGACAGCTGTGAGCAAGGAACACCCCTAGCGCTTTCAGCAACGAGCCAAACAAAGGAGCACAGTGCCCCGTCTAGCTGGTGTTATTGCAGTAAAAAGAGAACATCTTGGGCAGCAAGCAACAGATGCTGCATGCAGTGCATGCACGAGATTTATCATGCAGTGAAAGCAGGTTGAATGTCTGACAATCGGAACATGCACTCCGAGCGAACGCCTGTTAGTAAGAAAGGAGGGGACAATAGCACAACGTGGACCTCCTCAAACTGTGTCAGGGTGGGATCCGGAACCCACACTGGTGTTGCTGCAGAAAGTATGTGCACCTCACTCGGAGTTCACATGGAACATAATTACTACCCTGGCTGGCTTCGGAAGTGTTAGCTAAATATTAACCGCTCCAGCTTCGCAAGTGTTAGCTAAAGGGTATTTGACGGAGCATGTGGATATATCTCTCCCTGTACTGTAAGGGTCATACGCTGCATACACAGTTTTATTGCATCTGAGGATGCTATATGCAGTTAACGGGAAAGGTGGCATGCCTATGACCTATGACAAAGCTTGGCTTCTGATAAAGATCCTTGAAATTTGTGATTTAGGTGGAATATGGAAGAACACTTTACCGTTGCAGACCGCATAGCCTCAATCCTAGAGAGATAGTGTTGATGGCGCTAGTAGTCTCCTTGGTCAGCAGTGCAGTAACGAGACAGGAGATGCTCAAACCTTGAAAATACACAAACACAACTGGCTACATGCACTATTGAACAGATGGGACTCAGGAAAGCATATATACACACATGAACTGTTGACATACTGCACTAGAAAAAAAGTGCAAAAAAAAAAAGACCGATTCTTACACATCGTTACATACACTGAAAAGGCTTGCACCTGCACAAATACTATAAAGGACTATTTGCAATAGCTCGATACTTGACGAATTTCTCAAAGCGACCCGCTCCATCGGGCAGAGGCTTCTGGGACCAATTCACGAAATTTTAGTCGTTTGCGTTAGATGTGACAAATGTCGTGATCCCTGATTGTGATTATTCACCTGTACAAAGCATGCCAGACAGCTAGTGTAGCGAGTATACCTGCGGTGTTCAGTGCAAGCAGCCTTTAAACCCACCTGATAGTACCTATGGTAGTACACACCGCTAAAGGCAAAGACAGCGGTTGTTTTTGTCTCGCACGCGATCGCGAGAGCAGGGGGAAGCAAAGTACCTTCATGTATAGTCAGCCAAGCGTTTAGACGTTAGTATTACAAGACTAAACCTTGTGAATTTGCCGTCTTGCGAAAGTACAGTACCTTATTTCACTGAGATGGTGACGCTTCACGTTTATATTGATGCCATGGTACATATGATGAAAAATATACTAAACATACCAAATAAAAGCTAGCATAACTTAATTGGTTCTTGACATACAGAAGGACTCGAAGAAGTCCCGGCCGTCGGGGTCCTGGTACATCTGTCGCACAGTAGTGGCGTACTCGCCGAGCGTCTTTCTAGACCTCAACAGCGTGCGGATGGCCCTTCGCTTCTTCTTGATACTCTAGTAGCTCACATGGAGCCGCGAAAGCAGTCAGCCGAGTCATGTTGACGGTTCTTGCATTGCTGACGTACTACCTTACCACACAGAGGTTCATTACCTCAGGAATCCCAGCTTCGTGCAGGGATCCACACGAAACGCCATCATGAAAGCAAAGGAAGGAAGACGGCACGACGGCGCCGACGTCGCTATACTCTGTTTCATACTTAGTGTGCAACGCTGTCAAAGCTACTGGCGCGAGCGCGTGGCTTCATCTATGGTTTTGCTTGCGCGAGAACGCGTGCAAATGATCAGCGAGATCAAGCCCCATGCTCGCGCCAGTAGCTTTGACAGCGTTGCACACTAAGTATGAAACAGAGTATAGGGTGCCTCAATGTCCCTCTGCTTAGGGTGATGCCACCCTTTGTAGTACCCGATGCCGACAGCACGCGCTCACGGGTAAAATACAAATAAATCGACGAAAACAAAATGTCCTCAAAGCACAGTCAGCGCCACAAACGCGTGCCGGGACACGCTCTTTCACGCGCTTCTGAACAAAAAAAAAAAAAAAAAAAAAAAAAAAGAAAGAAAGTGTGGGACAAAATGGCCAGGCCTAGAGCCACTGTATAAAGCTACGCTTAGAGTAGCGACACTCCGCCATTTTGGGTCGTAAAATCAATGTTGCCAGACGCCGACGGTTTTGGTTTCGGTTGCGCTGTGCGTGAGCGGTTGAAGCCTCGTTTATGCTCCCAATACAAACTAAAAAAGAGGAGGTAATAGACCTATTTTCAGAAACTCAACTTGAGCCAAAGTTTCAATCGTTTTGTAGGTTGTTATTTTCCGATAAAAAATAACATGAGCCTTCAGTATAAATAAACAATCATGTCTCAGGCGGCGATGAAAGACGGCCATCTGCGTAGGTTTCTAAGAGGATCTCTATGTCATTGTTACTGCCCAGTACCGTAATTTTTGGGGGCAGTGAAGCGATAATTCTCTCGGTTCGGTAGTATTTCAAGCCAGCTTTCAGGTGGGGCTCGGCACGATCGTTTTTTCAAGGATGGTCAAGAAAACATGGACGGATTTGTTTATGCAGCAATGCTGAAGTGTCGCTTCTTTTTTATTATTATTATTTAGGAATACTGCAGGCCACTTGCGGCCCAAGCAGGATTGGGGGTTACAAAAGTGGAGTCAAAAAAGCGCAACACCAGGTAATCCGTAAAATGGGAGAGGGGAACAGGGGAAAATTATGAAAAAATTGTAATAAAGCACGAAAACAAATGCGTAGAAAAAAATGTAATAGCTCACAACAAAGTTGGGAGGGGTGGGGGTAGTGGGGAACAGGAAAATAAAACACAATGCAAAGAGTTACACATCAAACGAACGCTCAATCGACTCCAAAACATTGTCAGATATAAATATGTGATGAGGAAGGTTGTTCCATTCTGTTATGGTTCTGGGAAAGAAGGAGTATTTAAATGCATTTGTTCGAGCGAATACTGGAGTTATTTTATGCGGATGGTCATGCCTTGTGCGCCTCTTAATCCTCTGTTTTTCGATTTCATTGCCTATTTTTATCTATTCCAGTGTATTTTTATTGCTTCTAAGTGTTTCTATTCTCTCCTGCCCATGATATTTCTTGCAAATATAGTATTTGTACCTTTATTTTGCCTTTTTCGACGGGAGTGCCGACGGACCACACGCCGCTTCGCGCGTCGTTTCCCCGGTGAGTACTATCATTGCTATCGATTCTTATCGAGCTGTTAGCTGTTCATTTTGTTTCATTTGACGCGCGTGCAGTCAAGAGGAGCCGTTTATGAACACACGCGCACATGACATAGGAGTAGGCAGAGCTCTGAATCAACAATCGCGACGCGAGAGCCGAGCCCGCGCTCGCTCCGTTGACTCGCACTGTATCGTGTGCCTTCGAGTGCCGCTTACTTGACTAAGATACAGCAAGCCGCTCTGAACGGGCTGCATCTTCTGCGATGCGGGCTCATGCTCGGTATTTTACAATAGTTGAAATTGAACTCTGCATGAATCTTAAAACATAACAAACAGAATGTGCATGCCAAAAGGAATAGCAAATGAAACACCCACCATCCATCTATTTTCGGTTTTCGTCGGCAAAAAGCTTTCCCGGTTGGGTCTCGTCCTGATGAATCGTCGGTGGAGACCCGAGGTGCGGTCAACATTAGATTAGACCTTTTGAGACAGAATTCATATACTTGCTGAGAGGAAGTACACCCAAACGAATCTCAGGCATGTCATTTATAGTGCGTTTTAAATTGAGAGGCCTGATGTAAAATGAGACGTCAATACTGACGCACCCTTTTTGCGAATCTAAAATTTTGAAGGCCTTGCCCCCCTCGCTAGGGGGACAAGGCGCATGAATCTCGGCACGTGGATGAAATTTTTTACCTTAACATCCCGACTCAATGTCCATCGCCAAATAATCGGCTTCCACACTTTTAGAAAAACATTTTTTTTTTAGAAAACACCGAGTCATTGACCACTCCTACAAAAGCCTGAACCAAGCATACTCGTACCGTGGCTTGTTTGCTCCGTGCTGCCCTCAAATTAACTCGGGCTGACAATGTGTTTTTTAAATGGAACCCACGTTTTTAGTTTCGGTTTCACTTTTTGAGGCAGGTGGATACTTTTGTAAAGCTTCCTCCCTATGCACTTCCGAGTCAACATTTTTGCAATGGCCAACCCCCGGGCTTTGATTTTGCGCTCCTTGACGAATGCTGAAACTCATATAGGCGGGCAATAGCTCACCTTAAAAATACTTGTTCTTGGTGGCCGAGAACAAACTCGTGTTCCTGATTGGCAGCCGCTTACTGCCAAGAATTGCTGCACATATTCGAAAGAACCCAGTCTTAGTCTAATATAGATGCTTTGGCCGGACGGAGCCACAAAAGCCTGACACAAGACCAGTATAAAGACCGGAAACAGAGTGTCTGTGAGGAATGAAACACAAAACTCAGATAGGCATCAATCACTCACCTTGAAAACACTTGCCATAAGCGGCTAAGAGCAAACTTCTGGCCTTGATTGGCTGGTGCTTGCGGCCAAGACCTGCATGTATAAGAAAGAACCCGGTCTTAGTCAAACTTGGGTGTTTTTGCAGAAGAGAGACAACGAAATACTAATGCAAGATCACTACACATAGGAAATGGCATCCAAGAGGAATGGAACACAAAACTAATATAGGCGGGCAATAGCTCACCTTGAAACTACTTCCTCTTTGTGGTCGAGAACAAACTTGTGTTCCTAATTGGCATCCATTTCCTGCGAAGAATACCTGCACATATCTTAAAGAACCAGTCTTAGTTTAACACCGATGCTTTGGTCAGACAGAGACACAAAAGTCTGATACTAACCACAAAAAGCAGGAAATAGTGTATGCGAGAGATGCAAACAGACTCAGGTGGAGAGGATCATTCTGCTTCACCTTAGTCAAATAGTGTAGCTCATTTTGCTAAAACAATGCATATTTGCTAAAAAAAGTATAATATATATTTTGCCTCACTTAGCAGAGTTTACTGCCAAGGATACCTGCACACCAGAACAAGTCAGACTTAGTCACAGTTTTTTTTTTCTTTTGAAGAGCGACAACAGAATCCTAAACGAATGATGAAACAAAATTTGGGTCCAGCAAAAAAAAAAATGTCACATTTGGGGGTTTTATGTGCCAAACCAACGACGGGCATCTGGCACGCCCCAGTGGAGGACTGAGGATTAATTTGGACCACCTGGGGATCTTTTGACGTGCAACCGAAAGCTCGGTTACACGGCGCCCCCTCCGCAATAAGCCTCCGTCAGATTGCGGGCACCTCGGCCGGTATTCGAACCCGCCACATGGGGATCCGTAGGCCAGCACTCTCGCCTCGGAACCACCGAGGCGGCATAGCCCAGGAAGACAGGCTAGCTTGCCTTGATGCAAGCACAGTGCCTCGGCCGACAGATGAGGTTCTATTCTTGGTCACTCGTCATATTTGGTGGAAATAGTAAATTAAATGAAAATAATGCAATCTCTCTTGCAGCCGACCGCTGCAAACGAAATTCATATACCTCGATAAACGACCTGGAAATAAAATTGGTTGGTGGCCGAGTGGTTTAAGGTGTCAAATTTCAAACTTACAGACTGTGTAGTTCTGGCTTAAGTCCTCCTGGTGTATATTTTTACACTTATTAATTATATTTAAATTGTTTCTTTCGATTTTTGAGGCACTAGCACATAATTTATTCGCTAATTCACCTTTAGAAGAGTTTTAATTATACCCTGCGGCTTCCTAGTGCTCGTAATAGATTCTCAGTAAGAGCGGCTTTCAATTTTTTTTCTTGCCCTCGTTGCTGTTTGCTTGCTCACCCTTAAAATGCTGACACCTCGACACAGAAGTAATAAAAGATGTGTTTGAAATGTGATGAAGATTGGCATTTCCAAGTTGTAGCCCTGCTTCATACCCCGACCATGCCACCATACCATACCTGAGTGCAGTGACGAATGGTCCCAGGTGCTATGACCCAACCGTACATGGCCTTACGGCGTGGTGCGACTCGTGCAGCACCTATGCTTCGTGATGGAGCCAGTGAGCTAGGTTCGACCTGCTAGAGCTGTGCAAGCCACAGCTTTACAGCCTGCAATGGGTGGGAAGATGCCCCTCCCTTTGCAGAGCTTGCAATTGCTCACGAAGAAGCTATTGCCAGCACTAGGGAGCCACAGTGTGTGAATAAAAGCACTTCTGAATGTGAATTAGTGTGTAAATTATGTGTCTATACGTTAAAACGTTTAAAAAAAAGTATATATATATACAAGCACTAAAAAAGGCAAAACAAAAACTTTTCGTGGGCTTGAACCTAGAGCTCCACTGCCCTTGATTTCAGTTTCAAGGACCGCTTCAGACGTGGAACTTTTCCAGCAATTTTGAGGTGGCTGGCGGGTTGTTCCCTAGGTTTTCCCAGATCAACGCGAATCGCTGAAATCGGGTTCGGCTCAAAACGGACGAGCAACTAGAACAACTGGAGAAGTGTGAAGCGGCAGCAGCCAATCAGGGACGCAATATTTTCATGTGACAGCCCTGTGGTGGTGATGATGACAGCTAAAACTTGGCTCTGGTATGAAATGGATCGTTTTTGGAAATAAACTGTTTCAAAATGATGAGCTAGTATTCTCAGCACAAATTAAAAGTATAAAAACATGTTTTTTTGGATATAACTGCGCATCTAAATAGTGCAAAAAAATACAATTTCATGATGATGATGGCAAGTCATAGCAATTCGGTTGCTGCGTGTGAACGCGGGCGGTCCGTGTTGCGACGTCATGTTGCTGGGTGAAATTGCCCCATCTGAAGCGGGCGTTATTGGCCCGCTTCAGAAGGGACAATTTCAATTTCACCCAGCAACAAGGCCCGCTTCAGACAAGGCGATTTCACCCAGCAACTTGACGTCGCAACACCAGCAAGACGGGCGCCCGCGTTCACACGCAGAAACCGAATTGCAACGACTTGTCATCATCATCATGAAATTTTATTTTTCTTGCACTATTTAGATGCATACCTATATCCAAAAAAACATGTCTTTATAACTTTAAATTGTGCTGAGAATACTAAATCATCTTTTTGAAACAGTTAATTTCCAAAAACGATCTATTTCAAACCAGAACTAAGTTTTCAGTTGTCATCATCACTACCACAGGTGTGTCGTGTGAAAATATCACATTCCTGATTGGCTGCTGCCGCTTCAAACGTCTCTGAATTGTCCGAGTTGCTCGTCCGGTTCGAGCCGAAACCGATCTCAGCAATTCGTGTCGATCTAGGGAAAGCTAGGAAACTACCAACCAGCAACCCCGAAATTGCTGGAAAAGTTGCCCCGTCTGAAGCGGGCCTAAGACACCCTATTGTCTGGTACAAAGACCATTTAGGAACATTCGGGTGTTTAAATATTGTAATAACCTTTTTGCAAAAAAAAACAACAACAACAACAGAAAAACACATTTCAGAGGGAAAAGTTAAGGAAAGGGAATGTACCATTATGTTCAGTGAAGTTCTGTGACAAGACTCGGGACTCGAGCAGGAATGCCGTTATCCTTGGTGTGACCCCATGAGACTGTCTTGCTGCCTTTGCTGGGGTTTATCTGACTGAAGTACCTGTATGAAAAGTAGAAGAAACATATGTGCATAACATCATTATTCACACGAAAATTTGTCAACATCCAAAATGACCCATGGACAAAATTATGCGAGGAATTTTTCGGCCACGTTGGCCGAGTCACCTCTCGTGGCAAATGTTTCATTGCAACTTTAACTGTAGTGAACAGTTATAGGGTATATTACAAACATAGCACAGTTTGATACGAAACTACAGCACACAAAACAGCACTCTAATACAGTATGTTGAGGTACCTCTGAACAAATTCCAGGGTTTCATGGTGCCTCCTTCAGATACCTGATGTTGAACATGAAATATGTGCACCAAGGAATGAGCAAACAGTTACTTCCAATTAGTCTCAAGCACCAGCGACATGTCGACAAGGAGTGCAATATGTAGAAAAGGTCGTCTATAAGTGTGCAGCCAAGATGAAAAAGCAAGATATAACGATATCAGAATAAGATCACACAAAAAAGGCTCGTTGTAGTCATCTATAATCTAGGCACAGCGAGGAGTCGACCGACGTACAGCCGCGATTCACTTTGCGTTGATTGAGGTGAAACATGGTCAACGAAAAGATAAAAAAACGCGTTTATTTTTTTACACTATTTGCTTTGCGCAGTTGGGCGGCGTCACAAAAATCTGACTTACTCGCTAGCGTTTCTCAACTTCGTTCGGCGCCAGTCGGCACCACAGATCAGTGGTCGGCACTCATGGTCTAAACGGGAGGAAAAGAGTACGAGCTCAGAGCCGAGCGTCGATCGGGACTTTCCTAAAGAGAAGCTCCGGTAACACTTCGGCGACTCGTCAGCTTCGAACAACGCCTCTTCGAACCAGCCCGCGAATCCAATGCGTCAAACGGTCGCGGCAGAAAGCACGCCGGAAGGAAGGGGGCTGGAGGCTGAGTATCCGAAAGAGACGCGGCGCTGGTTTTTACGTCTATTTCGCACATGAGATAACAAGATAGCAAAGGTAGCCGAGTGTGAACACTGACTGACGTTACATTGGAGTACACGCAGTCGAAACGACGCCTGCAACAGAGCACAGCGGCACAGCTAGTGGCTTTCAACAGGGGACACGCGTTCAAATAAGCTGCGATTTCAAAACTTCATGTCTCCTTTCTGTCCTTCGGTGTTTACTTTGATCCGTGTACACCAAAGCACTCAATGCTGCAAGTAATAAAGTCGTGCATACGTATTATCGCGGACAATATGAGCTGAAACAGCGCTCCGGCCTGTGCACGGTACTACCTGCGCCGCCTGTCGCCTTGCTCCGCACATACGGCACACACTGAGGTGACTGAGGCCCGAGATAAATTAACACGTGCGCTCGCTGCGCCACTGCGCTCTTCCGGCCGTCTGCTAGCGATACGGCGTGTGCGACATCAGGCGTGTTTGTGGCAGGGCGACAGGGAAGGGGGGAACAGAAGATGACAGTTGCCGTCCCTACTTAACAATTGTTTTACTACATTCTATCGCGTAGAATCACGTAGCAAAAAACGTATTGGTGAAGAAAAAATATTAAGGTATATTTAGTTGCAGCTGCAATTATAGTTTTTGAAAGAAACATGAAAAGACGTTACAGTTTGTTTTTGTTTAAGTGCATGCACAAAGTAGGACATCGTAAAATATTGGCCAAAATTTATATACCGGATTTAAGCCGGCTCCAAGGTATTAACGCTTTTTCCGTTTTCATTGAGCACAGTTGTTTAGAAAAAAGGTAACCATACATGTTACTGCTAAGGTTTTGTAACCTTGATGGATATAAAAGGGTTCAAAAATATTATTTCTTTATTACTGGGCCCACGTGTTTGTTTTAAACAAAACAAGTTGCTGACAAGACACCAGTGTTTTATTTACAAATGCCTAGTCTTAATAAAGTGCGACAAACAGTCATATATTTGCCAGGAGAAGGAGCTTGAAACATCATCAAAAAAATATTCGTAGAGGACAATGTCAGACAAAAAAGATTACCAGTCGGTGTGGAAGTTCAACTGCACTATACACGAAGATGAGGACCATGAATGCACCACACAAAAAAAAAAAGGTATGTGCTGGTTCACGGCGTCAAACAGTGTGTCGCAACCGTGGTAGCAAGCTTTGTTCCAATCGGCAGAAGTCCGGTTCAGGGGGTCCTGAGGCGCAATAAAATTTACGAAAGAAGTTAATTCCGCGTCATTCTCCCGTAACCTGCGACCACGGCTCTCATCCTGTCTGGTAAGGAATCACAGAGCGCGGCCACGAAGTCCGGCTTGGCCCGAAGCCTCTCCCATTCACGTCTCAGCGCTTCCCACAATTCGTCGGCAGTGGCGCGGTATAGGGGACGAAGTGACATGGCTACTTTGATGCGCCTCCAAACGTGTTCGATGATATTCAGATCGGCATCTTTCGGGGGCCAAGGCAGCTCTGTCGCGCAGCGCTCTTCGAGGAGATACGAGCGTGACAACGCATTCTCCAATTCGGCGCTTTCTTGAAATGCATTGAAATGCATGTTTGCTGAAAACGTGAACATTGGCCATCACGTCACACGCATCGTGATGGTGGTTCCTTTCGCGAATATTTTCGGTAGCAGGCTGCCGGAAGAGCGCAGCGGCGCAGTGAGCGCAAGTGAGAATTTATCTCGGCCTCAGGGTGCGCCGTGTTTAGGGAGCGATGCGGCAGGCGGCGCAGGTAGTACCGTGCACAGGCCGGAGCGCTGTTTCAGCTCATATTGTCCGCGATAGTACCTTTCGAAGCGATTGAAAGTGTGCTGGTTTCGCTTGGTGAACACGAGCAAAGACCTCGACGAACTATAATCCGTCGGTCGCGCCTGTGGCCTGTGGCGCCGACGAAACCGACGCCCAGCAGCTGCGCAGTTTGCATGCTCGGCGGCTCTCTCGCCGGCTTGGCGGCTTGGCCAGGCTTGGCCTCGGCTACAGCGCAGGCTCGCGCCCTTCGAACAGAGGAACTGCATCCGGAACGCGGACTGGCGCGCGCGCGGGTTGACGATGGAATCATGGAAACTAAGGTCCCTATGGAAACTCATCTAAAAAAACGAGACTGTGACGTATCGTTTGATGGCGCCAATGCACGTAATTTTCACGTCCTTTTTTATACAGTGTGTGAATTTCGCGAAACAGGCGACGAAGAGTGGTGGGTGAAATGTGCTCGCATGTTGTCGTGGATTTTGTGTACGACGTAGGATTACCAGAAAGGTGGGTAAATATCGATAAATGCGCGTAGGAACTACATGCACGTGACCTGTCAAACCTATTCACCCTCATTATTTTATCGTCCGAACTGACATTGTCGCGTATCGCGTTCGATTTGGGTCCCAACACCGATAGTTTCTTCTTGTATTGCGATGTTGTGTTGCAACATCGAATTGTATCACGGTACGTTGGGTTTATCGTTCGGCGATCACCTTTTGTTGCATTACAACAACTACAATAAACATTTGTTGGAAAACGATCACTCCAATAAGCTCGTCGTTATTGGGCTTTTTCATTGAAAGGTAAGTCGCGGTTGTTCCAGCTAGTTATTCTGAATGGTTTGGTGGTTGTCTAGCATTTGAAGCGCGCGAGGGTGTGTGTACTGTGTGCCGTACCAACAGCTGTACATACTTGCACTGTCGATCAATGTTAATGTTTTCGCAACGCTGAACGTTTGTGTTCCGTGTGTATCCCCACCCAATATCTTTCTCTCGCGTATTGCCGTATGGTAACTCGTGCTGTCTTACGATATCATTCACGCGGTGTCGTCTATGTGGACATACCGATATCCACCTTTTGCTTCACGAACGCTCAATATCGTGTTACGTTTCCTCTTAATCCGCGGTATATGCCGACGTAATTCATGTTGGTAACTTGGTATCCGTTCTGAGATATATGCACGCGTTATATTGTATTCTCCTTTGGGCCCGTGGTCGACGACCGATATTTATATATCGTGTGGTCGTACAGTATGTCCATATCGGTCACCAATATGCACGCGATGTCGTATTCTTTTCCAAAAACCGCGCATTATATCGGGGCATTGTGCTCCAATATCGTGTTGTATACCAATAACCGCAAGTTCTGTCGGAATATTGTGCTCCGATATCGTGTTGTATACCAATAACCGCAAGTTATATCGCAATATTGTGCTCCAATATCCTGTTGCATACCAATAACCACACATTATATAGGGATATTGTGCTCCGATAAGAATTCCCATCGTGCGTATTGGGTTAATCGGGTAACAATAAGTTTTTATCGGTTTCCATCAACTTCATTGGAATACAATATTTCCAATAAGCCGAGTTCATATTGGCCTTTTTCAATTGGGTGATGTAGCCCGAGACATTAACAAGAGACTCCATCTCCACATCGTCAAGACCCGGAGCTTCATTCTCAAGGAAGTTGTACTCTGCCAAAAAGTCATCCAATGCGTGTTCGAGGTTTTTTTCTGACGCAGCTTTCTTGATTTCGACAAACTCGAGCAAGTCAGAACTGTCATCTATTGCGTAGTTACCTTTGCGGCTAGGCTTGAAAAACTGAGACAACATTATGAGCCGTAGAGTGAGCTTAAATTCCAGGGCCCTTGACACTGGATTCTTTGATCGGACGCAGGAAAACAGGTTCTCGAGAGCATCCTGTGTGAACCGGCCAAGCAAAACAAACTTAAATGTGTGCTCATTGAGTAGCCCATGCTGAATGCGCAATGCGCTTGTTGTTGGGATCAACACTCCTGCCTGCACAGGTTTGAAGCATGCTCCTTGGTTTTTTTTCCTTATCGACAAGCGCGAGAAGAAGCTTATAAACTCCTCCAGGAAAGTAACCGCCTCGTCATGAGAGGTTTGCTTGAGCAGGCTCATTCCCATACTGAGTCCCCGCGAGGTCATTAGAGAGAACCAATGGAAGACCTGCTCTACAAACCAGGCGGTTGTGAGGGCCTCCGGTGGAAGGAGTCCCAAACAGACAAGCATCCGCATTGCGGCCCCAACACTGTGATTTAGCACTGCTACCGCTGATGCCACATTCATCTTTTCAAAGTGGCTTGGGTCCAAGTAGCTACTCTTGAGGTGAGGTGCCAGCTTGAGGTCCCTCGCAGCATCAATTTCGGCCAGTGCTTTGATGTGCTCCACCGATACCTGAGAGACACAGAAGAAAATAGAAAATTATTAAATACAAATCACTTGGTTCAGAAAATTGATGACTGCACAGGCATTAAATATGAGATCAGTCTGCACAAACGCAGATGGTTTTTGCACTTCTACTTACTTCGTTGGTTGGGAGGTTGTATTTGGCAACAGTGTCGTCTGGCAAAACAAACGACAGTCCTCTCACCAGATGACCCCTGATGTTATTCAGAACATGTGGCGCATCAGCCAAGAAGAACAGTTGCCGGTTGGTGTCGGCTGCGCATGGGTGGTGGCAGGAGGCTACAGGTGCTGTTGTCCGGGTTGCAGAGATGCCGCAGCGGTTCCAGAGCGCTTTGTTGCTCGGTCCCATGTCGGAAATTACTGCGTCCACTCGACAGCCGGCTTCTTCGCACTTTCTAATCACAGAAAAGATTAGCTCCTTCAAGAACGACTCATGAACTGAATCCCCTGGAGAGTGAAAGAGTGTGAAACAAGATAACAATGCATTAGTACCCAAAAGGTTCGTAAATGTAATATGGCAACACCTGGTAGCTCTCAAATTGCATCGCTAATACTGTTTGCATCTCTATTCAATACTGTTTACATCTCAACTAATACTGTTTGCATTATTTCATGTCTCCAAATGTCTGGAAATTACGAGTGTTATTTTGAATTACCAGATTTCCTCGCGTCAAACTTCACAACTTTGCTCCGGTCCGTGCATCCAGGTTCACTGCTTTGCACCAGCATGCTCAGAGAAGCGTTCGCCGTAAACATAGCTGGCTAGCTCGTCCCATATACTTTGCCTTGACTAAGCTACCTAGTATCAGATGCAAAGGATTGCCTTTTTAGAATATGGCAGACATCAGATTATATCACATACTACAACCTGGCTTAATATAGTTGAGTAGGTATACATAGAAACGGATATTTGCCTGTCAGGTGGTAGGCAACAACCTGCTTCCAACGAGAGGAGAGTCCAGTGAGCATGATGACCAGGCCGTGTGTAGCGAAGTTCAAGTCAGAACAGAATGTTTTAGTGTCGAATGTTCTAGGAATATTTCAGAAAGTGAAGTGGCCATTGGCAAGGAGATCGAAGTATAGGGGGGGGGGGGGGGGGGCTTTGTCGGGCTTGTTTGCCACACAGCTGATAGTTTACCTGCAGCATCATCACTGACTACGTTGCACTTAGCAAAACACTCAACATCGCTTTCGACGGTCTGGCAGCAGGTGCGTCTACCGGTGCATTGTTCAAGCAAGAAATTTTACATCAACTAAATTTTGTACACCCACACAGTCCATGAATCGTTGTTTTTGTTTCATCGGATAAAAAAAAACAATCAAAATATGTTTGTTCTCCACACAGCTGGAGTGGGCAGCTAGAGGCGTGACTGCTCGATCCCCTCCCCAATACATAAAACGAACGCCCGCGTAGCCATATGCAGTCAGTCTATTGCCAGCGCTCGACCCTGCTGTCACACCGACATTTGACGCCTGCGATGCTGGTTAGCAACACAGCTACACACACAGTGCTACATAACCTTCAACAAGGGTAGCTACGTACCCTTCAACAGGAATACATAGCTTTCGGCAAGTGAGCTCAGAACAACTTGCATTGCAAACTAAAAACGATGGTGTTAAGCTAGTACGCACAAATATTTGCCGCCGTTGGTGGTGCGATTGCGCCACTAGCAGAAAGATTCGAATTGAAATGGAAAAAATCCACTTATTTCACTTGATGGGACCATGTCTGATACTAAGGTGGAAGGTTTTCACGTGAAGCATGTCGACCAAACCAAAGCCGTGTATAGAGAGAGTTTGGTCAATGGGAGGCGCGGGCAGAGCCAAGGCGCGCACCAGACTCAGACATGATCTCTTGACCAACCAGAAGCCGAAAAGAATCCCCTAGCGGTGGTAGCAAGAAACAGTTTTAATCATAGGTATATAATTTTAATATGCGCATAAGAGTTAAATGTGGTAACCTTTCATGGTTGAAAATAGGGCTCACGTGATCCTTCGATTATGATCATACAGAAAGATGTAAGAAACTAATGTGCCGCTCAAACTCTGTTTTGCTCGGACAGAGTGTGACCGCTTGGACAGCAGATTCCCGGCCCTCGGTGCACGGATTATGTTAATCGTTCTGCTAGCCGAGCTCTTCCACCATGATTTTGGATGATCGTGATAGAAATATCCCGTGCACCATATTTTCAGTCACAGAGAGCTACTCAGACGCACTTATTTTGTTTCTTGCAACCACTGCCAGGGTATTATTTCTGGCTTTTGGTTGGCCACATTCAAATTTGTGAGGACGCCCTGGAACACGTCCAGCACACTTTCGGCCAATGGTGCCTCCTCATTTGACTCCAATACTTCCCAATTAATGGCCAAATTCCCTACATATATGGCTCTGGGTCAAACATGCTTCAGTGCGCAGGAGCAGTTTATTACGTGTAAAGGTTGCCCTTTGTGCTGGTGGTAGCTGATTGTGGGCTATATAAGGAGGCGGACTAAATAACCCTGGTAGCTGAGTCTGAGACGTCGTCCTGCCCTTTTCTGTTCCTTCAACTTATATGCTCATTTCTGCCCCAGTCTCAGGTTTAATCAACATGGTTAACGAGACTAATTTTATCGACGTAGCTAATTTTATTGACTTATAGTCAAACGACAGAGGTCGTCGTTTACCTATAAAAAAACAGCACTTTTCTCCACTTACCTAAGAAATGGTTTGTGTATGTTAATTTCGTCTCTTCTTACGATGCTTGTAACTTGCGAACATCTTAGCCAAGATGTCTTAAGATGAGATGCCGCTTGTCGGCCTCTGATCATCAGCATTCCACACAATTGTACAATTCGTATTAACTGCTAGTAATTACATGCTCACCGAGAAGAGCCTTCAACTCCTTTTCCAGCTCCTTATCTTCTTCTGCTGTAGATTTAGCTTGCGCTGCAATTCTACAATTGTAGTCTGGTGCACATACAGATGTCCACTGCATGGTGCTTCCTGAAAGGAGTTCTTGCGTCATAAAATGTTCCAATCAACAATACAACCACACAACGCTAATAGAACAGTCCGACCACTCGTCTCCTCAGTCCAGTGATTGGGTAAGTGCCGTCAAGTGATGGGCAATTGAAATGAAGCAGCTAGGGCAGCACACATTCGACGAATAAGACTCTTTGAGGCAGCCAGCTTTTTGAGGCAATGAAACTTTTAACTCTCCCCATGCATGCCTAATTATACTGTTGCATAGTTACGTGATTGTTTCCGACGTCTTTTTACAAAACAGATGGACACAAATTTATAATAACAAACATTATTGCAGGGTGGAAGCACAAAGGGAGAGGTTTACAAATTTCGTTTCAACAGTAACCTCAGGCCGTTTGATGTTTAAAATGGTATACTAAAAGAAAGGAATTTACAGAGCGCTGCTAATCTGCAAAGATGCAGAAACAATGCGCAAGGTTGGCAAAAGAACGAAAATGGAATTCATAAGGCCTATTTTCTATACAAAACGTAGTTGCTTCCTTCATGCCTTTTCAAGAGTTTCGCACGCGCCTGGAACCTTATGCCCGTTGTTCACTTGTCACAGAGTCATCCGAGGGCACTGCGTTTGCTGAAAGTGCATTAGATTCACAAGTTTGTCTGTATTAGACATGTGGAGTACCTCATTGTACAATGAAACAAAATATATTAGTGTCCGAAAACTTAGTTTCCAGCGATCTCAGCCATGTTCCTGCCCACTTTTTATTGAAACAACAAAGATGCAAGCGAGCTGGTGAACTTTAACATTGTAAAACACGAGATTTAGGAAAAACAAATAAAAAAAGGGACAACACAGACACAGGTCTCCGTGTTTGTGTTGTCTCTTTTTGTTTTAGTTTCCTATATATCGGGTTTTAGAATGTAGACCCTTTTAGGTTTTTGGAAAGTGCACGCGCTGTGGCTGTCACGATCCTTCTAGAACGTGGACGGAGGGGGCCGAAGCACCCGCCGAGAAGAGACGACTCGCAGCCTGGTTGTGAGGGTGTACGATGACTGACCGGCTCGGCGTACGCTCCACGGCGTTTATTTGTGCGTAGATCAATGTTGCCTGCCGAGCCTGGCGGCCATCGACGGGTGGACGGGAGGGGGCGCTACGTGCGTGTCACAGTGGCATCTCTCATCACAAGAACATAGCTTTGACTAATGCATTTGTCGCCAAGGGTAATTTATATTGATCCATTCAATGCTTCAAGGGGGGGGGGGGGGGGGCTGCGCGTTTGCGGTGGGAGGGGAGGTGGGGGGATGCACTTGGCTATAAAGTTTTGCTTTTTTTAAGTGGCTATGCATTTTTGTCGTCCTTGCAAGACAATCTGTACGAAGCTTTTCATGACAATGTTGCATAGACAGACACGCCAGTTCCCATGGATGAGAACAGATTCTGATTTACAATGGCTGAGGCCTTCATAAGCAAGATTAAAGCAAAAGCCATGTTGTCCCTTACCATTCGCTGCAGACAATTCCATGTCTTCCACCTCGGCCGTTTGGGGACACGTCTCGTACTCCAAGTCCAAGAATGAACCAGTTAATGATAATAACATTATGCATATTATTCTGGATATGTGTGTCAATAGCTGCACCAACTAGTGAGCTCTATCCTCCCTTACTAGTTTAATCAGGCATGGCCCAAGTGTCCAATGGGATATCTTCTAACTCTAGAATGCAGTCACGCGCTCGTGAGAAAGTTCCCAAATAAGTTTCCAGTTGTAATAAGTTAAAAGACAGTTTTGGTTTTCACCTTGCTTTCTTTTAGTTATTCCATTTCACCTATCTTTACCCTCCAGCTGGTACTTACTAGTTTCCTCAATCGTAGTTGAAATTTCTGTTTCCACCGTTGACAACAGTAGTGGCGTTCCAAGGGGAGATGTGCTCTGCCCTTCACTGGCTGCCGCAGGGCTCGTAGATGCTGGAAATGCATAAATTACCTTATAGTGGTGCAAGTCACTGTACACTGCCCCAGTGTCACTAAGCGTAGCTTTAAATAGTGGCTCTACACTGCCCCAAGCTAGCTTATATTGTTTTTGTATTTTCGAGGTGGCCGATGCTAGCAGTGAGGTGGTGATCCGAGAGATGCTGTCGTGTACCGGCGCAGGATTATGTGGATGGCCTTGAATGCCGGCGGTGGCGATGTCTTGCCTTGTTGCTGCAGGGATAAAGCAGCTGCTGCTGCCGCAGCCGTGGTCACGGTCGGGTTTGAGGCGCGTTGAAGGCAAGACCCGGTGACGGCGGGGCCCGCGAGAACACGGGCCCCGCAGAAGGCGAGGAAGGACCCGTGACTGTAACCTTATTTAATCTAAATCCCAGAGTCAACTGTTACAAAGCGATACCAGCACGAGCCGAGCATGCGCCACTGTGATGGGGGCACGCACTTCTCTCGCTTTGAATTCCTGCTTGTCCGACCACTAAACTTAGAATACTACAATGGGCCAATCTCACCAGTCTGTTTGACTATGCCACCGCTGCCACAATGCATAGAGGGAACTTTAGTAGGCATGGGCGAATAGAGGATTTTGGGTCCGAATCGAATTCGAAGCAAATAACGATTTTGGTCGAATAATTTTGAATCGAATAGTACAAGCAACAAATACCACAAGGTATCTTTAAACTATAGTTTTATATTTGCCCTTACATGGTATTAGAAGTACTCTAACTGTTAATGTCAAGCGTACCGAGTTTGGGAGCACGAAATGGTCAACATGGGTGGAAGCTTGTGCCACCCGGCCGGATATTCAAGCCAGAGTATTCGGAAAGGTAGAATAATTTGATATTGTCGAATAATTCAATATTGTCGAATACTTAAATTCGATTCGAAGCGAATGCCGAATAGAACAGAATTCGATGGGCTATTCGTCCGAATATTCGCCCCTCCCTTAACTTTAGTCTTTCTGCACGTGCGACAACCCCGCTGGAGCTCTGCGCGCGTGGAGCACGAGACGGCATGAGGTCTCGCGTGCATGGCCATCTGCCTCCTGTAAATTAAAGTTATGGTGGCGTCACGCATGGGCCGAACGCTTAGCGAGATCGGTCTATTGTTCAACGTGAACAATTTTCTGATCACTTGAATGGACACAGAAGATAACACAGCACCAGAAGTCAGAAAGTGATGAAGTCAACGATGATGAAGTTCAATCACTCTCTTCAAGGAAGCTCTGTAGAGCTTAGGAAACTGTAATTATGGCGTAGTACAACAGCCTGAATTCCTCAGTTACTTCAACTTGCAATTTCGTTCTACGACTGAAACTTACTAGATTTTTCGGGTGCAGCTTGGATTTCGAGTACTGGTGTTGATGACTGCACTGCGCTGTCTTGCCCTCGCGTGACCTCAGGCGACGCTCTCCTTCGCAATTCGGTCATTGCATCAAGGCTGGTTGCTGCTTGAAATGCATAAATTATGTCTCATTTTAGTTGTGTAAGTTACTAAAAGAACATGCATACATACATACTAAAAGGGCTACATACCGTGGAGGTGATCGTTGGTTGACGTTTTCCGGACCTTGGTTCTTGCTTTTTTCCGTGTGCCGTCAGATGCTGGAATTGTCGGCACTGCATTCCACCTGAGCAGCCGTCGACCATCCGCCCTTTTTCCCGCAAACTCTGAGTCCTCGAAATGGTCCTAATAAAAAATAGACAAGGTGAAGACCACTAAAGGGGACACAGTTTGTTTAGATGAATAATTTACGATACACTTTATTCATTTTCATATTTCTAGCTGTATTCGCAATTTTTGAAGCACAGCAACTTTAGGTTTATATTGGCATTCTATACCAGACCACTCCACAATTTGCAGATGCAGTCAGACGCATTAGAGTAGCGTCTGTCTACGTTTGAAGTCGTTGCGTGTAGATTTCCAATGAGAAAACACTCTAACTGCGCGCAATTACGTCCAGATAAAACTACGGGTTATCAGGAAAGTGTGCTTTCAAAGCTGCAGGACAAATAAATCACGGGGTAGCTTGACACATCCTCAAGACGCGGGAAAAGTTACCGTCACATCGTATAATACTCCCAAGTTGTCGGTTCAAGAATTTCGAGAACGATATGGTGCGCGAACCGAACATAGGCGAGCGATTTCAACGGGATGAATGCTCCCCAAAAACGAGCGCTTGACCAGTGGAAGCGCATGGTCCCAATCAAAAGCGCTTGAACCAGTTATGAGTGAAATGGTGGCAAGTTGGTTTGAAGAGTTATTTTCACAACCGAGAAGCACGGCAGCACTGGCAGGAGCACTTTTCTGTACAATGCGTTCGACGAGCCTGTTTTGGACGGCACCCGAATGTCATGAAGTAATGAACGGTTTCAAAAAGACACCTCTCTCTACATTAGACGTCTGCTGGGAAGGAACATAGCTCGCAGACCCTTGAGCATGGCGTAGGCTGAAAATCTTCGCGGTCGGTGAGCTTCACCCAAGCTTGCAGCCGGACTCCGTCTTTTTTGCCCAACGGAAAGCGCATCAGGCGCTTTCCATTCTCCTGGCAGCTAAAACAGCCCGCGACGGAGCAAAATGGCATCGCTGCTGTCTCTTGTTCGCTTGTCTAGCGTATGAAGTCAGAAAACCATCTCAGTTCACGCGCAAGACCGTCTCCACGTCGCCCGTTCCCGTCGTTAATACGCACACGAAGCTCTACGAGCCAAAATGGCAGCGCCCACGAGCCGTCGTCGCGAAAACAAATCCCACGTGACCCGAACGGACGAATGACCGCCGAGGCGGCGTCAGGACAATGGGGGAAAAGAGTGCCGAAACTCTGAAGCGTAGCTTCATATAGTGACACTAGCCAGGCCAGATGTCTCCACCCTAAGCAAAGCGCACATGAAGGCACCCTAGACGTCGCCGATGGCGCAACCAGCGCAGCGATCCCACAGATTAATTTTCATTGGACACTCGCTCGGGACCAAAGCTGCATTTCGATTGGTCGTCACTTCACCGCCAGAGTGCGCTCGTGCCTGCGTGCGCGCGTGCGCGTTCGCCCGAAGCTGGCATCGTCCAAACCAAACCGCACGGTTCTGACTCAGAAAGCGCGCCCGGAAACAACAAAAACGTCACGAAATGCGTCACATCTGGAGCCGCACGACCTACAGCCGCAAAAAGAAGCTTTGGTTTGGACCGCGCTTAAAGGGGTATTCACACGAGGGAGAAATCCCGGGGATTTCTCCCCGGCACGCGCATCCCACGACGAAAACGTCAGGCTTTGCGATGTGCAAAAGCCTCGCGTTTTCATCTCGTGATGCGCGCGTGCCGGGGAGAAATCCCCGGGATTTCTCCCTCGTGTGAATACCCCTTTAGCGCCATCAGTAAGCAGCGAGAACTCATCCGCTCGCGACCGCGTGACCACGTGCTGGCGGAGGCAGCGCGAACAATATGGTGAAAACAGGAAAGCCTCATCCGGGTCCGGCCATACCCGTCCGGCCCTGTCCCCCCTCCCCCTTCGGCTTCTGACGGCTGTTCCGCTGCTGACGGTTTTGTGGACCTAGGATAGATGGCGCCACAGAAACTCCGTATAACAAAAGGTTTTTTCGATGATAGTGTACCAGATTTTTGACGCATTTATATTTATGTTGGAACGACAAGATTTATAGAAAAGTTGCCTTTTATCGAGCAGGTATTCGCACAACTTGCTATCTTTCTACAAGATTCCCCATTGACGTCGTGCCTTCTGTTTCTCATGGCCGCCGCTCGCGGCGGCAGGTCGAGGAATATTCTAATTTTTGCTTCTCGATTACGCGGCGGAATCGCAACATTTCGAAAGAAGGCGGTGTGTTTTCTGTCCTTTGTGACAAGGTGAACAATGTCAAAAGTAGAAAACGCCAAACCTTTCAACGTAAAATCGTTGCACAGCTCCTTTAAGTCAAGAGGAAGAAGTGTAAGTAACCCGGCATGAATCACTGAAAATAGAAATGGAACCTAAACACATGACTAAAACATTTGAAGCCTTACACGCTACGAAATGCTTGTTATTTTACGAAAGGATCCGTACGCGCACAAAATAAACCGCACTTCCTATGCGTCAGATACTAAATTGTACGTATGTATATGCACTGCATATCTGTTTGACATAAGAAAATATGACAATTACATGTCAAGTTCGGTATTTCAATCTCAAAGCCGAAAGCAAAAGGCCCCGGAGGAATTCTCTAACGATCTGCATTCCCCCGTACTGGGAGCAAGTAAGCGCTGTGCCCGCACTTGGGGGTACGGACTTCGAAGTAATTTTTTTTTTAAGTACACTACTCCAAATTTTATTAAAGGGGCCCTGCAATCATATTTAAGCGTCTGCCTTTTTTGCGGTTTCCACGTCTCTTGGGGTTCGTGAAAGCCAGCGGGCACGGAGAGAGTAACTAAATATCAGTGCGTCATATTTTAACCGGACGACGCGGAAACCTCCTTCAGCTACGAGGGCGACCCGCGTTGCCGAAAGCGCGCGAAATGTGACGTCTTTGGTCCTGGCCTTACTACTGGTCAGAGCCGCTAAAAGCTTTTTTTTTAGTCGAGATACAAAAGATAAGTGTCGCGAATCGTTTCAATTATGTAGGAAACTAGGTTTTGTTCAGTATTTTAGATCAGAAAAGAAACAAATGAGTTTATAAAGTACGGAAACAAGAAATGACCCGTCGGAATACCCACCACCAAGCGGCGGAAAAAAACGACGCATACTAGAAAGGGCTAGTGGGATAAGGCCCCGACGAAGGGCGAGCGTAGAAAAATCCCGGATGTACGCGGCGGCGCTGCGATCGTATACCGGCTCGAGGATCCGACTGGTTCCGAGCGTTCCGAAGGCCTTCGGCGCGGGCTTGGTTGGCGATTGGGCCATTTGGCGGTATGGCAGCGCGAAGTGGCTCCCGTTCTGAACTGATCTTTACCCCGTGTTTGCTGTCGTTTGTGGCCAATGAAGTCTTATGCCGAATTAGTCTTTAATCGCGCAGCAAATGCAATGCGAGCCGCCCTGGCCGCCCACTTCATACAGCCTTTCCAACGCATGCTTTAGTGGCGCCCTCTCGAGCCGTCGACATGGAGTGCGGCAGCCGTGAACGCTTGATGAGCCGACTACAGGCACGGCCACATTGGCGTCGTGGAGGCCTGCGGCGTGACGGTCGGCACTGCCGGTTGCCGACCGAAGCCAGTTTTCGGCTTCAGCGGCGCGACGGACGGCGCCGGACAGTCAACCGCTCCTTGCACGGTTCAGAGCGCGCCGCCGCTCGCCGCAGAAGAGAGGAGCCAATGGGAGGTGGCGTAGATAGTGATGTTGCGATGCCATGGCAACGCTCAAGCCGGTCCCCCGCGCCTCTTTCACGTTCCGAAGGACGTGTTTCGTGTCGTCTGCTATCCCTACTTCGCCCCCGGTGCCTTCCCCAACGGAGCGGTTCCTTGAAACTGCGCGACTGGTTCCCTTTTTATATGACAAGACGCAGCCAGACTACCAAGATAATGACGCTAAGAACAACCGCTGGGTAATTATAGGAGAGGAATTCGGAATTACAAGTGAGTTTCTCCGTGGCACTTGTTGCTTGTCGTCTGTGTTGTGACGGATGTCGTGTTGATTTGGTGACACTTTCGAAAGTAGCCTTCATCTCTGGCGCGCCGCCGGTGCAGCAAAGCACGGACCTTTCCTTCGGTGTTTTGGTAGAACCAACTCGGCCGGACCCAAACCCTGTGCCTCCTTCCCTTCAGAGCGCGGCGACGTCGCAAGATCAACGAGCAGGCTAGGATAAGCACATTCACGCTGATCACCAGGTCATCGTGGACTCCTACCATGCAGGCAGCGAGTGCGGTTTCGATGCTAATATATGCGAAAGATGAGAGCCGAAACAGAAGAATCTACCGAAGAGCAGACGACGAAAGAGCGGGAAATCCGGCGGGAGGCGCGCGCGCGATCGCGAGAGCCAGTGCTGTTACGTGACGCCCGCAAAACGGAGGCCAATGTGGACTCCTCGCGTTGGGACGCCGGACGGCGGTGCCGCCCAGCGGTGCCGACCGGCGGCGCCGTTCACGCTAGTGTGGTCAGGCCTTACCCCGCCTCTAGTTCACGGCCACTCAAGCCATGACCTACGACGTCCTGAAGGAGGTTTTTTTTCGCTTGTTTTCGTAATTTTAATTTGCCTATAACTTTTAAAATAAAGCGAAATTTGAGAAAAGAAAAGTTTTATTAAGTTACTACGTTCATTGCGCTCAGGCTCGGTGCAAATTAAAAACCAGTAAAAAAGTAATTGCAGGGCCCCTTTAATGTTTATGGTTGGATACTGAGGTAACTGCTAACGTTAAAAAGTAAACCTTACATTGGCCAAAATTCTGCTCAGCAGAGCGCCTGTGCGAAGTCCCGTTCAAAACTCTCATAGCACGAGATTCGAGTCTTAATAGCGGCCATACAAACAATATATTACAATTTTTGTTGGTAGTTTCTGATAGACCACTATTTCAACCAACTGTGAATAAAAAATAAAAGAAATAAAAAGTGTTTTTTTTAGAAAATGGACTACAAACTTGCTAATTTTTCGAAATTTTCGTTATTCAGGCACATGTAGCGCAATATATACTTATCGCACAATATTGAAATTATACTCAAAAGAAAGAGCCTAATTGGAGCTTTATGGTGATATAAATATCATAAAAATATGTTGATTAGGTCACACAGCACAGCTTGCTGAACTTCGTCAAATATCATGGCAGAGAGGCGGTTTGACAAATAAATAAAACGTCATTAAGAATGCTATGACCTAAACGCTTAATTAACATGAAAAAGATTATGTCTAGAGTGTTCGCAAAAAGTTATATTGATGTAGCGTAAAAAGTAGGGAAAGGGGATGGAGTGAAACATGGCAACTCCGATAAGCTGGAAAAACGTTAGTTTCCACCTTGGCCGCTTCAACGGTCCATAACTTGAGAACGAAAAATCCGACGAAATTGCCGTTTTCGTATTCTTTTATTATAGGAATTGCACCAACATATATATATATATTTTTGTCAGAATTAAAAAAAATTAGACCCTAAATCCGTGCCTAAGTTTGAGATGAAATCACCCATATATACATATATATATATATAAACATATATATATATATATTGTTACTTAGAAGAAGAAAAGGAGGGCGTGCGACAGCTCGTGCTGAGCCCGGCAGTTCCAAATAAAAAGCTGACCGCCCGACACTGACTTCTAGCTGGACTACTCCATCAACGGTAACACCGTAACATTTTGGTGGAGGTGCGTCCCCTGCGCCTCTTCGCTCACCAACCACAACGCTTCTCCGAAGTTTGAAGCAGCTTGCCCCAACAATGTCTCGAGGTGAGGCGTCAGGCACTCAAAATCTCCGTGCTGGATCCGTCCCCTACCGACAGCGAGACCCCCCCACCTTCGGCGGCTTCGGAAGCGATGACGTGGATGACTGGCTCCGCAACTTCGAGCGCGTCAGCACTCACAACGCTTGGGACAACACCCTAAAATTAGCCAATGTGGTTTTCTACCTACGTGACACCGCCAAGGTATGGTTTGACAACCATGAAGATCAGATAGCCTCATGGGACGCATTCAAGACCCGTCTATCAGATGTCTTCGGATGCCCTACCAGCCGAACACAGGACGCGACCCGCAAGCTTGCGACTCGCGCTCAGTCCGGACTCGAGACAACCACGGCTTACATCGAAGACATACTGGCTCTGTGTAAACGCGCGAACTCGGCGATGCCTGAATCGGAAAAAGTCAGCCATATCATGAAAGGGATTGCAGAAGACGCATTCAACATGCTGATTTCTCAGAATCCAACCACAGTCGCCAGACTCCAGGAACAGTGCCAGCGATGGGAGGCGCTTCGAAATCGGCGCATTTCAGGAGCAGAACACATCACTCGCCTCCAGAATTGCGTCGCGTCATCCCACTTCCATCGACCGGCGACATCGCTTCCCTCATCCGAACAATAATCAAAGAAGAGCTCGCCGCCTTGTCTCCCGCGCCTCAACGAAGCTTATCGACAGAGGCACATCTTACCCCCGACGAGTTACGAACACTCATTCGAACTGAGTTGTCACGAATTTCACCTCCTCCCGTCGAGACCACATCTTTACCTCTACCAGCGGCACCCCTACCACCCGACGCAGTATGCGCTACGTCTCCGGCACAATATTATCAGCCCATCACGATGTACCATCCTGACCCTCGAACATCTTTTCCCCGGCCTTATACTGAACAACGACCTTGGGCTCCTCCAGTAGTTCCTCCAAACTACTTCACGGACCGTCGACCAACATGCTTCTACTGTGGTATACCAGGTCATATTTCGCGCTTCTGTCGCCGTCGGCTGTCGGACACTGCAAGAACCACATCTAGCTCCCGGTACTTCACGCCATATGAATCCAACCGGCTCTACAACCAACCTATCGAGGTTGATGATCCCCGCTTCGGTCAACAACGGCGCTCGTCATCTCCTTCCAATCGTGGTCGCAAACACCGCAGCCCCTCACCCGCATACCGGCAGCCCTCCCCTCTCCGTGGGCAGTCCACCCTTCCAAAAGCTTTCCTCGATGGGGAAAACTAAATGAGGCAGCTAAAGGGGGTACGGCTGCTTCTTGCTTTCCTCGACATCCCCCACCGACTGTGTCCTCATCTAATTTAATTGACATAATCATCAAAAAGGTAAGACTGGCAGCACTTGTTGATACTGGAGCATCAATTTCAATAATTAGCGAGAACATTCGAAAAAAGTTAAAGCTTGTTACCACGCCCTGGGACGGTGGCAGTCTCCGTGGAGCCAACACGTCCCTGATACATCCTCTTGGGCTAGTCTCTGTTGAAATTTCTATCGATAACGAACCTCATCGCCATTGCTTTGCTGTCTTGGACAATTGCACACACGACATAATTTTAGGATGGGATTTCTTAGCCAACCGAGGAGCACTCATTGACTGTGGCACACGCACACTTCTCCTCGGCGAAGATGCGAATGACGCTTCCACACCTCGACAACAATGTGTACCTTTCCGCGCAGTGAATCATACACGGATAGCACCATTTACTGGCGCTATTGTACAATTGGCAGCGTCTGTGACGGACGACACCTACATGCTGGAACCAAATCGCGAAGTGTTATTTCAGAAGGGACTTGCTTTACCCATGACAATTATAACGTGTACTGCGGCCAAAACTACCGTTTGTATAGCAAATACCACTAACATTGCACAAGACTTGTCAGCTGGTACCTGCGTGGCCTTCACAACAATTAACAACATAGAGTATGTAAACACTGTCAGTGATCATACTGTAACCCTAACATCTCATTTGAATGATCACCATAACTCCTTCAAGTTGCTTCGGAAAAACGTTAGCACTGATTTGCCACCAGAGCAGCAGGATACCCTATACACGCTATTATGCTCCTTCATTGACATTTTTGATTTTCACTCTCGGCCTCTAGCTCAAACATCTGCTGTTAAACACACTATCGATACTGGAACAGAAAAACCCATACGCAGCCGTCCGTATCGAGTTTCACGTTCAGAACGAGAAGTCATCCAGAGGCATGTGAGTGACATGTTACAGCAAAATATAATTGAAGAATCTGCAAGTCCCTGGTCTTCTCCCGTAGTGCTTGTCAAAAAAAAAAGATGGCACATGGCGTTTTTGTGTTGATTACAGACGACTCAACAAAATTACCAAAAAAGATGTTTATCCCCTTCCCCGAATTGATGATGCCCTTGATACGCTACATGACGCCAACTATTTTTCGTCGATTGACATGCGCTCGGGCTACTGGCAAATTAGCGTTGACGAAAAAGATCGAGAAAAGACAGCGTTCGTAACACCCGATGGACTTTACCAGTTTCGAGTCATGCCTTTTGGTTTATGCAATGCCCCTGCAACTTTCGAACGTATGATGGATTCGCTACTCCGCAGGTTGCGCTGGACAACATGTCTGTGTTACCTGGATGACGTTGTCGTCTTTTCGTCTACTTTTCCCGAACATCTATCTCGATTGACAACTGTTTTAGAGTGCTTCCGAAACGCCGGCCTTCAACTAAACTCTAAAAAGTGTCTTTTTGGTACACGAGAAATCAAAATTCTTGGACATGTCGTCAGCCGCCACGGAATATCACCAGACCCAGAGAAACTCCGCGCTGTCACCGACTTTCCACGCCCCGCAACAGTTAAGGCACTCCGTTCATTCCTTGGACTCTGTTCATATTTCCGACGATTTATTCGCGGATTTGCTGCCATTTCCGCTCCTTTAAACTCTCTCCTCAAAAAGGATCGACCGTTCGTATGGTCTCAAGATCAAGAGAATGCATTCGCAACCCTGAAGACTGCATTGACCACCAAGCCAGTCTTGTCACATTTTCACCCTGCTCTTGATATCGAACTTCACACCGATGCGAGCGGGCATGGACTTGGTGCTGTACTGATACAGACGCAAGACGCTCGCGAACATGTTGTTGCATATGCAAGCCGAACTTTGTCCAACGCAGAGATGAATTACACCATCACTGAAAAAGAATGCCTTGCCGTAATTTGGGCAGTCAGCAAGTTTAGACCTTATATATTCGGGCGTCCGTTTAAAGTGGTTACTGATCACCACGCTCTGTGCTGGTCATCAAACTTGAAAGATCCTTCTGGACATCTGGGACGATGGGCACTGAAACTCCAAGAGTACGACGTCTCTATATTTTATAAGTCTGGGAAACAACACGACGCGCCTGACTGCTTATCTCGGAGTCCCATCCCACCCTCCCCAGAAACTCCCTCTTCTGCTGTTGCCGCAATTGCTTTGACCTCTAGTTTGGATTTTGCTCTGGAACAAAGGAGAGACCCACACTTACAACAGATTTTCAACTGTCTGAACAAAACCCACCTCACCCGCCACGAACAACGGCTTGTTGGCCCCTACACAATGCAGAATGACGTACTGTATCGTCGCAACTATGACCCACATGGTCCTACCCTGCTCTTTGTCGTTCCAAGACATCTCCGATCTGATATCTTAGGTGCTCTACATGATGACCCCACAGCTGGGCACCTGGGCTTTATTAAAACTTACATGCGTGTGCGCAATACCTTCTACTGGTACGGCATGTACCGCGACATCTCCAAGTACGTAGCATCATGCGTCCAATGTCAGCGACGAAAAAGGCCAACGACCGCACCAGCTGGACTTCTCCATCCTCTCGATCCACCTCACTACCCATTTGAACGCATCGGTGTCGACCTGTTGGGTCCCCTCCCTCTTACACACAACGGTAACCGCTGGGTCATTGTTGCCATGGACCATCTGTCACGTTATGCAGAGACCGCTGCCTTACAGTCCGCAAACTCAGACGAAGTCGCCACATTTCTCTTGCACAATATCATTCTGCGACACGGCCCCCCTCGTCACATACTGAGCGATCGAGGAACAGTCTTTCTCTCCCAGGTGATACAAAAACTATTACATCTCTGTGGAACCATTCATAGACCCACAACAGCATATCATCCACAAACAAATGGCTTGGTGGAACGTTTTAATCGCACCATTGCCGATATGATTTCCATGTATGTCCAGTCTGACCAACGCCAATGGGATGCTGTTCTTCCGTTCGTTACTTACGCATACAACACTGCTGTTCAAGACACCCACGGCTATTCTCCATTTTATCTTCTCCATAATCGCCCTCCCACCACATTCTTGGACACGCTCCTACCTTACCGTCAAAATGACGAACTTCCCGACACTGTAGCACATCTCGTGTGTCGTGCTGAAGAAGCGCGCCAACTTGCCCGGCTACGCACACGTACATCCCAGCAACGCCAATGCCGACGGTATAACAAGTCTCACCGCCCCGTTTCTTATGAAATAGGTGACCTTGTTTTACTCTGGACACCTCAACGACACCAGGGCTTGGCTACCAAGTTCCTCCACCGCTACGTCGGCCCGTACGTAGTCGTGCGCAAACTATCCGACCTTTCATACCACGTGCAGCATCAGCAAGACACTACTGACCGACGCCGAGCAACCTCCGATGTAGTCCACGTCGCCCGCATGAAGCCCTACACCACCCGACCCACCGCCCTCATTACAAAAACAAAAAAAATAGCATTCTTTGTTAATTGCGGTCGGGACGACCGCGAAAAAAAGGGGGGGTAATGTTACTTAGAAGAAGAAAAGGAGGGCGTGCGACAGCTCGTGCTGAGCCCGGCAGTTCCAAATAAAAAGCTGACCGCCCGACACTGACTTCTAGCTGGACTACTCCATCAACGGTAACACCGTAACAATATATATATATATATATATAAATATATATATATATCCTTCTTGTGCCATAGTTTCCGTTGAAATCATTCTGGTAAGCTTCCACCAGCTCGCCTGCGCACTGCCCTACTGAAAAAAACAATTATATGAATCTATATAAGAACTGATATGAAATATCTAAAAACGGATATCTGACATATGAATCTGATATGAATTGTCCAAAAACCGATATATGACATATGAAACTGATATGATATGCCCAAAAACTGATTTGCGGCATATGAGAACTGATATGCAACATATGCCAACTGATATTCAGCATACAAGTTCATATGTGATTTAAATTATAACTTTTATGACTCATATCAGGATTTGCATTGTGTCAATTAAACATATCAGAAATACATTCGTATATATTTTTATTTCAGTATACAACGTGCCGCGCGGGCAAGTTAACACATTGCCTGAAACCGCAGTGGAGCGGCTTGATCTATTGGCTTTCAAATAATTACGGCATCAGCGTTTTACTTTTTACTGAGAGATTCATCCCCTGAGTTGTTCAAAATACTTTCAGAGGTATGAAATTACTGACAATAAATCAAAATGTTGGTAATATTATTCATTGCTTAGGTGGTCACCGAGAAATTCCAAACCTTCAAAACGACCAGTATAAAAGGCGGAAACGCAGAGCTTATAAATGTAGTTGTCGGGTGTGCTGTTGCCTTCATGTTTGTTGTGCCGTGTATGTGGATTGCTCAATGTATGTATCCAGCTGATGCTACTGGTGTGCGTAATGTAAGCACATGGTGGCGTGGCATATAAAAATATTTTTGTAGCACATGAATTGGGCGGTACCTAGCGCCACCTAGCCTAACTGAGACTGGTATGAAATAATAAGATCTGATATGAAAAAGGTGTCCAATAAACATATCAGATATAAATTCATATACTTTTTTTCAGTTGGGAGATGACCGTTATTTCGTTAACAAAAAAGTAACGTTAACATAAAAGAAATTATCGGTGTGAAAATCCATTACTTTGAAGAAAACCAACACGTGCAGTGTTCTACTGATTGGTAGTTTAGGTGATATAACCAATAAGAAAGAACAGCTCCTGAACACGCTGAAGTATGAATTAATAGAAAGCAGCTCCTGCCCGCCATCACAACCGCTTTAAAACGAGATCAGCAAACTAGAGAAGCTCGAGAAATGCCATGAGAGAACAGTTACCCAGACTTGTACACGTTACTGAAAAAAAGTTCAGCCTTTTCACTCTCGTGAAGAAGACCAGCGGAGCTGTACTCGATACACTGCCGTAACGCGCACGCGCCCGATTCCCGCTTCTTTTCGTCCGACACGCCGCCGATCGTGGATATGTCTCCGGCGAACCAGAGTCGGTAGAACAAGGCGCACGTGACGCCAAACGGGTTCTCCACGAACTCCCTTTCGGAACCTCGCCGTCGCAGAAGGGAACTCTTCAGCCGCCGTGGAGTGGTCATCGCCTGGCCAGCCGGGCCTCGCGCTTGCGCTTGGCCTCCGTGGCACGATCGTCGTCCGTGGCGTTGGCCCGCCGGCGCCCTTTACATCGCTGGATCTGTTCTCGGCGGCGGCTTTCCAGGCGAGCGAAGTGCTCTTTGGCAAGGGAATTTGAAGCGCCGGACGCAGTGGAAGTCGAGGCGTCAGCGGCTTTGCGGCAGTTACGGACCCATTGGCGATGCTGCGTACGTCGCCCCTCCGCCCCTCCTTCCGCAGCCTGTCTCCTTTCCCCGAAAGGGCGCGCGGCCGACCCATGGTGAGTCCAAACCGAAACTGATAAGAGCGTAGGAGCGTAGGAAACAGCGCGCAAAACAGACGAGGACGAAGAAACAAACGTGAGGAGCGCTTGCTCGTTACGTTTGCTTCTTCTTCTTCGTCGTCTGTTTTTTGCGCGGTTTCCTACGATGAATTCTCACCAACGCGCCCAACTATCAATAGACCCTTCCAGAAATTCAGTCTGGCCACTTTGATCACTATCATCATCTGTAGAACGGCATCTGTGCCATACGAATGGCGGCCTTCTAGTGACTGATAAAGGAAGACGTTGAAGATGCTCGTAAGCGGATGATGCGAGGCCTGCATATTCGAGGGTCAGCTCGACGCGACGTAGGAATGGAACCCAAGAGATACGTAAGCGTAAACTCAGATTCAGTCAATCTGTGGGCGGCACACAATTGGCTTTAAAGCCCTTTGGTGTATAGAATTTTCTCGAGGCATCTGAGTGGGTTGGAGCTTTGTTCTGAATGCAGGTTCTTGGTCACCATCGAACTGAAAGGGATCAAGAAAGAACTCACACTGAACGATTCCTCGCGTGCCGTTGACTTGCGAAAGTGACGGTGCCGATACAAGTTCATCTCCGCCATTGATATGGCAAAACCTAAACTGCTTTACGAACCACCAGATGGCACTGAATTTCGGAAAGGGTCTATTCTTCTATGATAGCTGGAAAGGTTGCCGCCATCTACGAGCGACGGCGGAAACCTTAATGGTTGTGTGCTTGCCACCGTCCCTTAGAGATGGCGGTAGCTGTCCAGGTAGGTTTGTGTCGACATACCGGGCACGATCCTGGGGAACCTAGCCCTTAACAGCTCCGCTGTAAAAGAAGTAAGGAATTACATTTACAATTACTTGTGCCCAAATGTAACTAATTAACGTTTCAATTTGACTTCCATAAAGGTAAGTAACTGTTACTTTGAAAAGTAATCCATTACTTTCGCGGCGTTACTTTCTACCTCACTGACCTAGCGAAAGAAAGAAGACACAAATGATATGGAAGCGTTTATTCTTGCCGCAACTCACACTTTTGTGAGCCCGGGCAACGTCTGGCCCGCAAAAAGTCTCATCGGACATCATACCTCGTTTCTATGTGATGATATCGTCCGCTGCTCTAAACACCTTTTCAGTCCACCTTTTTCAAAATAGGTGCTGTCATCTGGACGCGCGACTGACTGGCTATAAAACAGACTGACTGAAAAAATTGACTCAAACCAGGTTTGAATAAAAACAAAATACCCTACGTTTCGGGAACAGCTCGGTCCCTTGGTCACGGGTGACTATGGGTTGGGCGAATCCTCCTCGTCGTCTTCATCTTATTATCTTAATGATCTTCATCTTCCATCAAGAATATCTAGCGTTGGAACCCGGTTCGGAAGGTTGCGCCCTTGTTTTTCCGTGAAGCGCCGAAGTCCTGAGACATATACGCTTGGGAGAGTACCCGATGATATGTTTACGTTTTCTTTTGTTGTTTGGATATACCAAGATTCCAGGTGCAGACGTCTACACCAGTGTTTTTCCGTTGCCAGAATCTCGCTATTGTCGAAGGACAGGTTGAGACCCAATTCTTCGGCGTGTTCAGCGAGGGCACTGGCTTGGACGTCGTTCATGTTCACGTCGTATTTGTGGCGGAGGTGCGTTCTGGGAAGTTCTTTGTTTCTCCCACGTAGGGAGCAGGGCAGTCCGCGTATGGGATACGGTAGACGAAACCTTGAGACTTCTCCTCTCCCGGTCTGTCTTTTGGAAGGGGCCGGGAGTCGGTGACGGATGGTTGTCACTGGTCTGTGAGTGACCGCGATTCCATACTGGCGAAGGGTGCGTCCGTTGGCCTCGCTGACGTTCCTTATGTATGGCAGGCAAATACGGCTCGAAGGGGCTGGGGCCGTGTAGATACTGGGGCGGTGCAGCTTCTTGTCAACTCGGTTAATAACTCTTATAGTGTAGCCGTTGTTTTGAAGATCGGCCTTGATCTTGCACACCTCCTCTCGGAGAGATTACTCCGTTGAGCATACAGACATGGCACGTCTGAAAAGGGCAGTGACCACTGATATTTTTTGCGTTGTGGGATGGTAAGATTTGAAATTCAGGTACCTGCCGTTGAGCTTAGGTTTCCTGTACACCGAGAAAGTAAGCTTGTCTAAATTCTTGTGCCCACTAACATCCAAAAACGGGCGAGCGCCATCTTTCTCGGGCTCCACCGTGAACTGGATTGCGTGTTCGACCGAATTTAGCTGTTGGCAAAGGCGGTCGATTTCAGTCGCCTTACTGACGCATAAGCAGTCGTCGACGTAATGGAGAAAGATCTTCGGTTTTGGCACGAATGAAGCAAGGGCTTGCTGCTCAATTTGTTCCATGGTGAGGTTGGCCATGGTAACCGAGATAGCTGCTCCCATAGCTGTGCCGCTTGTTTCTTGAAGAGGAGCTTAGCGAACGAGAAGTATGTGCTTGTGAGGCACAGCTCCAACAGAGGGCCGATCTCGTCCACAGACAAGCAGGTTCGGTCCGCTAAACTCGTGTCACCCGTGAGCGCGGTCCAAGCCACGGACAACGCAAGAGGCAATGGAACGTTAGTAAAAAACGTCGAACGAGACAAGAGCCTCGTCGTCGTGTACTTCGAGTCCCTTGACTAAGTCGATGAAATGGGTTGAGTTGTGTATGTACGCGGGCGTCTGGCCGGTGAGCGGGTAGATCAGCTGGTGCAGGTACGTGGACACCGCGAGAAGTGGGGAGGTGGTAAAATCAACGATGGAACGGAGTGGGACATCGAGCTTATGGATCTTGGGAAGGCCGTAGAGGACTGGGGCAGACCCATTTCGGCATATCAGCCTGAGGTAGAGACAGCAAGACTCCGGGTGTTTTTTGAAGATGATGGATAGCGTCCTGTTGACCGTCTCCTGGATTTTTGCTGTAGGGTCCTTACGCACGGGCGTATACGCAGAGGTGGAGAGGAACGCAATCACATTTTCTTTGTACACACTTGTGTCGAGAAAAACAGTGGCGTTTCCCTTCTCTGCCGGAAGAACCACGATGGCCTTCCCTACCCGCTCGACATCCAAAACGTCAGCTAGATCCTGTTGGCTCATTGAAACACTGTGTCCTAACTACGCTCCACCCAACTTCGCTTTTCTCCTCAGTGTAGCTTATCTTTGTCCCTCAAGTTGATACAAAGAAGTCATCTTCCTCTCTCTCTCTCTATGGGCCAGAAGGAAGCCAAGAAAGAGTGAAGAGACAAAAAGAGAAGGCGCACACAAATTCGTTAAAGGGACACTGACAGGGTATTTATGCTCGCCGAGGGTTTTAGTTGTAAGTGACATATGAGAGCCCAACTACCCAGAACAGAATTTGTGGCTCGAAATTCAGTTTCCTTCCGTCCAAAAACCGCCGATCGAGAACTGGCCGGTTTGAGTCGCGCCTACTCTCTTTTCCGTGGTCACGGGCCGTTTTCTAAGGTTTAGACACGACCACCAACTTTATTCAAAGTCGTGGGTCATTGAAGGCACACAGACAATATTAAAAATAGAAAAAAATATGAAACCCATTTTTTGTGGCTTCCAAAAAGCTGCAAATACGTTGATTGAAAAAAGAAGTTTGCACAGACAACCGGAAGCATTCTGTGCGTTCACCGCATAATTCTCAACATGGCGTCGTTTCGCGTATCGTGGGACTAGCGGATGGCAGCGGACGACGGGCGTAGGATCTCTACTTCAGAACTGTCGTTCACGGTACCGGCGAATTCTGTCTTCCTTCGAAAGAGAAATTTCGGACCGATCAAAAGAATTGATATTCATCCCGTACGACACGCCCGACCAGCAAGCCGATTGCACGAAGACTTCGCCGAGCCGTCGTCCCTTCTCGTGGCTGAAGACATCGCTCGCTCAAACGTCAAGGACGAAGAGCGTACTTCGAGTTGAATACGCACGCGTACGGTTTCTTTACTAGGTGCGAATGTGGCCGACGCGGGGTGCTGCCCGACTTCAAGCCGCGAGTGCATGTACTGGAGGGAAATCGGCAGCAAACTTTCCGACATACAGAGGTCCGGCTGCATTACTACGAACGAAAGAGTTTTACAGCGGAGCTGTGAAGGGCTAGGTTCCCCAGGATCGTGTCCGGTATGTCGACACAAACCTACCTGGACAGCTACCTCCATCTATAAGCGACGGCGGCAAGCACACAACCAGTATGGTTTCCGCCATCGCTCGTAGATGGCGGCCACCTTTCCAGCTATCATAGAAGAATTGTTAGTTGGGCACGTTGGTGGGAATTCATCGTAGGAAACAGCGCGAAAAACAGACGACGACGAAGAAGAAGCACACGTAGCGAGCGCAGCGCTCGTCACTTTCGTTTATTCGTCCTCGTCTGTTTTGCGCGCTGTTTCCTACGCTCCTATGCTCTTATCAGTTTCGGTTTGGACTCACGATGGGTCGGCCGTGCGCCCTTTCGGGGAAAAGAGACAGGCTGCGAAAGGAGCGGCGACGTACGCAGCAGCGCGAATGGGTTCGCAACCGCCGCAAAGGCGCTGTCGCCTCGAGTTCCACTGCGTCCAGCGCTTCAGATTCCTTTGCCAAAGAGCACTTCGATCGCCTGGAAAGTCGCCGCCGAGAACAGAACCAGCGATGTAAAGGGCGCCGGCGGGCCAACGCCACGGACGGCGATCGTGCCACGGAGGCCAAGCGCAAGCGCGGGGCCCGGCTGGCCCAGCGACGACTGCACTCCACGCCGGCTGAACAGTCCCCGGGTGCGACTGCGAGGTTCCGGAGGGAGTTCGTGGAGAACCCGTTTGGCGTCACGTGCGCCGTGTGCGACCGACTCTGGTTCGCCGGAGACGTATCCACGATCGGTGGCGTGTCGGACGAGAAGAAGCGGGAATCGGGCGCGTGCGCGCTGCGGCAGTGTATCGAGTACAGCTCCGCTGGTCTTCCTTCTTCACGAAAGTGGAAAGGTTGAACGTTTTCTTCAGCAGCTCAGTGTAAAGACGTCCGCTTCACATGCAGCGGGCACGGGTTCAATCTCTAGTGTAAGCGCACCGTTTTTTTTTGTCAAACATTTTGCGATGTTTACATTTCTTTCTTTTTTACAATTATCACTGAAACAAATATTTGTTGTGGACGAAACGTCGCTCCACTAAATGGTATGGGATTCCATTTTTGACACCGGCGAACTCAATGTGATCACTTTCCACAAAATGTAAGGAGCATATGAATCGGGTAGCGCCCGCTTTCCGAGGTTCCCGTAACTGTTCTACAGAAATTGCAGCCAGCCATTGATCTCGACCCGTTGATCTTTCGGAAACTTGTGCACTCTGCCGCACAATGCCACTTTCAGATGCAGGACATGTGAGGCAGCTCTTCACGCAACATCTTGGGAGTATCCTTTTCGGAGCCGATCACGGGAATTCACCACGGGTACTCACTACTAATTGCCAACACTTAATGCACAAAACAACTCATCTTGGAGTACATAACAGCGAACGGAACAAACATAACTGCAAAGGAATCGCACGGCGAACGGATCCCGCTACGCGTTTCGTCTGCTACGCGCGAAAAAAAAAAAAATAAACCATAGCACGGTCGGGTGTAGCCATGTGACTTTCGCCACTCACTCTCTCCTCTCCACTTCTCCGAGCGGTGCGGGGTTTCGGTTTCGGTTTCCAGTAGTGCGTTTTTTTTTTTTGCTTTATTAAAAAACACGTGACTCTGTAGCAAAATATTAATTGGGTAGTATTCCGACACCATAATGAATTGCCTGGCAAAAAATGAGAAAGAAAATTTGTGGGGTGTCAGTGTCCCTTTAACTAGCTCGCGTGCACATTGAATTTTTTTTGTATTTGTTTCTGTTGAAAGAAAGCACTTTGAACTCGGGAGTTTGCCTAATATTGTTTGCACGGAGAGTTCGGTTCTTTTAGAGCGCAGCTCTTATGGTACGTTTACTCTTCCGGATCCGCTAGCGGATCCGCCCAGCTTTTGCCGCTGGTGAGAAACGCTGGGCGGAAAACGCGGCGGCGAGCCGTTTAGGTCCAGGACCTATTTCTGCCGCCGAACGAGGCGTTTCGCTGACCGGAAGTGACATTCTTGCGCAGCGCGACGCTGCCTACGTCATGAGCACGCGTAGTTCCGGGAGCAGCAACGCCCGGGAGAGAGAGCCGAGGCGGGAACTCTCGCGCGTTCTCGTCATATTTGACGAGATGTTACGGGAACCGCTGCCGCAGCTGGCGCCGCCGCCACTGCTCGAAGGAAATAGATGTAAACGCAACCCGCTCGTCGCCGCCGCCGCCGGGAGCGGATCCGCTCCCGCGGCAGCGGATTTCTTCTCAGATGTAAACGTACCATTAGGCGCCCGCTTCCGGCTTGACCGGCGTCGGCGTCGCCGTCGCCGTCGGCGTAACCGCGCGGTGCATGATGGGAAATGTGCCATAATGCACCGCGCGGGACCCTCGTGGCGTCACTCGTGACGTCACGTGTAACGTCACGAGCGTCCCGCGCGGTGCATTTTGGGACATTTCCCACGATGCAACGCGCGGGAAGGAGTGGGGGGAGGGGGATACCGTAAATGTACCATAATGCACCACGCGGGATTCTCGTGAAGTCACACGTGACGTCACGATTAACGTCACGAGGGTCCCGCGCGGTGCATTATGGGACATTTCCCATAATGCACCGAGCGGGGAGGACGAGGGGAGGAGGAGGGAAGGGGGAGGAGGGAGAGAAGAGAGAAGGAGGGGGATGGGAGGGGAGGAGGAGGGGGAAGAGAAGGTGGAGGAGAAGGGAAGAGGGGACGAGGAGGAATGAGGAGGAGGAGAGGAGGGAGGGGGAGGAGGGAGGAGGATGAGATGAGGGAAGGATGAAGAGGGTAGAATGAGGAGGGGAGGAGGAGGAGGAGTAGCAGGGAGGATGAGGAGGTGAGGAGGAGGAAGCAGGTGTATACCCTCCCCTCAGTACCCTTCCCTCCTGCTCCTCAAGAGCTGTGCTCTAATTCGGCGTTACTGGGTGTTGTAAACGTCTTTCATTTTTTTTATCAGTGTGCTTCTCACTTCGTTATGGGCGAGCAAACTGACAAGTTACAATTTGCAAACAAACTAAACAATTATTTGAGTCGAGGTTTAAGATGAAGTGAAGAAAGGCTTTGAGCATCTGAAGAATGCCAGGCCTTTCGTTTTGTAAATGCAGGTGACAGTGTGATTCCGGTAAAGTTTACCCTTACACAAAAAAAAAATATATATATATATAATGATTTTGTTTTTGATATTTATGGTTCGGCATTTTTCCTTCGCGAATAAAGGCAAAAATGTAACGCATTATAATAATTCCCTTGCATGAAAGAGTAAGGAAATTACTTTACAGTTACTATCTGAAAACGTAATTATTCCCTTATAAAATTACTGATAAATGTAAGGGATTACAAGTAATTCAGTTACTTGTAACAGATTACGTACAAGTCTTTAGTTACCTACTTACCTAACGTATTTTTAGTTATTTTCGCTCATATCATATTGTATATTAATTTTATTTCTCATGCTATCTCTTTTTCCTTTTTGTTTTATCAACTTCCCAACCTTACTTCCTATATTTCTTTAGAGAAAGATGCAACTCAGCACTTAAAGGGAGGAGCAACAATTTTAAGATCAAAAGAATTTGAATCTTTTAATTTTTACGCTCTTTATCGTGTCCCGGAGGATAGAGAAAACATCTCCTTTTTTAAAAAAAAATGTCGCGACTCCTCTGCAGAATTGCAAAGCAGAAGTCGAGCTTTTTCCCCCACCTGCAGCCGCAAGTGGTAGCCGAAAGGAACTACGGCGAAAAGCTCACGTGACGTCGCTTGGCTCCAAGCTAATGTCAGCAGAGAGAGGGACAGGAAGCGTCCTCCGAGATAGCACACGGGAGGCTACACGGCACCCCGAATTACGTCACTAGGAGGGGGACCAGGTGTGACACTGAAGACTGGGAGTTAGTTACGGGGTGCCAGAAATGCCAATTTTAACTTTTCTTGCAAAACAATTAGGACACGCAGGCGAAATCGGTTTTCTGTTTTTTTACTTCAGAAGTGCCAGAGGCAGCAGCTTCTACAGATGTTTGACCGAAGTCCGGAAATCATTGGACCCCCCTTGAAAAAATTAACAAATATTTTTTCAAACAAAAATGAATAAAAAAATTATTAAGTACGATAATCATGATAGCTTTAATACAGACTGATATCGTTGTAGTTAACATGTGGTTTGAAGCGGTTTCAGAGAGAATCCTTGTTGATTTTTATTTCTCGACAGTATTAGAGGGTGCTAGTAGAGATACAGGAATAGACGTTAAAAAAAAAAAAAGCAGACGAATACAGGACGTCCTTTCTTTATCCTTTTCATTTCTTTCCACGTTAACTCCGAGTAGATTGGTGGTCGCAGTGTATTAGCGAACTGCAGCTCGTGGCACGTGGAGCAGATCGCGCTGCCAAACCCATCGTTAATGGGTTAAACCCCCACCCCTCCCCGTTTTGGTCTGGATAGGCATAGTACCGGCGTGCGGTCATGTATCACTAGTCACTACTGTGTTGTGCTTATTAACTTTCCCATGCTAATAGTGGTACTGCGCTGGCTAAGTTGCTTTATCTACAGTAGACGCCCAACGCCCACTGGGGCTCACTAACTTCCCGATGTCTATAAAAACGCAAAATACAAGTTTTAGATTAAAACTGGTCGGAGTCACGTTCAAATACACAATGACATGCCAGTTCATAGTGAGCACTCGAAAAACACCAACTCTGCCGGGCTGAACCTAACGTTCACGCTTGGTGGTGTCAGACTGGTGGCGGCTGTTAAAATCCGTTTGTTCTACTGACGTCTAACTCCTGGCTATTTGTGTTGCTAGCAAAGTAGTAAGCTGGGCGAGTTGGTAAACGTTGAACATGGTTAAAAATCGCAGACGAAGAGACAAGGACAAACGAGGAAGGACCACAGAACACAGACAGACGCGTCTGTGTTCTGCTGTTGGTAGACCCTACACTGAAAATGGAAACGTCCCTGGTTAAATACCAGGACCAGGTGGATGTTTCAGTTGCCCACCAGTCACCTAGCTGTGTTTGGAGATTTGTGTTTGTTTTTTGTCCCCCTTGTTCCCCTTCTCCAGAGATTATTATCGTTATTCTTGTCCAGCTCGCTTGGACCTTTGCATTATTTGCATAATCATCATAACATTATAAATGCAGTTCGTTCATTCTTGTTGGCGTTAGACTGCCGGAAGCTGTTAAAACCCGTTTGCTCGACTGACGTTTATTTAACTCATCGTTGGCTGAGTTGGTAGAGCTCTCCACTGGAAATGGGGAGGTCCATGGTTCGATAAGAGGTCCAGGCAGAGTTTTTCTGTGGCGCACCAGTCACCTGGCCCTGTTTGGAAATTTTTGTTTGTTCATTGACCCCCTTGTTATTATCGATATTCTTGTCCTGCTCGCTCGCACCTTTGCATTAATTGCATTATCAACATAAGCTTAAAAGGTAGGCTGTTCACACATGTTGGTGTTATACTAGAGGCATCTGTTAAAACCCGTTTGCTGTACTGACGTCTAACCCCTGGTTAGCTCAGTTGGTAGAGCGCTCCACTGGAAATAGAGAGGTTCCTGATTGGATACCAGGAGCACGCAGAATTTTTCAGTCACGCGCCAGCAGTGTTGGCGGTAACGCGTTACAAGTAACGGCGTTACCGGTAACGCGTTACTTTTATTGGTAACGTAGTAACGTACTCGTTACTTTTCCAAAATAGTAACGGGTAACGTACTTACGTTACTTATTTTGAGTAACGTGTAACGAAATTACGTTACGTTACTTTACTTCCTAGAACTTAAAAAAAATTAAATTTCGAAATTCAGCTGATTCTGAAGTACAACAGCGGAGTGTGCTTCGGGTAACGGAGGAACTTGTTCACAGCAACTATCTGTACTTCGACATGTTGTGAATAAAATATATTCAAAGTTTCAATCTCGGCTGGTCTTAATTTCTGTGCTAATGAGGGAGGCCGGTTCTTCTGTTAAGTTCCGTGCCAACAAGTTATAAATCAGCTCCATATATACTTCCGCGTTTTCTCTTGTAACTATTCGGGTGAAAGCCTAAAAAAAAGAGGGTAATCAAGTTTCCGCATGGACATATCTTAGCTATGGCGCTTACGCACATATCAAACGTCGAAATAGCAAATGTTTTAGTTCGTGAATAAAAAGTAACGCAACAGTAACGTGCGTTACTTTTTATCAGTAACGGCAACGGTAACGCGTTCCTTTTATTTTGAGGTAACGTAGGTCGGTAACGCGTTACTTTTATTTGCAAGTAACGAGTAACGTATTTAGTTACTTTTTTTCGGTAACGCCTACAACACTGCGCGCCAGTCACCTAGCTGTGTTTGGAGAATTATGTTTGTTCTCTGTCCTCCTTGTTCCCATTCTCCAGGAAGTTTTACCGCTATTCTTGTCCAGCTCTCTTGCACCCTTGCATTTATTGCATTATTGTAATTCAAATGGCCGCCTCGGTGAATCCAAGGCCAAGCGCCGGCCAACGGATAACCAGGCGGCGGGTTCGAATCACAATCGAGGTGCCCGCAATCTGATGGAGGCTTGTTGCGGAGAAGGGGCAGTGTAACCGAGCTATTGGTTGCACATCAGAAAATCTCCAGGCGGTTGAAATTAATCTTCCGTCCTCCACTGGGGCGTGCCAGATGCCCACTGCTGGTTTGCAACGTAAAAAACCCCAAATTTGACTTGATTGCCACTCACCCTTCAATACTTGCAGGGTAGTTTTTTTTTTTTCGCTAGAGCCACTTTTGGTATTTTATCGCAACTTTACAATTTTCACCGCTGACCACCCATGGCGCGTTTCCAAAAAGGCTCCTTTGAAACATGAAAGAGTCGCCCCAACGTCCGAGCCTGTCAAAACCGAGCCACTCTGTCGATGCGTCGACCGTCGAGGGAAGCTGGAAAGAACTATAGTGTTCTTTGTCTTAATTTCGCAGAAGAAAATCAAAATAATATAAAGTAATTCGGGACAAAATAAATGGACTGTTCCAATAAGAGATCATAAGCACAGCTGTTCGAGAGAACAGAGCTTTTTGTTGTTGTTTTTTTCTGGGAGGCCTGGGTAGGGAGGCAGTCATCCAAGTAGGTCCCAGTTTTTGATTTCAAGGGGTGATTTTTGTTTTCCTGGTACCGGGTGGGTAGTTGAAAAGTCTAGTTTAACATTCTCACGCAGATTCATTTACATGACCTCATAGTAAATTTGGAGTGTGAAAACCAATCTTTATTTGCACGTTCCGTTTTCACGAAAAAAGCAGACAATGTGGGAGATAAATAAACGGAAGCCAGCGATTGTTTTATTCAGACAGAGCTTTTCACTAGACTCCCACCGCACATTTCTCGCCACACTCATGACATTGAACAGGAAAAAAAAGCACAAGAGAGCATCACGACTTATTTTTCCTTCCAATATGTATAAAATTCTATAGCACTTTCTTTGGGCACTCTACCCAGAAAACATATATGTAACACCATACGCTTGCACAAGAGTGGAGAGTGATGGAGGGGTGTAAAGTGTGAAGAAAGAACAAATTTTCAATAGTCACAACGGTTCGCAAGAGTTTGAGCCCAAAGCTCAACCGATGTGTCAGCTGTGTAAGCTGTTTTGTCTTTATTGTATGAGAGTTCGGTAGCACGTAACACAACAGGCTACCGCTCATATCAACGACACGCCTGACAATACTTTTTGGATTTATTGTCTTCTGTTTTCACACCTCCGAAGTCAGATTACTGGGGTAACCTTAGGTGATCGATGCCCATGGTTACGAGTAATACACTTAAAGTATGTTAATCTTTAAGTTTTATATCATACATTTTATTTGCTTTCAACAAATTATTTTAGTTCAAATCCCCCTCCCCCCTCCAGGCCCGTTTGGATCTGTGTGAGCATCGTGTCTGTATTTGCGTGGGGTCGTGCATCACTACTGGGTGGTGCACGTTAAAGATCACAGGGTGCAGGGTGTCATGCATGCGGCATGCATGAGGCAGCGGATTCAGCACCGTCGTCGACGGGTTATCGGACTTTGTGATTGTTTGTTACCCGTGGTGTGCGCTTATTGGTGCGTCGAGAAAAGGCGAGGTGACGACGGGAGGAAGAATCGACGAGACAGGAGTTTTGGGCTGGAGCTGGTTCAAGCAGCGCTTGAAAGCCGAATAAAGTGCTTTCCCCCAAAAAGGCTGGTTCCCTGCCTCCCCGGGTCCCACGGCGCCCAAACCACAAGCCGTGACTGGCGCAGACGACAGCGGGAGTTCAGCTACGGAACCTTGAGATGAGCGGCCAGCTCCAACACCGCACGGACGTTGCCGAGTTCAAGCAAGCCCGGCTTTTTGCCTGCCATAAGCAACGGAGCGGTGGGTCCGGCATCCTGCACGGACGTTGCCATTTCAAGCAAGCCACGCTTTTCGTCTACCATATGCGACGGAGCGGCGAGTCCGGAGCACAGCACGGACGGTGCTGACTTCACGCAAACTCGGCTCTTCGGAGGCTACGCAACCGGGCGCCAGACGAGCGCTTGGCGTGACCAGTGGGATGAACGCTGCATGACGCAGCCTCAGCGCAAGAACCAGCGGCAGAAAACAAGAGTCTTCGACAGAGACAGGAACTACTGCCTGTAAGCGGTATAATCTGGACTTCAGTGATGCACGGACCCTGAGACCTTCCTGCTAGGCATTTCTGCTGCCAGTGCCTCCGACTGCCCATTGACGACGAAGAGCTGGTCAACCTGAATTGGTGAGCGCATGTGCTTGTCTATTTGGGTTGAATGATCACTCGAGCAATGGCGAAGAACGACGAGTCGGGCAAGGGGGAGGGTAAAATGCCTGATAAACTTAAGGAGCCTGACGACGCATCAGAGGATGAGGGGAGAACTGATTCTGAAGTGATGAACACTCGGTTGGAAATTGAAAAAAATAAAGCTCGAACAAATACGGGCACAAATTGAGCTCTAAAAATTGCAGAGGGAGAATGGTGCTGGTGCCAATGGGGGCTGGGATTACAACCAGAATCTGGGGTAGCCCACTATGCTGCACTCTTGAGTAATGTGCTCAGCCGGATGCCCGGGAACAAAGCCTTAGTGCCTGGATTGTTCGAGGCGGTACAAGTCGTATTTCGATCCTTTCAGGTTTCTGGCGAGATAAAAACGGTTCTGATAATGTCGTATATAGCTGACAGGGTCATGTCAGTGACCATGTGCAGTTGCATGAAAGAACTGCCATCTTACGCTCTGCTAAAAGAACGAATTTTACGTGAGCTAAGATTGTCTCCAAACGAATATAAACGACTGTTCAATACGGGAGGAAAATTGCGGGAAGAGTCGTGGAGCCAGTTCGCCGGCCGACTTAGTAGCTACTTCAGTTATCATGTGAACAGCAGAAAAGTGGATACTTACGATGACTTGTTGCAACTAGTTGTCGCGGATAGGTTGAAGGAGTCTCTCCCCAATGAAACAAAAGCATATGTTGCCTTGAACGAAACGGATGAGTGGCTGCGTCCCGAGGCAATAGCTAAGCTGGCTGAATGCCATCAGGAGAGTAATGCACAGAGGGTCTCAAAACCCTGCCACAAGACAGACGCTACTGGTGACTCTGGTCAGAGTCACCAGTAGCCTCCGAAGGAGAGGGAATACCGAGCACGCCTCCGAAAGAGAGGGAATACCGAGCATGTCGGCGACACTCGACGCTGTTTCGCATGTGGGAAACAGGGTCACCTGGCAAGAAATTGCCCCGAGACCAATCCAAAGCTAACGGCACGACTAAAAAGACCTTTATACTGCGAACACGCTGAGCAAACGTTCGAGGGGCATGATAAACTAGTATCGCTGGCTGAACAACACGAAGTGCTTGACGGAGAACGATTTCTCCAACTCCGTTTAGGAGACAAGTACTTTAATGCCAGGATTGATTCGGGGGCAGACATTACAGTGGTTCGAAGGTCGATGGTCACCATTTTGGATGAAGGGAAAGGTTCGGTTGAAGGGCGCTTTCGGCCAGGAGGTAGAGGCCGATCTCATGTATGTTCCGTTTCGACTTGGGAGCAGTGAGGTTGATACAGAAGCGGATACGTTACTGCTCTGTGCGGTAATCGAGCTGCTTGCCGGAGACGTTGACGAACTACTCACGCCTGAGGATTTACCAACTTTAAGAGGAGTAGAACAGGAAATGCCCTTGGCAGACCAGGCATATCTTACTTGTGAAGCTGCAGTCTTGAAGGAAGGGCCTGTGATAGAGGCATGTGTGGTGAGCACACAGTCGGAGGGAGAAAACGGGACTGTAGAGTCTGAGGACGAGCGAAGTGACGTACACGAAATAGAATCTGAAAGTTGCCTTCAGTTTCGAACAGAGCAGAAGACCGACGAGTCGCTGAAGCCACTGTGGCTACAGGCAAAAAAAGGGACTCATGGTATGCAAGCGGTTGATAGAATGCTGTTCCACAAAGAAAAAATAAATTGCAGAATTGTAAAGGAGTTAGTTTTACCGGAAACCATGCGGAAGACAGTGTGGGAAGTAGTCCATGACAAACCAGTTGGCGGGCATTTTGCTGGAAAGAAAACGCAACAGCGAATTAAGAATTCGTTTTACTGGCCGAACATGCAGGAGCAGATTTGTAAATACTGCAAACAGTGCCATTACTGCCAGTTAAACGCTAGACCTAGAACCAGAGACCGTGTGCCTATTACCCCGCTGGTAAGACCAGATGTTCCATTCCAGACCGTTGTAATGGATTGTATTGGACCGTTAGATCCGGCGTCGTCGAGGGGGACAAGTATGCCTTGTGTCTGGTCGATGTGTGTTCGAGATGGCCGGAAGTGGTTTGTACCAGATCGCTAACGGTGAAGGAAGTGTGTGACGCGCTGGTTGAAATATTCGCGCGAGTGGGGGTGCCAGAAACAGTGTCGTCCGATCAGGGCACAAACTTCACGGCCGAGCTCACACAGGACTTGCTGCGTAGGTTCGGGTCGTCACCCAGGTTCTCTACACCAGAACATCCAGAGAGCAATGGTCTAGTTGAGCTATAAAATGGTTCGCTAAAGCGGATGTTGAGACAAGTGATCGCGGAACATGGGCGGGGATGGGATCGCCTAGTTACTTGTTTACTTTGGGCCTACCGCCAAGTCCCGACTGAAACTAAGGGAATGTCGCCATTTGATTTTGTGTATGGACGCTCGCCGAATGGACCATTGTCCATCCTAAAAAAATCGTGGACTGGTGACTGGATGCCCCCGTCCACGCTGGTTGAGTCGGCTGACGAATATCTGGTTAGATTATGGAGACAAATGGCTGACATGACGCGAGTAGTAAAGGAACAGGCAGAGCACAAACAGAGGTCGTACGCCACGCGTTACAATCTCCGTGCGAAAGAGAAGGCCTTCTGTAGGGGCGATCTAGTGCTACTAAGAGACAAAAGCGGTAAAAAGATACTCTCCTTGGTTGGAACCAGTGAAGATACTAGAAGTTGGGAGAAAGAACAGCTGCGTAGTTGAGATGCCTGACGGTGACAAATTTAGGCCATATGTGGTACGCTTTGATGCTGTTGGTGTTATCTTTGATGATCCGGACTTCGGTTCGCTGGAGGAACTCACCACAGATGGGCGGGGAGCAGATGAACCAGAGTCACAGAAGACCGCGGAGAAAAAGAGATGTACTAGCGTGGTGCAGCAGTTCGTAGATATATTTTCTAGGAGCCCAGGAAAGTGTGCAAAAGTACTGCACTAGATAAGACTTGTTGAAGGCTCACAACAAAAAGATATGCTTATAGGGTGCCGATAAAAATGAGAGCGGAAGTCGAAAAGCAGAATAAACAGCTTCTAGAGTGGGGAATGATCTAGCCAGTTGAATCATTTGCTCATCCGGTGGTGTGCGTAGTGAAGCAGGATGGGAGTGTGAGATTGTGCATCGATCATAGGCAATTCAACGCAATCATGAAGTCGACGTCTTTCCTATTATAATGCAACCGAAAGGATCTGGATGGTCCCGAAGGCGTTGTGCATAACAGTACTGGAACTAACCCGCGGGTATTGGCAAATACCAGTCGAAGAACGGTCTCAAACGTTTACGGCATTCGTAACCAATCGTGGGTAGTACGCTTGGACAGTTATGCCCTATGGGTTGTACAATTCAGCTGGCAACTTTTCAGCGTGTGTTGAATGAAGTGCTGGAACAAAACAGAGAATATGCAGGCGCATATATCGACGACATAGCAATATATTTGTCTTAGTGGGAAGACCACCATTTGCATATAAAGAGCGCTCTCGAAACCTTGAGTCGCGTTGGGCTTACGGTAAAGCTGTCCAAATGCAGGTTTGCCCAGGGAATGGTCATGTACCTCGGCCACCAGATCGGCTCCGGGAGGCATGCTCCTGACCCCGTTCGTGTGAAGGCGATCCATACCATGGAGAGGCCAAATACGAAAAAAGAACTGAAGAGCTTTTTAGGTATAATGAACCACTATAAACTATATTGCGTACTATACTGAAGTGGTGTTGCCATTGACCGCGCGGACTGGAGACAGGACTCCGAACGAGTTACCGTGGGGTGACGAGGACGAACAAGTGTGCCAAAAGGCAAAGCGTCTCCTGATGGAAGTTCCGGATATGAGAGCGCCAGATGCCAGCCAGCCCTTTTTTCTGTCCACTGACGCATCGGATAGAGCGATAGGGGCATGTCTCGCCCAAAGTGCAGATGATGGGAAAGAGTACCCAGTGGCGTTTCTCAGTAAAAAAACTAACAGCTCCCCAAACTCGGTGGGCAGTAATCGAACGTGAAGCGTACGCGGTTGTGTGGGCCTTGGGTCAGTTGGGAACGTGGCTATTTGGTGCGGATGACGAAATTCGCACCGACCAAAACCCCTTGCAGTATTTGGCGTCAGCAGCACCAAATAGTGCGAGGCTGACTCGTTGGGTGCTTGGTTTGCAAAACTTTAACCTGAATGTATGGTACGTAAAAGGGACGAGAAATATCCCCGCTGATGCGTTGTCAAGGTTGTAGTGGGGTGGAGTTTTGTTTGTGGTTAATGCACCTTAGATGTTCTCAAGAAGTACATTTGTCAGTCTTTCTTGTGATCATTCTCGCCGAATGGACGGGAATGTGCGCTCAATTCGCTTTTTTTTTTTTGTTCTAAATAATAAGATTATAAAGGAATACACAAATTATGATTTTCGTTTAATTGGAAAAGAAAAAAAGGGGCGGGGTGTCATGCATGCGGCATGCATGAGGCAGCGGATTCAGTGCCGTCGCCGACGGGTTATCGGGCTTTGTGACTGTTATCTTTTTGTTACCAGTGGTGTGCGCTGATTGGTGCGTCGAGAATAGGCGAGGTGACGATGGAAGGAAGAATCGACGAGACGGGCAGTTTGTGGGCTGGAGCTGGTTCAAGCAACACTTGGAACTAGGGTTGTGCGAATAGTGGTTCGAATCGAATAGCGTTGCGTCATTCATAGCCTTGACAGTGTAAGGGAAGGCCAAGACGAACGGTTCTTTCAACAGTGCAGAAGCTAGGGATGACGCTGCGCTGTGCCATTACTTTTTTTTTTTTTATTTTCCATCCTTTATGATGGTGGGGCCCAAGAAAAAAAGCTGCAGTAAGCAGCTTGACGAGTCCCTGGGCCCATACATTGGACAGCAGGAAGCGTGCGGGAAAACAAAAAAAAAGCAACATAATAGCGTGCTAGAGGCAATGATGTAAGAAATCAGTGCACAAAACTAAAAGCACCTTTTGCAAATGTTAAGAAAAAAAATGATCGCGAACAAGCATATAATAAGCGCAAGTCTCTAAAGGTTAGACTTTCTAGATCAATGTTTTTGCTGCTAAGGCTGTTTAACAAATGCGAGAGTGTGGAGTGTATCATTTGTGAGCCATAATTTGTTCGCTGCGTGACCTTCTTCCATTTCTCTGGGTTACGGGTAGGATACAGAGGAGAAGTTTTCCTCAGCGACGCCAGGTTTTCCAAAAAACATGTACCTCTTGTTTTTTCACTTTTATAACTAGTAGAAAGCCGATACTCATATAACTTGTGAATAGTGATTATTTGAACGTTCTTAAATAAATCAGCGGTTTGAAAGTCGCGTGACACGTTACATATACCTCTCAATATTTTCTTTTGCGACATAAAAAGTTTTTCAATATTGGTAAATGTTGATGTTCCCCAAACAAGATGGCAATACGTTAAGTGGGAGAAAAATAATGATTTATAAAGCAATAATTTAACATTTGTTGCTAACACAGATCTGTATCTATTTATAATCCCCACTACTCGAGCTAGCTTTGGGATAAGATAATTTACATGGCTATCCCAAGACATACCCTCACTAAAAATTACTCCAAGAGTTTTAAAACAACTAACAATTTCAATTGGAGTAGAGCTAAATGTGAGTACTTTAGACAGAACCACGGGCTTGTGTTTTGGACGAAAAATCACAGCTTTTGTTTTATGAATATTGATTTTCAAGGAGTTGCTATCTTCCCAACTTTTTATCTTTGATAAGGTCAGATTTGCCATATCGATTAAATCGTCGCAAGTATGGGAAGAAAAAAATACGCTCGTATCATCCGCGTAGATCAAGAATTTTGCGTGCTTATTTACGTTAAGGATATCATTAATGTATAAATTAAATAGAAGAGGTCCCAATATGCTTCCCTGTGGGACCCCTGACGTGATGAACTTTACAGTGGATGAATAACCGTTTACATTTACATACTGTTGGCGATATTCAAGGTAGGACTGTAAAAGTAGCAAAGCTTGTCCGCGGATGCCATACGCTTCACGCTTTTTAAGTAGAACCACATGACTAAGGCAGTCAAACGCCTTTGTAAAGTCAAGAAAGACCCCTAAAAAAAATGTTTGTTCTCAAAATTTTCCAAAATATACTCTTTTTGATTAAGAAGTGCAGTTTCAGTTGAACAGTTCTTCCTGAAACCGAACTGCGATGAAGTTACGAGGTCCCACTTATTCGAAAAATCTACTAGACGTTGATAAAGTATCTTCTCCAAAGCTTTAGAGAAAACAGGCAGTATAGAAATAGGCCTATAGTTACCTAACTCGTTTTTGTCACCTTTTTTATATAGAAAAGTTACTTTTGCTATTTGCATTCTTTTGGGAAACACACATTTCCATAGACAGATTAAAAAAATAATTTTAACACTGATGCAATTAAGTCAACTACATACTTGACTGGGCGAAGTTGTAAGCCGTCGGCATCACAGCTCCCGCTGTTTTTTACGTGTGTAATCACATTAAGAATTTCCGAACTATCAGTTGGTTTAAAAAAAAAATGGAACTACAATTATGGGGACAAACATGTTTACAAGCATTAGCTACATCAGCGTTAACACCAGCGCTAACACCTATGTCTGCAAAATATTCATTGAACACATTGGCCAACTCTCGATTGGTTAACTTTACACCTCTATGCTGCAATGTTTCGATATTATTTGATGCAGGAGCGCCTTTAACCAGCGAACCTAAATGTTTCCACATTATGTCGGTACGGCCGTTTGCCGACAAAAAAAGCGAAGAATAGAAACTCTTTTTTGCATTCCTCAGCTCTTTGGTTAAATTGTTTCGGAAAGACTTAAACTCCTTAAGGACATCTGGGTCACGCGCCTTGATGAAACGTTTATATAGCGCATCTTTCTTTCGAATTTTTCTAAGCAAACGGGATGTTACCCATGGTTTACGACTTTTGTTGGATACCACTACAGATTTATATGGAAAGTGGCGTTCATATAGCCTAAGAAATTGCTGTAAAAATGTGTTATAGGCATCATCAACTGTTGTTTGCATTAGCACGTTGTCCCAAGCAGCAGCTGCAATGTCCTGCCTAAATGCATCGAGGCTATTTTTATTTATGTTTTGAAAAACCGCAGGTCGGTGTTTCATAGACTTTCGAGATACATTAAGTTTAACACACAGAAATATTGGAAGATGGTCACTCAGGTCACAGCTTATCACTCCGCTGCTCAGTCTATCTGTGTGAAAATTAGTTATAAATAAATCTAACGTAGTTTCGGAGCGTAGGGTAATTCATGTTGGATGGACAATGGTATTAGCACATCCATACATACTGACTAGGTTGTTCATTTCCCTTTTCGAAGTGCTGTCAGAATGCATATCAATATTAAAATCCCCCCCGCAAATGACATTATATTGATTGTCATTTATAAATACCAAAAAAGTCTCAAAAGCTTCGAAAAATTCTAATAGGTTCCCATCCTTTGGGCGGTAAAATACAGCAAAAACAAGTTGACCATTACGTAAGCATAACACTTCTACGTCCTTCGTTATAAAGGAATAATCGCTTAGTACATCACAGCCGATACCTTTTTTAGTCAGAATGCTCAATCCTCCGCCACGCTTTGAAATGCTATTTGAAAAATATGTGTCATGTGAAGGTAAACGAAAAATGTCAGTCATCATTATACCAAGTCTCGGTAATCATTATAATATCAAAATTAACATCGAACTGATCAAACAGCAGTTCAAGATCATTACCTTTGTTCACTGCGGACTGCGCATTTAAATGAAAAAACTTTAAATTGAAATTGCCCTCTTTCTCAATGTAAGATTTTATTTCATTCGGAAGCAGTGTAGCTTGATTTTCCATGAAGTGGAAACAGAAACCAGTTAAAAAGTAACGGAGTAATTCACATCACCCCTACGCCAGCTTTGACAGGTCACCTTCATTCTTGACGACATATGCTTGTTCACCATCCCGCTTTCGTACCAGAATGCTTCCATTTCGGTGCCATACATAACGAAATTCAGACGTTTTGGCCCAATCTTTAGCCACCCAGAAAAGCGCTCTATTCTGCTTCGTCATGTTTTCAGCAATAAAAACATCCGGCTTAGTTCCCGACAGCTTTTTTTTTATTTTGCAGCCACTGGTCTCTGACAGACTGCCTTGCGAAACGGATTATAATAGTGGACACTTTATCACGTCTCGAGGGTAGTCGGTGTACGGCAACTACCTCGGTCTCCAACACGGGTGGAACTTGCAGCCGTGACGCAACGTTGTTGACCTTTTCCAGCAATAGTTTTCGTTTTCAGTCATTGTAACACCATGAAGCTCTAGATTTAATTTTCTAGTTTGCCATTCAAGATCATTGATTTAATCCCGCAGTCTGTCGACCTCTAGAGCCGGATTCTCATTTTCTACGGTGTCCATCCGTTTACGCAGTTCTTTAATTTCGGTTTCGTGCCGAATTTGTTTTTTTAGGACAGCGTCATACTTATCGCTAACCTCCTGGACTTTTTTCTCAATGCTGTCTATCGTCTTTTTTAGAGGAGCCAAGCTGTCTAGCTTACGGTTTATATCCGCAAGCAGGCTTGCAACATCAAGCTCCGGTTTGGGTTTACTCACTTGGCTCCCCTTCGATTTGCCCGGTTTACAATTGTAACACCGCCAAGCCTTCTTGTAACTGTCTCCTAACCACTATTCGCACCACCATTCGCACCACTATTCGCACACTTCGAACTACTATTCGCACAACCCTACTTGGAACCCGAATAAAGTGCTCCTCCCTCCCCAAAGGCTGGCTCCCTGCCTCCCCGGGTCCCACGGCGCCCCCTCCACTGGCGAAATATTTCGTCTAGAGCTGAGACACCACATGCCCATTGGGGTTGACATCAATATAAGGAACTCATACTTTTAGCGTGCCGTTCAGCAAACGTTTAGCGCCAAACTGCGCCAAAGCACTTGCCCTGCTACATCCTGCTACATTTTGCCAATATGGGAAAAATTAGCGCCAACATTGCGCTAAAACTTATTTTCACTTTATTAATACTGGCAATGTAATAAATCAGGCGCCGAAACATGGCCGAATCGTTGCGGTAGGGTTGTGCAACTTTCAAAAGTTTTCGATTGACGCCTCAAATAATATAATATTCAATGTGATATCTGCATCAAGCACCGACAATGCTTGGAAGTTTCGGAACATTTATGATGCTCGTTGTCTCTTTAGGCTGGATAACTAGCATCGCTGAGTGCACTCGTCACATCGCAGTGGTTTACTGTAGTGAAGCGACAACTGCGCGGTAAGCGTCGCAATTGTGCAAACATTGCGCTTGCCGCAGTGCACCCTTGTGGTGAGGAAAAAACATTTTATTTTTTCAAAGAGGGACGTTACATACAGACTCTCAATAAGACTGCGGCTAGTGCATGATAGAGCGCTATATTCTGACAATACCTTTTTTCACATTCGACATTCATGAAGGATACTTGAGCATTGCGAGAAAACATTTATGGACTGGTCGACATGGTTAGTTTCATGTAAAATCTCGTTTAAGTATTCTGTATCCTTTCATTCTTGTATCCACTCTCTAAGAATTAGAGGGTGTATAGGGACAGACCCCTTGTTCCATATGTAACACCCCAAAACTACAATTCGACGTTCAGCCCACAGACGTCGAACCGACGATACAAACTTTCAAGAGCGGCTTGATAGTCGACCGATACAACTTATTAAAATAGCTAATGCACAGAATAAAGGCTACAGTGAGATAATCAAGGTGTTTTTTGCCCTGCTGCAAAACCTCAGTGCTTTTTGTTTTTCTTGTAGTCTTTGATACGCACATTAGCTATTTAGTACGTTATATCCAAAAGTTATCAAGCCGCTCGTAAAAGTTGGTATCTTCAGCTCGACGTCAGTGGACTGAACGTTGAAATGTAGTTTTGGGGTGTTACATATGGAACAAGGAGTGCACTCCAATATACCCCCTATTTCTAAGAGTGCAGGAAGAGCCGAAGCCTAAATTCTGGTACACACAAATACATTCTTAAAACAAACTAAAGCAACAAAATAACGCAACCACAAAAAAACACTTGCCTTAATATAGATGAATGCTTGGGACATTTTTGAATGAGCGTTCGCTATCGAAGATATTGACCTCCGCGCTAGGTGTATTAAAACTACTTTGAATACGCAAGATGGGAGAAAGTGAACATAGTCCTTGCATATAGAACGTGTTGGGGTTGCGATTGCTCACGCGTGGAAAAGACAATAGAGTGGAGACACAAGCTCAGAACAACTTAATTTTCGAAGTACGGCTTTGTGTAAAAATACTTAGTCTCCAAAATTTCGCGGATGTACTAATGTCTTCAAGTTCATCCTGTGTAACATTAACTCGTGACTAAACCAAAACACCGGTGACCGTAACAGCGGTCGTACACAATGCGTGACAGCCTCCTGTGAATATGTTCTAACCTCTCCGAGCCTGCCACACTCATACAGTTCTAGACCACGCAGCCCAACTCTGAACGTACAATAGATGTATGAAGCCTAAGAAAATACGACGGCTTCTTAAAATCGTGGGTTATTCTCGAAAACAAACCTAAAAGTCGCAAGCATGAACTGAACAAATTTGGCAAATGTGCATTAAAGGTAGGGGTGGAACCAACAAAGGACCTTTATATAGGTTCCATCCATTCGATGGCACAGTGAATACTAGAAAAATTAATCTCAATTTGTTGGAGGAGTAAATAATATCATTGGATTAACCTGAACGAGTTCGGTGGGATTGTATTTTTTTTAAAAACATACCTGTCTTTGACATGCTGAATTTGGTTACCATAAATCTATCCTTATGAAATATGATTGATCTTCATAATCAAATGCCAAAGCTTTGTTTTCTATTTAAACTAAGAACTGCAGTCTTATGGTACATTGAGAACTTAAAAAACATCAATGTTGGTGCTGGAAATTCTTATATTAAAATATTATTTCAATTAAATATACTATTCGGTCTGCGTTTGATTTCGTATCTCAAATAACCATGCACAGCTGTTAGTACTGCCCTTCATCGATCGGCTTCTTGTTACGGCATCATGTGCTTCTATGCGCAATTAAACTGCTAGCTAGGTAGTCAAACCTGCCATGCTGTTGATGCCATTAATAGGCTGCACCGAAGCAGAAAGGAAAATTAGATATAAACATATAAATCTTGGCATTATATTAGGGCAGCAAAACCAAAACCAAAGCCGTAGGGTAGAGCCAAATCCCAACAACCTGACAACGTGACATCGCACCAAATCGTGACTGGGGTGCCACGGATGTGAAGCCATGCATTAAAGGCCGCCACCAAAATATCCCGGCGCGAATAGGGAATCAGCGACGTCACGGGACATTCTTTGCTCAAGCAAAAATCGTCCAGCCGCCGTCGGCGCAATATCGACGCCCTCGAACTCACCGGCTCAGACAGGATTACGAGAGGACCTCTTCTGTCGCCGACTCTCGCGGCAATACCCAGCACCAACGGTTCGTGGGAGCCGTGGCAGACGTAGGCGAGAACAAAGCACTTTTACTGCGTGTTCTGATATATCTCGGGACCGGCGTTCTGGAGTGAGACCGTCGACCAGACGGAGAACGCGCACGAAAACCCATTTGGCGCACCTATATTCAGTCTAGTGACACTCCTCGGAACGCTCTAAGTCGGAGTAAATAATCCAACCCCAATTAGAAGATCATGCCTGCGCGTTAGGCCATGGTCAGTTGATCCTCGACCGGCTTCCGGCGGCAAGCCGGTTGAAGCTGGACGAAAGCACGCATCAAAAAGACAAAAACAAGTGACAAACGTCGGGCGTGCTAAAAAAAAGAGAAAAAAAAAGCGATCTGCAAAAGAAGCAGACAACCAAAATAAAATAAAGACAAAAAACAGCAACGGGGTGACTGGAATCACTTGACGCGCGAGACATTGGGAAAGATAACGAGTATATTAGCAAAAAATAAATAAAACTATATCAGAGGACGGCCGTGCGGTACGATCGTCACTCGATAAAAAGAAAAATGATTACTAGAAGTGTTGATGTGCGAACGAGATGGACTTGGCTTATAATCACGTTTGTAAACTTTTATATTTATTTTCTCTGCTGGAGAGACGTTACCGCCGTTTAAAATTTCGACGTGTCTCCGCCCCCCTGCTGCTCGTCTATTTCCGGGTAGCAGAGAGGAAAGCAACGTCATCGGCGATGCGAGACCACTTGCGCGCCTCTAAGCTGGCTCGGATAGGCCAGCGATGACGACATGACTCCTTTGTCAGAAAACAGGCAAACGAGAGGCTCTCGCATTCTCCGCTTCAATTGCCGCGCGGTACAAAATAAAATATGCTTACGTTTCTTTTTATTTTTTTTTATCCAATTTAAGGGCTATAATCCCATTCGGGGGCAACAAACGATAGCATTCCGCTCTTAACTTCGTCTTATTATCTGCTTCAGCCTCCTTTACTATGTAAAAAATAGAACCAATTAAAATGGAACAGCTCCAAGAACTCATCCCAGACGGATCCCTCTTGCGATTAGCCTAAAAAGAAATTTATAATTCAATATAGAGACAAACATAAAAATGAGCCCCTAAATCCGTATTTTTTCAAGGCTGAAAATTCTATTTGGGAGGATATAGATTTAAGTGCCTTGTCTGGTCCGAACTTCTCCTTTTGGGAGAAAGTCCTTTCTGTCGAAGAGGTTTGTCTCGCAGGGGTATTACATTTATGCGTAGAGACACAGGCAGCACAAGGTGTTGGGCCAATATTGATAGAGCATTGGCAAAAAAAGGTCCAATGATTGTCCACCTTAGCCGAACTGCTCCCAATATTGTCAATGCCATTATATAGAATCTTCAGTGATGGCCCAGCTTCTCCAATGACCAACCAATATTGGAAGCACATTGGCATAAAATGGGCAATCTTGGCCTGTCAGTTCCATTCGCTTGCGAATATTGGATGAACACTGGCAAGTTGGGCTATGTTGGCTTGACAGTTCCATTGGCTTGCCAAAATTGGATGAACACTGGCAAACATGGGCAATCTTGGTCTGTCAGTTTCATTGGCTTGCGAATATTGGATGAATACTGGCGTAAACCGGACAATGTTGGCCTTTGAGTACCCTTGGCTTGCTAGCATTGGATGAATACTGGAAGAAAATGGTCAACGTTGGCCTGTCCGTGCCGTTGGCATGTCAATATTTGATGGGGACTGGCATAAAATCGACACTGTTGGCTTGTCTGTAGCATTGGCTTGCCAGTGTTGGATAAACACGAGCTTATAATGGTTACTGTTGTCCTGTTAGCACCATTGGTTCATCGTTATTTCAAGAACACAGTGGCATATAATGGTCAGTGCGAGTTAGTCTGACAATACCATTGGCTTAATAGTGGAAGCATGTTGGAATAGGCTGGTTTAGGCGTGTTCGTATTACCTCAACAAGTTGAAATCGCTCGAGCGCTTGTCAATTTTATGTTATTTTGTCAAAGCGCGATTCAGGTGCTTTTCTGCAAAGTAAACGAGACAATAACAAGGTACAGAAATGAATGGCGATGTCTTGCTCCTTCACTGTGCGTATTAAGGAGTCGCCAGCGATACGGGTTCATGGTCGCTGACATGAGGCCGTTGTACAAATGCGGCGGTGTTACGGGTCGACGCGCACATACGACGAAAACGTTGGGCAGAGGCAGACAAGATTTCGGTCTGTATACCTTTGCCCTTTCTTAACCCTTCTGATATTTTAAAGGCATCTGGAAAACAAAAATAAATAGTTCTCTCCAAAAGGCGCTAGTTTTATGACACATCTATACTCCCTTTTCACATTTACTTCCACCGCATCCAACGCCACACTCCGATGGAGCTAATCAAGCAAAGCCAAAAGTTCGTAGTCGCGACTCTCTTCGTTTTTGGGGCGTGAGCCGTTTCCGGCCAAACCAGTCGCGCTCCTAAAGAGGCGCAGGATCACGGGGCATTCACTGTGCATGAATAGTTTAGTCGGGCAGAGAAAACGCGCAACTAAGACCTGCCCAATGACAATGCACTTTTTGCGCTGCTTGATTTTCTCCATCGGACTCTAGCGTCGGCAGCGGTCAGGACGTCCTGGTGAAACAAAAGCACAGTGTCATATTCGTATCAAAGTATATAAGCACGGAGCTATTCTCCATTACGTCAAGTAGTTTACGTATATAAAAAATATGCTAATTAAAATGTTGAATTTAAACTCTGCGGAAAGGTTTCCCATCTGTTAATCTCTTTTGGCATGTTTCTTTTTTTAAAATCAAATGTGTACTAAGTACATTGTAATCAAGGCCCAATTGACAGGTTCGCATCTAAATATAATAAGACTGAACAGCGCTCATGTAGACAAACTCAAGATGACCTTCGTGATGAATCAACCAAATGATTCACTTAATTTCAGTCTTTGCGTAACATAACATGTCCTGGCAAGATGTCATGCCTAATCGCGTAAGATTGGCTGTGCCTCTTCCATAATGTAGCGACTCAGACGTGCTTGCGTCTGTCATGTTCTATAGTTGCACATCTTTTCTTTTTTTCTCTCGCTTTTTGCCCGAAAATATACGTGATTCCTTTGTCTCATGGAAACTCTATAACTTTGTCTATGCCAACAAACATTCGCAAATATGAAAATAAAGACCTTTTCACGTATTGGCTTACTGTATAATTATGAATCAAACGTTAAGAGCTCACTAATGAAGACGAAACTCTGTAACAAATGCACAAAACGCCTATGGAGTATCGGCAAATTCACAAGATACACTCTCAGAGAATGGCGAATTACGTATGGGCGAGGGAAAAAAAAAAGGTATACACCTTAAAAAAATATGAGTTTAAACACTCGCTCAGGATTCTTGCTTTGCCTACAGTTCCCGCAAAGTCAGTTCTCAGATCCTGAAACAGTCCAAAGATTGAGTTCTAAACATTGCGCTTACACAGAAACTCCTTTCGAAACTGACAAGTAGGCCAAATAGCCCCGGAGGCCTAGTTGATCTCATAAGGTCTGCAGGGAGTACACTATTTCAGAAGCAGTACTTGGTATACTCAAGACACAACATCTTCTATAAAGCGCCTCCTTCAAAAGCGGGTATCATTACAACACGTGTATTCATGGAGCGTCTCGATTACTAGTGCATCAAGATGTAGCTCAAACAACTTAATTAGATACAAGATATTGTTACCACTTCTTTTTTCTCACGCTTAGCTCCTTCCCCCGCCCTGAAAGCCGCCTTTCGTTCTGGCCTAAAAACTTACGGCGCACAAAAAAAAAAAAAAACATGTTTTCTTAAGTAGAGACGCAATAAAGTAATGAGTACCACGCTCACGTGAGATTTACATAAACTTGTTTGATATTTCTCATTATTCAAATTGATTGATATACCAAATGCATAGCCTCGATATCCCGCACTCGTACAGGTGTTTGCTATTGCACAAGCAAGAAGTAATATGTATACGCCTGTTTTGAATAGCATGCCGATCAACGGAAAACAAGCAAAATTAATGAGTATGGTATTTGGCCAAACAGTGCGACAGAATAAAAAAACATTGTCACCCAGAAATAGAGTACATCGTCCCTTATGGTGTTCGGGAGCACGTGATCCTCACTTATATTTTCAGTCACCAATATATCAGTGCGTACCGGCGGCATGCTTAAAGCTTAGCAAAGGTTAAGTGCTGCTTGAACAATAGCAAAGATCTCACGCAGTGACTGCACGCTCTTTTATTTAGATGCTCTACCATCCAAAAGGCTAAATTGAGGGTCCGAAAGGAACGAACCCGCGCAAGCGCAAACACAACCCTTCAGCGTGCGCTTACCCATACATGAGTGCACACGCAATTTTCTATATTACCAGATAATTTTTACTTATCCTACCCAAATACCAATCTAGAAAAGCACGAAGTTGCTTCCTGCCTCATTAAAACGAATCATTTGCTTTACCTTCAGCACACTCATAATACTCACATTTAATACGTTTACATTAAGTTCTTGACATCAAACAAAATTTGATCATAAAAACAGTAAGGCATCGAAGCGAGAAAAAAATTGTACGTAGATAATTCTTCTACTTGTTATGCAGCAGAGGGTCGCTAATTTTATAAAAAAAAAAAACGCTTTCTGCGAAATGAAAGAGGCTCTATTAATTCCGCAAGTAAGGCCTTTTGAACTTTGTTATATCATACTGGTGAGATAACTCGCGAAGCTTATCTTTTCTAAACACCTTAAGTCTAGGTACGATCAAATATAAAATATAGCTGGCAGTAGTTTATTAAGCTAGAATATTGAAATAAAAGGAAGACGCCGGCTGCCGCCTCAACGATGTGGATTAATTATTTCTTCGGAGGATAAATTTTGACCTTTCACTTCAGACTTACACGGTCGCTACGAAAAATAAGCACCATCCAATTAAAACGGAAGATGCAGGTATGTGACTCAAGTCAAATAATTTTATCTTAAAAATATATATTAAATAATATCTGAAAATAATTATTTTATCTGTGGCCTTTAAACTTTTCTGTGATTCAAAAAGATTTCTAACACCTTCATGCGTTATACACATAAAGCATGCAAAATATTTTTGTCTGACGAACGTCAAGCAAATTTCAATAACATTTCGCTAATTGAAAAAAATTGTTTATAACAAGTGGACGAACATAATGTTTATGTGTGCATATCCGAGAGCGAGGATTGAAAAATATCTCGATGAAGAAACCGGTTTACTGATTTAATTCAATAATTGGTTCGAAGCTACTGAAATATTATTTTTTGCGGTGCCGAACTTGTTTATGTTTATCTTTATTTTATTTCTTTAGATATCACGTAAATGGTGAAAATGCCCTGTTACATGCAAAATATAGCTAGCAAGCATTGCAAAATATAAATTTGTCTGTGCGTTCTTTATTACGATACATTGCATAAATGTCATGCGGTTTTCTTTATATAGCATTATGGGAACTGCAATAAGATGAGCTGGCGGGCTAGTTGGTCGTCCATCATGAATAAAATAGAGCAAAACAACAAGGAAGGAAGGATGAGGTAGACAGGAAGGGCACTAACCGACAACTGACATTTAATACAGTCTATAAAGAAGGAGAAGAAAGAAGTTACTGGCGCTATTGCTTAAAAGAAAGAAGAGTACACCCTCAAAGTTGTTATACGAAAAACTTTTAAAATAAAATACATGAAAAAGGAGAGTTGCCGATGATATCTTTGAGTGGAAAAATAGAAGAAAAAAAGTAGTACGAACGAAGAGAAAGGAGGGAGCATATATAATTTTGAAACAAAAATTAGAAAAATTTGAGGTACACGATCTGAAATCGTAGATGATAAAAAGAAAAAGATGAAGTTTGAGACCGAAAAGGAACATAAATTTGCAGGCTGAATACTTGTCGTCAAGTCATAAGATTGAGGTAGTAAAGTTCCTTTTGAGATAAGGCGATCAATTAGGCGCTGATGCACACAACCCCACGAGACGCAATTGTTTGAGCTTCGTATAAATCGCGTGTTCTTTTGTACCTAAAACGTTAACTGTATTAATGAACAAGTCTTCACCAAGAAAGTCGTAAAAGTAGAAAAATGTTTGAACAGCAGTAGAGGCTTTATTACACGACGTTTCGGGAAGAGACTTCCCTTCTTCAAGTGTGCAGAAAAAACAGTTGCAAAGCGTTTTTAGAGAGACCAAAGGAGAGGAGGAACATTGAAAAAAGAGAAAGAAAAAAGTCAGATATATAATAGTACAAGTAAAAACACTTGAGCATGAAAAAACTACATTCCAACAAAACACACATATATAAAAAATATATATAATAAAAAAAAAATAAAGTGTTAGTTTTAAGGGGAACACGGTCGCGGCACTCGTTAGCGAAACCAAGAAAATATATCACAGGCACCGGCCTCCGTCACGTTAGAATCAGAGCTCCAGATCCAGAAAAAACAACAACATACAGGGGTCAAGTCGAGTGAGCCTAAGCCAGTATAACGCCGAAGGAAACGAAGGTCATAAATAAGCCCGAAGTGTGTGTAAACAGGCACCAGAAATGTCACACGTGGGTGGCACCGCTCAACAGAATACCGAGAAATACTCCTTAAAACGCCTCCCAGCTCAATCTCCCCCCTCCCCACTCTCAAAAAAAAAACAAAAAAAGAAGAGGGAAGTTAGCGGGCGACGTCCCCCCATCCCAATGTTTCTAGCTCTCCCCTCAAAGAGCTTTAGCTCTCCCCCGCTCTCCTCTGCGATGGGGGAGGTGGTTTGCCTGTAGTATACTAAAAACTAAAAACCTACAACAGCCTATATAAGTTTCCTTTTGAAATGTTCATACCAAGGGGGGTTAGGGTTTTAAATTTAGATATATAGAAGGACTCTTTATTTTTGCGTGTAATATCATTTTTGAAACTGCTTTCCACAATGATAATTTTTAGGTGCGTATGAATGTCGTGGTCGTCGGAGTTAAAGTGTTTAGCGACTGGTGTTTGTCCTTTATTTACAATGTCAGACTTATGGCCATAAAATCTCTCTTTCATAGAATTTTTAGTTTCTCCTACGTATTGCTTCTCACACAGCGTGCAGTTAATAATATATATCACGTCAGGGGTTTTGCAGTCGATATGCTGTTTAATATTTACGTAGAAATCTGATGCGTAGCTCGAAATTTTATCAGCGGTCAAAACGAACGGGCAAAGTTGGCAAGGAGTGTTGAGGCAAGGACCACAACCGCCGCATGAACTGGGTTTTTTTATATACGAGGGACATAACATCCTCCCAAGATTCCGATGCTTAGGGAATGTGACAAATGGTGATTCGGGAAATATTTTGTTAAGTTTATCGTCGGCATGTAGGATGTTTAAATGGCGTTTCAATATGAAATTCAGGCTTGAAAGGTTCGAATAGTAGTTTATAACCAACGGCACCCTTGTTTCGTTGGAGTGAGGCTGTCGTGTGGATTCAAGGAGTGTGCTACGTTCCAGAGCGGATGCCTTTCTTGTGGCGTCGTCGAGAATAGATGCAGGATATTTTCTTTTGAATAGTGTGTTCTTCAAGGACGTTACGTTTTCCTTACAGTTCGATTCTTCAGAACAAATTCTACGCAACCAAAGGAATTGGCTGTAAGGTATATTATTTTTTTTACATTTTGGGTGGTAGCTATCATAGCGTAGAACCTGACGTTTGTCTGTAGGCTTTCTGTACAACTCCGTTACCAAATGGCTTCCCATCTTTTTAACGTTAACGTAGAGAAAGTTCATAGAGTCTGCTGAGTAATTACAAGTAAATTTAATTGTACAGTGACAACCGTTGAGGTAACTTAGAAAAGAGAGGAGTGCATCTTCAGTGTCATTTCATATGATATATCTGACTTTTTTCTTTCTCTTTTTTCAATGTTCCTCCTCTCCTTTGGTCTCTCTAAAAACGCTTTGCAACTGTTTTTTCTGCACACTTGAAGAAGGGAAGTCTCTTCCCGAAACGTCGTGTAATAAAGCCTCTACTGCTGATCAAACATTTTTCTACGTTTACCTAAAACGTCTTAGGATTTTGGTTTGGCTGAACACTGCAAAGCACATGCAGTCCCTTGCACGTATTGCAAGATGGCCGGCTGGTCACGATCTCAAGGCTAACGCATGCCCTCGTAAGCGGTCATTGATGCATCGGCCTGTTTGTCCCACATATATTTTGCCGCAGGTGAAAGGTATTTCGTACACCACTTCTCGTTGGCAGTCGACGTATTGTTGCTGATGTTTTACTTAGCACCCAGCTTGGGATTATGGGATTCTCGCGATGTTCTTCAAGAATGCAAAGCAATATTTTAGTAATTTATACACGCACCACCGTAGCAATTTATACAGTCGCCTCCATACCTTTGACTGCATAGCTACAAAAAGTTGCCCATGAGCGTGGTTCGATTTTTGTATGTCCTTTCAGCGGTTATATTCGCGAGGAAATTTACGTAAACAGTAAACACGCTACAATCTTCAAAAGAAAAAAAAAATCTAAACAATTGTTTTTATATGTAACATGAAGCTATTTTTATTTTGATAATTTTTATCATTTTATTTTAAGACGTTATTTCTTGCTAGAGTGAGACCAAACCTGCAAATAAATATATTTGTTTTGATTCTTCATAATTTGGTACGGAAAACATAGTCAGTGGGTAGGACGAAGTTGGCCTAACATTTCAGGATTCTGTCTTAGAGGCTCTTATTCTACGAAAAATTGAACGAAACAGGCATGGCAGCCTGTTTCGCGCTTGTTCTGTGAGCCCTTGTACTGTGAGCACTTCTTTGAATTTGTACCTGTTGTTTTAAATGCAAAATTTTCTTGTGTCCTTCTTTTTTATGGGGATATTCATGCATGACATTTAGGGTGATTCAAGATGTTTTGGTGTTTTATTTTTAATTTCGCCGTTAGCTGTCGTGTACAACTCAGGGTGCCTTCGTAGTTGAGCAAACGTCAGAAATGTAGAGACTAGACAGTCTTAGTGGACCCTACTCAAAAGCTTTGAGTACGCAAGAAAATAGCGGGTTGGAACTGCGCATGCGCCGAATGCCAAATAAGTATTAGCTTATTGCATACATACGCAACGCTGATAAGTTTGCGTTGAGGGTTTTCGGGCTTTGGGGTCCCCTTGTGGGAACTTCTCGAGGGATCTCAGGCCCAGTAAGATTACTACTTTTAAGATGATGGGTGTCACGATTATCGACTGGGACCATGGCCGACGTGGTTTTCGCGAAGTTCAGTCTTACGTAAAGTTAGGTACAGTACAGCTTGTCAATTTTTTTTTCTGGGAAGTACCGCAGTTGAGCCAGATCACCGTGCAGCTCCAAAAGTGCAGAATGAAAATTATCGCCACCCTCAATGTTCTTGAACGCTGCGTTCTGCTCATCGCTAGACCTTACTGATAACGCAGCTCATCGCCGACAAAATAATGACTCCTAAACAAATTGTCGAGGTGTCGCCCGCATTGCACATGACTAGGTCATTGTTTCTTCATCGATAACGTTGATATAAGGTGCCGTTTTCACAGGACGATTGAAGGAGCCACCGTGGTGAAATTTGGTATAAAACTCGTACTCGTAGCCTCTGATCCCTGCAGAAAAGCGCAGTTGAACAGGGTTGCTAAACTCGTCGAGCACAACTTTGTGCCCGAAGTTTGCGGAACGCGCTAAATGGACTCTCACGACGCTGACGTCGTGCCGAGCGAGGTGTCAATCATTAGAACGCTAATTTTTTTGAGAGCGGCAGAATGTAGCAAAGTTCATCGAGGCGCACGTGCAACGCGTGAGGGGCGCGAGGAGCCCGCTGATTGAACGGCTTCGCCGATGACGTAGCGACCGTTTGTCCCTACATCCCTACGCCAAGCTAAAAATAATGCATTGCAGATTGTCCCTAGGCGACCTGTTGACGCTCCAAATCCCTCCAAAGTTTGTGTAAAAAAAAAGTGATTGAAAACCTCGTTTGTCGAAGTTGTCATTGACGTCAAAGGGACGTTTTCGAACTTTGCGAGAGCCGTGGTTTGAGCTCCAAATCTCCGCTTCGAATCGAGGCGAAGTGAAACTTTGTCAACATGGCGGTGCCGTACGCTGCGGCCGAGCTTACCTTCCGCCACCGTCGGCGTCGCTACCAAGACCACCTTTTAACTCCCCGACGACGACTTTCGGCGACAGTGCCGGCTATCGAAATGCGTTGACTCTGCGACGAGCTTCGTTCGGCGCCCGGACTTCGAGGTGGCGGACAATCGCGTCTACCATTACCGTGGAACAACAAGTTCTCTGCGCGCTCCTGTTGTTCAAAACCGGTAGCTTTCAAGGCATGATGGTGACTGACGAGAACCTGTCAGTCTCCCACATGACTGTGAGCCGGGCTATCAGAGTTTTTGCGGCTGCCATCGTTTTTTTTTTTCTGTAATATCCGAAGAGGTACTAGTAAGCTGGTATACAATTCAGAATGTTGGAAAACAAACAAGAACCGGGGTAATTCTTGGGTAGGGTCGAGTCTCCCGGCAGCCGGCTAAATTATTTCCCCGAAATTCTACTGGCAGTCGTCGCTCATTGGCGGTCAAATCAGTTCATCGCACGACCTGTCATCGACAGATCGTTTCATCGGCACGCGATGTAATCCCATGAAGGAGATTTTCTTCAGTTATAGGTATATACACATTAAACATTTTCACACCTTTATACATGTAAGTGAGGTGTTCCATAACTAACACCCTAATAAGTGTAGCGATAGACCTTATAAAAAATGTAAACCTCACACCCTTAAAAATGTTTGATTTTTTTAAACACGTTTTTTTAAAACGTGTGATAATGCACTACACGTCTTTATGAAGATGTAAAACCACAATACTCTTTTTCGTAAAGGTGTAATTAGCACAGTACACTTCTTTTTTGGGGTGTTCACAGTGGCCCGGGACGCAATAAAATGACTGAACAAATAAATTACACAAACGAGTCGCCGAAACAGCACGTCGCTACTTGGCCAGTGTCGAGGCAATTTCGGCCGAAAACCGGCTCCACTTTCACGAATTCCAGTTTTACCGGTTTATTTTTTCTTTAACTTTCCGCCGATAGATCAGTTTATCGTCTATGCAGCGGCGCCCGAACGTTGCCGTGTTCGGGGGCGCGCCTTTCTTCCCTTTCGGGTTGGAGCTTAGCGACGTCCACGGGAGAAAGGGGGAGCGTGGGGAGGGGCCCAGGACGGCGCCGACATCCGAGGATGGGCGAGGCCAACCTGAAGGAATGTTGTTTCACCTTGAAGCTTTTGTCTCCCACGCCTCAGCGAGCGATGGCTCACCCGCGGACGCACAAGGTCGCTCCAAGGTCTATTTCTCTGGAAACGTGCTTGTGTTGTTTTTCTTTTTGGGCAAAACTGAGAGCTCTGATTGGCTCTAAGAAGCTCTTTTCTAATTTGCCAAGTTATCTTCCGCAAAATGCTCATGTTTTGCATATATAGAGGGGGTTTTGGCGGGAATCGGGCACTCGTCGTCGTGGTAGGGGTACCACTTTTTGGGGAGAAGTTGGAGACCCCCGGATCTGGCCGGGGCTCCGCTGGTAAATGGTTTTTTTTTTTTTTTCCACGTCTGGATTTTTCCGTAATTTGGAACGTTGGGCCGAGGCCTTAGTTAGCCTCCGGGAGTTGTTTTTGCCTACGGGGCGTGTGTGTGTGCACTGCGGTGCGTGTTTTTGCCTGTGGGCCTGGTTTGTGCGTGGTGCAGTGTTCGTGCGGATCATCTCTCCGATCGCCAGAACAGTCTTCATCTTCATCGTCCGGGAGCCCAAGTCGACCTTCGGCATCGTCTGGACTTGGACTCCGCTCAGATAAGACTTTGATTTTGTGTTTACCCGTATTCAACGCTTTCGAGTCCTGTTCTTTAGTTTTGTTTCATTTCAGTTCATTTCATTGTCTCTAAAATTGTGTGGTATTGCTAACCGGGATGTTAGTGCCTGTGCCCCGAGATTTTCGTTAGACTGCTGTGTTAGTTATTTCTTTTTATCTCTCCTTCGTGGCCATGCCGGCCGAGTGACGAGTGTTTTGGAATATTAAATTGGTTTTGTTTTATAACTCTACGTGTCGTCGCCTCTCCACCGGCCTCTACCCCAGGCGTGGACCTATCGCTTGTCACCGGTCCAACCTTAATCTTCTGTTCTTTTAAAGTAATTTTTGTTAGCCTCGGAGAGGGATTATTCTTATTCTATTTGGGAGATTTCATCTCAACTCAGGCACGGATTTAGGGTCGAATTGTTAATTTTGACGGAAAAAATATATATTTTGTGGCAATTCCTATAATACAAGAAGACGCAAACGGCAATGTCGTCGGATTTTTTGTTCTCAAGTTATGGACCGTTGAAGCGGTCAAGGTGGAAACTGACGTTTTTCCAGCTTATCGGAGGTGCCATATTTCACTCCATCCCTTTTCTATACTTTTTACGCTACATCAATATAACTTTTTGGGAACACTCTAGACATAGGCATTTTCATGCTAATTAAGTGTCTAGGTCATAACATGTTTAGTTATTTTTGTTTTATTTGTCAAACCACCTCTCTGCGACGATATTTGACGACGTTCAGCAAGCTGTGCTGTGCGACCTGATTAACATATTTTTATGATCTTTATATCAACGTAAAGCTCCAATTAAGCTCCTTTTTTGCTTATGCTTTCAATATTTTGAGATAAGTATATAATGCGCTACATGTGCCTGAAAAACGAAAATTTTGAAAAACTAGCAAATTTGAAGTCGATTTTCTAAAAAAAACCCACTTTTTATTTCTTTTATTTTTTATTCACAGTTAGTTGATATAGTAGTCTTTCAGAAACTACCAACAGAAATTGTAATATATTGTTTGTATTGCCGCTATTAAGACTCGAATCTCTTGCTATGAGTGTTTTGAACGGGACTTCGCACAGGCGCTCTGCTGAGCAGAAGTTTGGCCTATGTAAGGTTTTCTATTTATCGTTAGCAGTTAACTCAATATCCAACCATAAACATTAATAAAATATGGAGTAGTGTACTTAAAAAAAAATTTACTTCAAAGTCCGTATCCACAAGTGCGGGCACATCGCTTACTTTCTTCCAGTGCGGGGGAATGCAGATCGTTAGAGAATTCCTCTGGGGCCTTTTGCTTTCGGCTTTGAGTTTGAAATAACGGACTTGACATGTAATTGTCATATTTTCTTATGTCAAACAGATACGCAGTGCATATACATATGTACGATTTAGTAACTGACGCTTACGAAGTACGGTTTATTTTGTGCGCGCACGGACTCTTTCGTAAAATAACAAGCATTTCGTCGCATGTAAGGCTTCAAACGTGTTAGTCATGTGTTTAGGTTTCATTTCTATTTTCAGTGATTCATGCCGGGTTACTTAGACTTTTTCTTCTTGACTTAAGTTTGTCCGGGAGTCTAGATGTTACGTATCTTCTCCGTCAATACATAGGGCGAAGCTCACACACCTTGCAAATCACGCCAGTGCCAAGTAAATAAATATTGTTAGGATAAATATTGTTGCTTCACTGGCTTTTACGCTCAGATATTGAGGTAAGTACTAACATTAAATAGAAAACCTTACATACGTCAAAATTCTGCTCAGCTTAGCGTCTATGCGAAGTCCCGTTCAAAACTCTCACAGCACGGGATTCGAGTCCTAATAGCGGCCATACAAACAATATATTACAATTTCTGTTGGTAGTTCCTGACAGATTACTATATTACCCAACTGTAAATTAAAAATTAAAGAAATGAAAGTTGGGTCTTTTTTTAAAAAATCGACTTCAAACTTTCAAGTCTTTCTTTAGAAAAACTTGCAAGTTTGAAATCGATTTTCTGAAAAAAAACCAACTTTTATTTCTGTCATTTTTTATTTCTTTTATTTTTTATTTACATTTAGGTAATATAGTAGTCTGCCAGGACCTACCAACAGAAATTTTAATATACTGTTTGTATGGCCGCTACTAGAACTGGAATCTCGTGCTGTGAGTTTTAATGGGACTTCGCATAGACGCTCAGCTGAACAGACTTTTGACCTATGTAAGGTTTTCGATTTAATGTTAGTACTTACCTCAATATCTCAGTGTAAAATCCAGTAAAGCAACAATATTCATCCTAACAATATTTATTTACTTGGCACTGGCGTGATTTGCAAGGTGTGTCAGCATCGCCCTATGTAGTGACGGAGAAGATACGTAACATCTAGACTCCCGGACAAACTTAAGTCAAGAAGAAAAAGTCTAAGTAACCCGGCATGAATCACTGAAAATAGAAATGAAACCTAAACACATGACTAACACGTTTGAAGCCTTACACGCTACGAAATGCTTGTTATTTCACGAAAGAGTCCGTACGCGCACAAAATAAACCGTACTTCGTAAGCGTCAGTTACTAAATCGTACATATGTATATGCACTGCGTATCTGTTTGGCATAAGAAAAAATGACAATTACATGTCAAGTTCGGTATTTAAAACTCAAAGCCGAAAGCAAAAGGCCCCAGAGGAATTCTCTAACGATCTGCGTTCCCCCGTATTGGGAGGAAGTAAGCGATGTGCCCGCACTTGTGGATACGGACTTTGAAGTAAATTTTTTTAAGTACACTACTCCAAATTTTATTAATGTTTATGGTTGGATATTGAGTTAACTGCTAACGATAAATAGAAAACCTTACATAGGCCAAATTTCTGCTCAGCAGAGCGCCTGTGCGAAGTCCCGTTCAAAACACTCATAGCACGAGATTCGAGTCTTAATAGCGGCCATACAAACAATATATTACAATTTCTGTTGGTGGTTTCTGATAGACTACTATATCAACTAAGCGTGAATAAAAAATCAAATGAATAAAAAGTGGGTTTTTTTTTTTAGAAAATCGACTTCAAACTTGCTAGTTTTTCAAAATTTTCGTTTTTCAGGCACATGTAGCGCTTTATATACTTATCTCAAAATATTGAAAGCATGCTCAAAAGAAAGAACTTAATTGGAGCTTTACGTTGATATAAAGATCATAAAATTATGTTAATTAGGTCGCACAGCACAGTTTGCTGAACTTCGGCAAATATCGTCGCGGAGAGGCGGTTTGACACATAAAACAAAAATAATTAAACATGTGATGACCTAGACACTTAATTAGCATGAAAAAGCCTATGTCTAGAGTGTTCCCCAAAAGTTATATTGATGTAGCGTAAAAAGTATGGAAAAGGGATGGAGTGAAATATGGCACCTCCGATAAGCTGGAAAAACGTCAGTTTCCACCTTGACCGCTTCAACGGTCTATAACTCTAGAACAAAAAATCCGATGACATTGCCGTTTGCGTCTTCTTTTATTGTAGGAATTGCCCCAAAACATATATTTTTTTCGTCAAAATTAAAAATTCGACCCTAAATCCGTGCCTCAGTTGAGATGAAATCCCCCATTTATTTCCTCCCCACTTCGTGACACCACTATTGGCCGGATGTACAGTTTTGCACCTCGTCCCGACGTCTGGCAGGTATGGGCGTACCGATGCAAATAAACGATTTATGTCTAATAGCACTGGCACCACTAATCTCTCAGTAGGCTGGATTGCGGATAGAGGCCTGCATTGCTCGGGTCGAGCAGCACCACCGGCAGTCATCGCTTAACACGAGCTAATGCATGCTATAGGAGAAACGGGAAAACTCAATTTTATTACGTTAGTAGGTTGTTCTCGATCATGAAACTTCTATCGTGTTTTCCGCAAATAGCAGTTAATAATGTGGGCAAGAATAATAAACGCGTTAGAATACCAATCTTTTTTAAATAAATGTTGTGTGGTTGAGGGTCGAGGGCGACTTTGTTGGGCGTTAACTGTGATGTGTTTATTGAGACAAGGGTTACCGAGAGTTACTGTTGAGTCATACGTGATTTCGGAGTCATCAGAACACAGCAAACGATAAGTTAGAAGGCCATTACTGGGGAAATTCGCATCGTGTTAACCGCTTGTACATAGTACTTCTGGTAAAAGGTTTTTCTTTGAACTGCTGTGAGGGCTTCCGTGACAAACTGAAACTCGGAGCCTGCCATTCAGTCGCTGAACGTGCCATTTATTTAGCAACCGAAGCAAGCGACGTCGGTAAAGTCGGTGGTGCTCCGGCCGATTTCTTTTTTAATCGATGTTCGAACGCTTGACGAATGACTATTTGATCTCCAAGCATCCGATATAATGATCGCAGCACATCATAAAATACTCGCCCTCGAGCACCGCGTACAAGCTTCCTACTTTTGCGTGTTTCTCCCTTAGACTTCCATGTATTGCCTGTTGTCAAGCAATGGCCGCCGGTGATGACAGCGACGGGCTCCCGATCCGCGATCCAGACTTGCACTGTGAGAGTTCTAATCCATTGCACCCGCGGAGTGCTGCACGGAGAACCGGCCCCGAACGAACTTGCCGAATGCACCGAGTGCAGACTGATGCTGTCGCCATAGATGTTGTAGAAAAGTACTGACCTCAAACCGAAACTAGCGCCTTTTTGTTCGACGCGATGGGTGGGAATGCGAGAGTGCAATCGCTGCCATCGTTTATCTATAAACGTTAGTTGCTGCAACGTGGAACTTACATCGTGTTATATCTGTAAAGGTCGCATGTGATTCGCCCAACGTTATTACGTCACTCTTGCTTACGTCTATAAAACAGAATGTCTGGCTGTAATAAAGACACAGTACGTTCCAGCTACCCTGAGAGCCTGTCTGCCTGCGATGCTGCGATATAACAAGTTGGCGACGAGCGTGGGATAAAGGATCAGCACATTCCCCGACGCGCCGGCAACGCAACAAGGCCTGAATCGCCAGTCATCGTTCGTCGGCAGCTGGCTCAAGCACGGCCAGCGGAAAGCACCGGACCGCTACCAATCGTACGAGTTTCGTCGTTAAGCCAAGTAGACTTGACCGTAATGACATGTATGGCGGTTTTAAAGGCGGAAGGAATGTTATATCTGTAAAGGTCGCATGTGATTCGCCCAACGTTATTACGTCACTCTTGCTTACGTCTATAAAACATAATGTCTGGCCGTAATAAAGACACAGTACGTTGCAGCTACCCTGAGAGCCTGTCTGCCTGCGATACTCCGTAATTGCCGAGAGGTGTCAGTTTCCACGGTGTCAGACGAAACACCGTGGAAAAAGATAAGTGGAAACAATCCGCCGGAACATGACGCAGCCACCGGCAGGGCATTTTCAAAGGCTCGGTAGCATGCGGGAATTTTATCCGAAGACTGACAACATTAAGTCTTAATTCGAGCGGTTCGACAATTACGTTGACATTAACGACGTACCAGAAGGAAAAAAACAAACTGTTTCTGAACGTGCTTGGTCCACAGGCGTATGAAAAGATAAGAAAGATTGTCGTACCAGACGTCCCTACCGCGAAATTGTACGCTGAAGTAAAAAGACTCCTGGAGGACCACTACAGCCCGCGATACTCCGTAATTGCCGAGAGGTGTCAGTTTAATCGCCGACATCAACGTGACGGAGAATGCTTGCAAGAATTCATTACAGAACTCAAGCACTTGTCGAGGAACTGTTCTTTCGGAACTTTCTTAAACAACGCTTTACGCGATAGGCTGGTGGCCGGACTACGGGACGAAGAGACCCAAAGGATTTTGTTCGCAACTGCGCCACTGTCGTTCGAAGAGGCTTGCAAAATCGCCCTAGAGAAAGAACTAGCCGCAAAGCAGACAAAGCAAATGCACGCGCCTGACGGGCCCGCGGGAACCATAAATGCCGTTAACAAGAGAAAATCAGGCAAGCCAACGAAGGAGCGCCAAGTTAAACAAGAAAACGCTTCGGGAAAAGCGAGTACATGCTATCGCTGCGGAAAGGGTCATGAGCCTGATAAGTGCTGGTACCGCACGTATAAATGTAAGGCTTGTTCCAAGACTGAACACTTACAAGTAATGTGTCGAACTAAACATCGGAGTCACCGGGTTAAAGCAGTAGAAACTACTGACAGCGAATCTGATGACATAGAAAGCCACGTGGTGTTCTTCGCGAAAGAAAAGATACCCGGTTACAGCGTCAGCGTTTCTGTTGAAGGAACACCGGTGGAAATGATTTTGGACACCGAGGCAGCAGTAACCCTGATGCCTCAGAGTTTGTTTAAAGAAAAGTTTCCCCACGTCCATTGCGACCAAACTAATGTGTCGCTGAAAACTTATACTGGAGAGAAGGTGCCAGTAGTTGGCAAGGCGAATGTAAAAGTTGACTACGAGGGACAAAGCCTGACTCTACCGCTTTTTGTTGTGAAGAACGACGATAAGAAAATGCAAGTGTTGATGGGTAGGAGTTGGCTCGCGCACCTTAAAATTAACTGGAATGCAGTGTGCCTTGTCACGGCGCCCGACAAGGTAGCTGCGTTGCGGAAGAAGTTCCCTGAGCCCTTCAGGGATTCGCCGGGCATTGTCAAAAATTATGAAGCCCACATAGCGGTTAAGGAAAACAGTCAGCCGGTTTTCTGCAAAGCGAGACCTATTCCGTTTGCTCTCAAGGACGAGGTAGCAAAAGAGCTGAACAGGCTCGAAGAGCGTGGAATATTGAAGCACGTCACTAAAAGCGACTGGGCTACACCCTTGGTGGTTGTGCCGAAGAAAGCAGGAGGGGGCATTAGACTTTGTGGTGATTATAAAGTAACAGTTAACCCCGTGCTCAAGATGGATGTTTACCCACTGCCGCTGCCCGAAGACTTGTTTGCGACACTGGCTGGGGGAAAAGTCTTTTGTGTGCTGGACCTTTCGTCTGCGTATCAGCAGGTGCCCCTGAGCGAGGAATCCAAACGCCTGCTGATGGTCAACACTCACCTAGGGCTCTTTGAGTATCAGCGTTTGCCTTTCGGAATCGCCAGCGCACCGGCGATTTTTCAGACTTTGATGGACCAGGTCTTCCAGGGCATTCCGGGAGTCGGATGCTATATTGACGATGTTATCGTTACAGGAACCGACATGAAAACTTGCCAAGCTACCGTGGAGAGAGTGCTGCAATGCTTACAGAGGTATAACATTACCCTGAAGGAAGACAAATGCAGGTTCTTCCAGGACTCCGTGGTTTACCTCGGACACAAGGTTTCGGCAGAAGGGATCTACCCAACCGACACCAAGGTAAAGGCTATCATTTCTGCCCCAGAGCCGACAAATGTTACAGAGCTAAGAGCCTACTTGGGGTTGTTGACCTTTTACGGGAAATTTCTTGAGAACTTTGCAACGGCAGCTGCACCCTTGTACGAGCTCCTCAAAAAAGACCGTCATTGGAAATGGACAAAGGCATGTGCAAAAGCCTTTGAAACAACGAAGCAGCCTCTTTTGGACAGTCGGGTATTGACGTACTACGACGTCAATAGACCGATAGGAGTGAGTTCTGATGCGTCAGCGTACGGTCTGGGGGCCGTTATCTTTCACATTTTGCCAGATGGGAGCGAGCAACCCATAGCTTTTGCTTCGCGCACGTTGAGCACGGCCGAGCGAAACTACGCGCAAGGAGAGAAAGAAACTCTTGCCATAATTTTCGCATTGCGACGGTTTCACAGATACCTGTATGGCAGGAAGTTCTGCTTATTCACGGACCATCAACCGCTTCTTGGAATCTTGGCTCCAGACAAGCCTATTCCGTCACTAGCGGCTGCTAGGATGCAGCGTTGGGCAGTCACGCTATCTGCTTATCAGTATAGCTTAAAGTATCGCAAAGGCAAAAACATGGAAGTGGCCGACGCTTTATCTCGCCTCCCGCTCCCTGTTCCGGCTGCGGAAGAACAGGAAGAATGCTTTGCTTTATTTGCGGCTACGCCGTTAACTGCGAAAGAGGTGGCACTTGCTACACAGCGCGACCGCGTTTTATCAGCGGTTGCTGACTTTACTTTAAACGGCTGGCCATCGTCCGTCTCCGAGGACCTGAGGCCTTTCTACGTCCGCCGCAACGAACTTTCCCTGGAACAGGGCTGTCTGTCATCGGGCCAGCGGGTTATCGTCCCTTTAACCCTCCAAGAGCAAGTATTGACACTCTTGCATGAAGAACATCCCGGAATTACGCGGATGAAGATGCTTGCTAGGTCGTTCGTTTGGTGGCCAACTTTGGACGGCGAAATTGAAACGAGAGTTCGTCACTGTAAGGTATGCCAAAGTGTTCTGCCAGCAAAACCTCCCGGACCCCTGCAGCCCTGGGCGTATCCAAGTCGCGTATGGCAACGGATACATGTCGACTACGCAACGAAGGAGGGCTTGAACTTTCTTGTGTTGGTGGATGCTTTTTCAAAGTGGATTGAAGTGTTTGTAGTGTCAAGCACGACCACTGAAAAAGCTGTGCGGTGCCTCAGCTCTGTTTTTGCAGCCTACGGTTACCCAGAAGAGTTGGTGAGCGACAACGGCCCACAATTCACCGCCGAGGACTTTGGGGTCTACCTGCAGCGGCATGGCATAAAACATACCCGGATACCACCGTATCACGCAGCCTCGAATGGAGCCGCTGAGCGCCTGGTACAAACTACGAAGACTACCCTGTTGAAACAAGTAAGACATGATCAAATCACCGGGGGAAAAAGGACTATTCTGGAACGAGTAGACGATTTTTTGTTGGCGTACCGGAATACACCAAACTCGGTTACTGGGAAGACCCCAGCAGAACTGTTTTTGAAGCGTCAACCTCGTACACTGCTTTCACTGATACGACCAAACTTTGCAGGAGACATGAGGACTAAGCAAGAACGCGAAACTGCACTACGAAACGGCCGGAGAGGTCGGGGAGAGTCGTTTATAGCAGGTGACAAAGTACTTGTAAAAACGACTAGAGGCGAGGAAGTGTCCTGGGAAGAAGGGCTGGTAACTCAAGTTGTGAGCCCCACTACATATTTGGTGAATGTGAATAATCGAACACGGTTCATCCATATGGACCATCTCCGTGCAAGTTGGGCTTCTTCGACTGGGTCTGTTTTTCCTGAGATCCCAAATCCAACACCGAGCGCCACAACGGAAGCAGTCCCGGAGGGCAGCCGCGCTGGTCAGCTACCCAGGGCGGAATCTCCTGCTCCGAGGTTCCACGCCGCTGAGCTCCCGAGTCAAGGCCCCGGCTCGGTCCAAACCCAGAGCAGCCCCTCGAGGTACCTGAGCCCGATGATCGACAGCACACTCAACACAACGCTTCTGCATCCGAGCCTCCTGCAGCTGCTCAGCAAGATCAAGGCGACGGATCTGCCTCTGCGTCTTCCACAGCACCAACGCTTCGAAGAGGAAGCCGGACCCGGAAAGCACCGGACCGCTACCAATCGTACGAGTTTCGTCGTTAAGCCAAGTAGGCTCAACCGTAATGACATGTATGGCGGTTTTAAAGGCGGAAGGAATGTTATATCTGTAAAGGTCGCATGTGATTCGCCCAACGTTATTACGTCACTCTTTCTTACGTCTATAAAACAGAATGTCTGGCCGTAATAAAGACACAGTACATTCCAGCTACCCTGAGAGCCTGTCTGCCTGCGATGCTGCGATAGAACACATCGTAAGTTTCCGAATCCAGCTGACTACAAAACAGCATACACTTGAGACAATTGATGACACTGTTACAAAAATAAATGTAACTGCACGGGACCTACATAGATGGCGCTGGTGGCTCTTGGCGAAGTATACGCAGCAGCAACTAGATGGCGCAAGGGACGTTTCCTCCTCGCCTTCCCTCCTCTCCCTAACCCTTTAATCTCCAAGACGCTCATATTTTGGGGTCGGGCACCCCTTATAAGGGAGAGCCGATCCCACTGGAGAAGTGAGCGAGCTGACTCCCTGAAAGAAAGTCGAGGCACGACCCGCCAGACTATCTGAACGAGAGCCAGCATCGCCAGCGGATCCCGTGTAGTAGTGGCAGCCACCACGCCTGCCGCCCGTGCAGTCTGGTCCTACCACCATGTCTGTCTGTTTCCTGCGACGCTGATCGTGGGTAGCGTTTGTCGAGGCACGACCCGCCAGGCATCGCTCCCCGGTCCGGCCGACTCGGCATTAGTAGCTTTAGTTTTCCATCGTAACATGTGGTGGAGGTGCGGGGTAGACGCGAACGATCCCCGCGATGGAAGGCGAAAAGAAAGATGCCAGGCCGACGACACGCAGGGAACGCCGAAAGGCCGTGGAAGAAAAGCTTGGGTTTTCGTACCGCACGCGTTTCGAAGGAGAGGAAAAGAAGAGGAGCCTGCACGAGCGTTTTGAGGATATATTTGCGTTGTGCGAGAACGAAATCGCGGCGAACAAGTAGCCTATGAACGGATTTGAAAAAAAAAAAACATTGAGGAACCGCGTCATTCAAAACGAAACTGGAACTGTCACTATGCCCGACGATCCGAAAGGTCAGAATCTAATGTCACTGCGACCGTTCGCGCCGCCTAACGTCTTAAGAGGGAAAGCAGATTAGGACTTGGAGGACTGGCTCCATCTCTATGAGCGTTATGGCCGATCGCTTGCATGGACGGACGAACAAAAAGCCGACAATCTGGAGTTCGCTCTTGAGGACGTCGCCAGGCGGTGGTATGTGACAGCCCTGCGGGAACAGACGCCCGAGACCTGGGTCAGCTGGCAGAAGGCGCTTCGGGAGACCTTTGCAGGGGACCATGTCCAGGAATGGGCATACATCCGGCTGCAGGAGAAGCGACAACAACCGTGGGAGATGCCGCAGCAGTACGTCTCAGGCATCCTGCAGCTGTGCACTCGGGTCAACGCAGAGAAGCTCCGGACGCGGAGAAGCTCCGCTATCTGCTGCGGGGACTGCAGCCTGAGATGATGCAACGCGTGGCCATCTCGAACCCTCGCACAACCCAGGAGTTCCTGCAGCAACTCCAGCGCCTGACACACGTCGGGGCCATGGCACGACATGCTCTCATGACCATGCCGACGCATCCACTCCTGGGCCTTCACACCGAGAGCCCGGTCCTGGCGCCCGGTCCCGACCTAGGATCAGCACCTGGCGGGGCTGGGACCCTGAGCAACCCGACAGAGGTGTTCTACACCCCCCGTCAGGACGTTCCTGACCGGTCCACGGTAGCAGTTCTCGGGGCAATGCAGGAAACGTTGCGTGCCCTGACAGCTGCCGTGGATCGACTAGGTCAACGGGACCGCCGACCATTCCCACCTCGAGGCTCAAGAAACCAAGGAGGGCAAGTCGTCTGCTTCCGTTGTAATCGAGTTGGGCACATCATGCGCCAGTGTCCGGAAGCCCCAGCACCTCAAACTCCTGTCCTGGGCCAGCCGGGAAACCGGTAGGCCTGGGTCCCGGAGCCCGACCCACCGGACAACAAGGGGGCTCTGTTTACGCGACCTTCCACCAGACACAGCTCATCACACTCCCAGCCAGGGTAGAGGGACAAGACGCCCAGGTGATCATAGACGCTGGTGCTGTGGTGAACGTGATCTCGGAAAACCTGGCCGCGAGGCTGGGCAGGACTATCCATCCATCTGGACTTCTCGTACGTGCAGTGAACGGGGAGTGGGTAAACTCATGCGGGCAAATAGAACTGAACATTCCTATCGGACCAAAAGGGAGTGTAGAGACGACGTTTGTGGTGCTCCCGGGTTTCCCAAACGAGGTGTTGTGTGGTTTGCCATTCTGCCAAGCAACCAAGATGGTACTAGACTTCCCGAAAAAAGTGATCGTGCTCCAGGGACACCAGCTGGCTCTACACCTTGAGGACGGTCACCCCACAGACTCCCCCAACACTGTCAGTGTACAGTGCCTGGAAGAACTACATCTGCCCCCGAAGACTGAGGCCCTCATCCCAGTGCGGATAGCTGTTGGCGGTGCCTACTTGGTGGAACCCCTGACTCAACCCAGGTAGACATGTTGCCTCAGCGTGGCCCGTACGTTGACAAACGTCGAAAAACAGGTGGGATACATCCGCCTAGCCAACCCGGACAACGTGCCCCCGAGTGCTCCAAGGGGTACGACCATCGGAAAAGCAACTTCAATCATCAAAACAGCACTGAGCACGACCCTCCCGAGTGGCGCCAGCGACTTCACTCCCGACATCCAGTTGGGTGACGAGCTGTCCTCTGCGGAAAAACTGTGATTTCAAGGCTTGGTGAGAGAATACAGCCACATCTTTTCCACTAAAAACGGTCCCATGGGACGTACAGACGTTGCTGAGCACGAAATCAACACCGAAGCAGCCCGTCCAGTCCGACAGAACCCCTACCGTAACTCCCCATACGAGCGCAAGATTATCGAAGACCAAGTTACAGAAATGCTGGCCAAAGGCGTTATCCGAACTTCGGCCAGTGCATGGTCGTCACCGGTAGTGTTGGTACGCAAGCACGATGGAACTTGGAGATTCTGCGTCGACTTCCGCAAGGTGAACGCCGTCACCAAGAAAGACGTACTCCCCTTGCCGCGTATGGACGACATCATGGACAAGCTACAGGGATCCAGGTTCTTCTTCACATTAGACTTGGCCTCGGGTTACTGGCAGGTCCCCATCAAGGAGAAGGACAAGGAGAAGACTGCATTTGCGACGGGGTCTGGACTCTACGAGTTCAATGTCGTACCATTCGGCTTATGTAATGCCCCTGCAACATTCCAGCGCACGATAAACAAGGTGCTGGAGAAATCAGCTGTGGAAAATCTGCCTGGCCTACCTGGATGACATCATCGTGTTTTCCCGAACGGCAGAGGACCATCTGCGGGACCTACGGGAAATCTTCCAATCCCTTGACGACGCGGGACTTCGACTTCAGCCGAGCAAGTGCCACATTGCATTCAACAACATTCGTTATCTTGGTCACATAATGGACGGCCAGACCATCCGTCCCGATCCAGACAACATCCGCGTCGTCCTGGATACGAAGGCTCCAACAAACCGCAAACAGGTTCGGAGCTTCCTGGGTCTCTGCGGCTACTACCGAAGGTTTGTCAAGGACTTCGCACACATCGCTCGGCCACTAAATGAACTCACGAGAAAGGATGTCAAGTTCACCTGGGACCAGGCATGCCAAGGGTCCTTCGAGACACTAAAAAACCGGCTGACCAGCGACCCAGTTCTTCGATTATTCAATCCTGACCTGCCCATCGAGATCCACACAGACGCCTGCGGCTACGGGATCGGCGCTGTGCTCGTTCAGAAAGATGGCGAGGAAGAATTTGTCATGGGATACGCCAGCCGACGCCTGAACAAAGCGGAGACGAACTACAGCACAACCGAGCAAGAATGTTTGGCTGTTGTCTACGCCACGAGGCAGTTCAGACCGTATATATTCGGCACACCGGTTACGATCGTCACAGATCAGGCCAGCCTTACGTGGCTAATGACAGTGAGGAACCCGAATGGACGTCTTATCCGCTGGAGTTTGATGCTACAAGAATTCAACCTGACCCTGAGGCACCGACCAGGGAGCAAAAACATGAACGCGGACGCACTGTCACGGCTCCCTCATGACCCTGCACCTGATGGCGAAGAAGAGCTGCCGCTCCTAATGGTATCCAAAGAAGACATCAGAAAACTTCAAACCGAAGATCCTTTCTTGAGGCCGATCATCAAACATCTTGAGAAACCGGAGCAACCAATTGGGAAAAGAACAAAGAGAACGGCAAGGCCTTCTCCCTCATGAACGGCGTCCTCTATCGAAGAGCCAAGGGCTTCGCTGAGGAACGGCTGGCGCTCGCAGTGCCAAGGACCCTGCGGCGCGAGATCCTTGCCGCGTGCCACGACGACACCACAGCGGGGCATCTCGGGGTAAGACGGACACTAAACAAAATCCCGCAACGCTATTTCTGGCCACAAATGTTCGCCGAGATAACACACTACGTGCAGTCATGCCCCGACTGTCAGACAAGGAACACTCCTAACCAGAAGCCGGCAGGAGAACTACAACCACTTGAACCAACGCTGCATCCCTTCCAGCAGATTGGGATGGACTTCGTGGGTCCGCTGACGGAGTGCCAGGGTGGGAACAAGTACATCGTGGTGATGGTTGACTATTACACCAAGTGGGTAGAGGCGGTGGCGACACCTGAGGCAACGGCGGCCTGCGCAGCAATAACCTTCATGGATTCAATGGTCCTCAGGCACGGAGCACCGGAACGAGTCATCACAAACAGAGGGCGCCATTTCACTGCGGAGATGATGAAAGAATTATTCCGGTTGACAAGCACCAACCACGCCCGTACCACCGCGTACCACCCACAAACCAATGGCCTCTGCGAAAGATTCAACCGAACCCTGGCAGCGATGATCAGCAAATATTTCTCCGCTCATCACCGAGACTGGGACCAGTTTCTTCAATACGTCGTCTTTGCCTACAACTCTTCGGTGCACGAGACAAGCGGGTACTCTCCGTTTTTCCTCCTTCATGGAAGGGAGCCAACACTGCCCATCGACGCCACACTGGGACTCCGAGCTCATGAGCTACAAGTGACACCGAATGAGGACATAGCCGAACGCTGGGAGGAGGCCAAGCAACTCGTCACGGAAAGAGAGCTCTTAACCATGGAGAACAGCAAAGAGCGCTATGACGCGGGACGGCCGACCCAGAGTTTTTCCCCGGGTGACCTGGTCCACATCCGAATGCCCACCTCGAAAGAGGGGAAGACGACCAAGTTCCTCCACCCATTCAACGGGCCATTTCGCATAGTGAGGCAAACATCGGCGAACGACTGGGAGGTGGAAACCCGACGAGGAAAGCGGGACGTCGTCAACGTGGAACGACTTAAACCGACGACGAGGTTCCTCAGGGAGACAAGGCAGCGGCCAACAGCGACTTGCCGACAGGGACCAAGCCTGCGGCCGAGACCGAATCGTCAGCTCAAGTGGACAGTGCTTGTGACATTCCTGACGAGGACAACGAGGAGTTCTTCGACGCAGAAGACTTCTCAGAAGCTGGGAAGACAACGCCAACAACTGCAGTGACTGTGAGCAAAAGGCTGAACACTAGACCAGGCAGGGAGCATACTAGGCCCCGCCAGGACGATTTTATATATTATTAGTACTTAATCGTAAGTGAATGGCCGAGTGGGACACTCAGTGTTTTTTTAAGAGGGAAAGTGATGTTACAAAAATAAATGTAACTGCACAGGACCTACCTAGATGGCGCTGGTGGCTCTAGGCGAAGTATACGCAGCAACAACTAGATGGCGCATGGGACGTTTCCTTCTCGCCTTCCCTCCTCTCCCTAACCCTTTAATCTCCAAGAGGCTCATATTTTGGGGTCGGGCACCCCTTATAAGGGAGAGCCGATCCCACTGGAGGAGGGAGCGGGCTGACTCCCTGAAAGAAAGTCGAGGCACGACCCGCCAGACTATCTGAACGAGAGTCAGCATCGCCAGCGGATCCCGCGTCGTAGTGGCAGCCACCACGCCTGTCGCCCGTGCAGTCTGGTCCTATCACCGATGTCTGTCTGTTTCCTGCGACGCTGATCGTGGGTAGCGTTTGTCGAGGCACGACCCGCCAGGCATCGCTCCCCGGTCCGGCCGACCCGGCATTAGTAGCTTTAGTTTTCCATCGTAACAGCACTGTACGCGCAAGAGATGGCTTCGTTTTAAGCATGATATTATGAGTGAACCACTGAAAAAATACGGCTTAAATCTAGTTCGTCGGAATATCTAGCAATACGTTTCGTAGGACTTTTTATTTCCCTGGTGAGGGCGTTGAGAACGAGAGCTTTCTCAAACAAAATACGACGGGGCAAGATAGCTGCCGTTCAAATATGACTTTGCTCAAGCCTCGGGCAACGTCTCCATGATTAGCTTTCCCGGTCGCTGAGTGAATACGTCAAAGGTTTCTGCTGTGGGAGCTTTGTCGACAAATGTTCCACTTTTCACCCGCACACGGATGATGTGAGATCTCGTGGCCTCTGTGTTTGCCCTGAGCCTTTCATTACACACTGGTAGCTTTCAGCGTCTGTACAGCAACATAGCGACACAAAGTTTGCAAATAAAGCACGGGTCGTCGATTCCTCCCTTCGTGAAATATCAGACGCTTACAATTCAAGCTCGCGTCTGAGTTTGTGGCCCGCGGGACGCGATTTCAAGCAGAAATCTACTTTTTCTTTCGGTTCCGCTGTGCGAATGCCTCATCGTAGCAGACGAACTCCCGTCGTCTGCTCTCGCTTCTCGTCTGAGCGAGGCATGACGGGATCGCATTTTGTTCCAACGGCGCTACAGAGCCCAAAGACAACGCACAGCGAGCGGCGTGAACGCTCGCCTCCCCGCGCTGTCTCGTGTTCTCGTGCACCGCCTAGGGATCGCGGGGGATTCTTCGTCAAAAGTTGCGAAGTTGAGCGCGCGCAGGGAGGAGGAAACTTTGAGGCGTTCTATTGGTCACTCCCCCCGCTACGTCAATACGCAAAGAATGTTTTGTTCCACGAGTTGAGCGACCCAGGCAGCTGCGGTTTGACTAAATTTGAAATGAAATAATTGGAAACGTTATCGGTTTTATTCTTTTTTTTTTTTTCTGTGAGAATGGCGGTGCTGGAAGCCTACATAATTTAATCAAAAAGTGCGTACCGGCAGCAAGAGCAATTATTCTGTTGTCTTGGCATTTTCTTTTGCGTGTGATCTGGCATTTCTAGAAGTCTGATCATTCAGTAGGCGAATTAGATGGCTCAGGTTTGTATTATTTGAAGTTGATTGAATATATTTCTTTCGTCCTGCGTCATTGCTGTAGGGAAATTTCGTCGAGGGTACTCGATAAATGATACCTTGGACTCATCTCGTGACAGTTCTTAACACTGTTTACTGCAGGTAAGCGTAGTCAAATATTTTATTTGATTTTCTTGTTCGCATTTGGGCGCTTAAAATGAGGCTCTAGATTTTTATCATTTCTTTGTGTGTGTGTGGTGTTCGTTCATTTTCCAGCGAAAATCGAGGGTATACTTCGACTAAATAAATTAGAGTAAGAGTGACAAGGCGCTTGAGTGTGTCTTTTTCGGTGTGTTCTTTTTCTGTGTTTTCGTCCTTGTGTGCTGTTCGTCTCATGTCTAAATAAAGCATGCATCCAACTTTAATATGGCAAATCACTTCGACAAAAATATTTACATATTTGCCAAAATCCGGAAGTTGGGGTTGGCGGTTATGGGAGTCGGCAGTGGTGCTGAGTAGCTACTAACCTGCTACAGTAGCTGTACCCCTTTGATTAATATTTGTTAGTACCCTGAGTAAATCGGGGTGACAAATTTAAACATGACCACTGAATACAAAGGGCTAACTAATCTACGATTACCACCCGCCATGCGATAATTTAGTCAATGGTGGTTAGTCAACAATTAAACTGGTCACGTCTGGTAAGTATGGATGATGCTTTTCAATGCTGGAATAAGTGGCCCATCAAATGCTCCAAATGCGTCTTAGAAAAATATAATATTTCTTCACAGTTTCTTTAAATTGAAGATGATAGGTTTCGAATTTCATATCACATGATTTCCACATTCGTTTGGTTCCAGGCAGGCAGTGCAATCTACCCAGTGGCTGTCTGCTCAAGACTAATTAATCCTGAGGTGCCGAGCCATGTGGCAGTGGAGGGAGACCTTGAAACCGCGTCGCCTGCTGACACCCTCCCAGTCCTGGTTGCATTCTGCCTCTTGTTCATCTTTAACTATGAATACCATCACCAGTTGAAGCGCAGATTCATTGCATTGGAGTACTTAATTGCTCTGAAACACTCAAATGTCAAGTCACGTGTACCGCATTGCTTTCAAACCTAAAAGAAATGCCGAAAAGTATTTTATTTTTTAATGCCTTTTTATTCAGCTTTAGGCAGTTGTTTTTTATGTCGTCTGTTTAATTTGTTTTTGTTCTTTTGTGACATAAGGCAGGATGGTTGATTCTGAGAGTTGCAGAAGGGCAATGATATTGCTTCATAGTCGTAGTTTTGTAACTTCCAAAATCACTCCTTTTTGATTTGTGCAGCATTGGCATACTTAATTTATTTCAGTCTACTTCATACTCGGTGCCAGAAAGCATTTGAGGGTTATGGTTTCATGTTGATAGTGATTTGTGTTCGCAAGGTTTAAATACAAGATGGTTTTGGATGGCTTGCAAGGCGTAAATACAAGATAGTCAAAACTGATTTTTTCAATTCATTTGAACTGGGTTAGACCCCTTTGGCCCTGGCGGTAGTTTGTTGCGGCTCATTAGCAGCAGGAGATACGAGCCCTTTCTTTTTTCCACATTAGAAGAGCAAATCCCAGAGTCTGCTTTCCTCCACTTCAGCATTCATTCCACTACTGTGGATAGGACTGGCACAGTGTACTGCTGTCCTTGAGTTGCAACAGACTAGTCATTGCTAGTCATGTCTTGGTTTGTATTGCTTTTTGCAATATGTGTAAAACTGAATGTATGTTGTATCACAGTGCGTTCATTTTGATTCTGGTTTGTACAAGGCTCCGTCATTTGAGTTCACCTGATGAAGCTTCGCTATTCCAAGCAGTTTTTCAAGCATTCACTGTTATTTGCCGGGTAGACACTGATTGTTTATGCACTTTTTGTGATAATCTTATTGACTGTCGCGAACTAGAGCCCCGAAGGTGTTGTTCCAAGTGCCTTTATTGCGCTTAGTGGTTTCATCTTAGAACTTTTATAAGATGTCTAGTAATGCCATTGATTGTTATGCCATTCTGTTGGTGACAGCCACAATAAAACATTGTAATTTACTTTCAGAACATAGTGTTGTCTTCATCTATTATAAGGCCCACCCTTAAAGCATGTACTATCACACCCACAAAGGTCCATAGTATCTTCCTTTAGGGGGTAAAAGGGATTCCATCTAGTGTAGGCTTAACCTGTAATAAAGTGGTGAACTGGGCCAGTTGGTTAATGTTATACATGATGGGGAAAACAGCTCAAAAAGCGCGGACTACGAAGAACAAATACGACAGGACAGCACTGTCCTGTCGTGTTTGTTCTTTGTATTCCGGGGTTTCTGAGCTGTTTTTTCCCATCGTGTACATCTAACCCCAAAGTGGATCATAATTCCCTCCGTAAGGGGGTAAAGGTTGAAACTAGGGGCGTGTACTATTGCCCTCAAAAATGGGGTAACTGTTCCCTCTATATTGAGCTAAAACCAGCCCCCTATAGCAGATGCGGTTGCCCCCAAAAGAAGGTAAAAGCAGCCCCCTCAAATATGTCGTAAGGGGTTGAAGTTTTCCCCTAAACTTCAACCCCTTACGACATATTCCTTACGACATAGTTTTCCCCAACGAGGGTGCAAACTTACCCCCGTAATTGCACCCTCGTTGCAGGGGGTAACGTTACCTCCAAAAGGGGTTGTCCTGTGTGCAAGTCGGTTACCCCCTTAAAGAAGGATCTACAGTACGCCTTTTTTTTTTAAGTGTGGTCGTAAGACGTCCATATGTGCGCGTGCTCGAAAGGGGGGAGTGGGGGTCTCGGCTACAAGAAGCAGAACGTCCTGGTCAACACGACCATTCAATATACGCTTTGTGCGGGAATTATAGACCGTTCCATTAGGGTCATAGCAGAGAGGGTAATAGAGAGAAAAAAATGCCCTCCCCCTCCCACCCACATGTCGTCTGCTCCGCCGAGTGGGCTGTATCTAGCATCCGGCTGGCGTACAAACTCTGTTTAAAATTGCGCCATTTTGGAAATTTCAGGCGCAGATGCGCAAATTTTGGTATGCCAGTTATCGTGTAATACTATGCTAGATAAAAAGACTAACAGGGTCCAATTGCGCTGTTACCTGCGTGCAACTAAAAAACAAATAGGAAAAACTGTGTCAGATTGGCCGGTCTCGCCGTCGAAAAGTAAATCCGGTTGCTGTACCTTTTTTTTACAAAGTTTGTACTGGTGTAGGCCTTTAGCGACTATGAGTGGAAGTCTGAAATAATAAATAAAAACGTGCTCTCCTGCCGCAATACACGCAGTAGTTGAGGGTAGTACTGCCGGCTGACTCAACTGCTATTTAAATAACGGAAAAAAGATTTGCTAGTTCATGATTTACCGAAATAGAACAACAGAGAGCTATAGGCTGATTTTGGAGTAGCCATAACTATTCTAAGAACGCGAACCACTTCACAACGGCAGCCACGAGCGAGAGTTCAATGTTCCGTACAGCCCGCCGGTACAGCCCAAAGATGGAGAATGGCAACCTCCCGGTTTGTCGTCTGCTAGCGGAGTCGGGCGCGTGCCCTCTCTCTCGTTTTACCCCGCCAAACCCGCTGAATTTCCCGGATGTGTGGAGAGGGCGCTGCTGTTGAACAAAATGGTGCCACCCAGAGAGCGCTAAATGGAATGGCAGATTGATACTTTAGACCCATGTTGCGGATAAAAAAACAGGACGCGGGATGGCCAAAAAACATGCTTTTCGTGTAAGGCTCGTCAAATTATGAGGCGCTGGAGAAATTCAGCCTTCTGCGTTAAGTCCTTATTTCGAACTCTTTTTGTTCGCCTTCCGCCCATTGAAAAGCATGCGGGAAGGGCCTTAGAACGCACCTGGTATCGCTGCGCCGCAGCGCTCTTCCGCACGTCTTCTGCACCGGCGGAGCTCGATCGCCGACGGCGATCGAGCACCGGCGGAGGCGGTTGATCTGACATACCGCGTTCAGCTTTGGCTAGAAGACGGCGTTCGTAAAATGGCGTCAGCTGTTGCTGGCTTCACGCGGCGGTACCGTGCGTGCTTCCATTCATTCGGCGTTCGTTGCCATGGTGACAGCGAGGAAAGCAGACGTGCGGAAGAACGCTGCGGCGCAGCGATACCAGGTGCGTTCTAAGGCCCTTCCCGCATGCTTTTCAATGGGCGGAAGGCGAACAAAAAGAGTTCGAAATAAGGACTTAACGCAGAAGGCTGAATTTCTCCAGCGCCTCATAATTTGACGAGCCTTACACGAAAAGCACGTTTTTTTGGCCATCCCGAGTCCTGTTTTTTTATCGGCAACATGGGTCTAAAGTATCAAACTGCCAATGGAATGGTCTACAGGGGCGCTTCAAAAAATGCGCGTAGCGCCACTAGTGGCGAAACTGGCGTTCGATTCTGAGACGCGTTCAGCAGCCTGCGGAGTCTTTTTGCGTGCAAAGCTGTGGAAGTGGAAGTGCGCGCGAATGAAACTTTGGCTCTTAGAACCGATACCTCGAAGGTAGCTTTGCATGAGGGTTGTCCGTGCCCATTTGACAGAGTTAGCGTCAGCAACTGGTGCATTTGGTACAACGAGGTAGAGGGCCTTAGAGCGACAAACTGGCAGCTGAATGTGACCCCCAATTGGCCGCCGCCATGTTGCAAATTTTGACCATTAGAAACGTGACTTTATAGTTTTACGTCTAGATTTTAACGAAGTGCCGCGCACAAGTATTTGCCCATTGATTTTTATTAACAGTACCAACGACATTAGTTATGCATCGTTTGTTTTAAAGTACAAAATGTGCTTTTACAAAAAAATCTCGGGCAGCTTCGCGATGTCTTCGCTAGCTGCCGTCAGCCGCGGTGCTGTATTTTGGATTTTTATCGGAGCTACCGATCTCTGGGGCTAACAGTATCGAAAAAATAGATTATCATATTTTTTACAGCGATCGCAAGTACAAATCTCGGCTCGATTTTGCGTAAGAGCCTCAGGATTTGCTACGGTCACGTGTCTATACTGGTCAAAAGTAGATGCGTTCGATTTGCCCTGCACCTCCTTTACCTGTGCAGAAACGTGTAGAGCGGTGTACTTCCGGTCGTATCTCGATACACAAACCGGAAGTACACTGCCTTACACTTTTCCGCACCGATGCAGAACGGTGCGGGTAAATCGAACGCAGCTATTGTACAAATGGCGGCAGCAAAGTGGGGGTCACTTTTGCCATGGTGAACGCGATACCAGTTTATCGCTCCCTCTACATCGTTGATCTGATAAGACATTTCTATTCAATCTAGGTTTAAGATTAAGAATATTTAGTTGGAATCAGTGGTCGAGCTTATAATGAAAAGTTTATATTTCTAAATCTGCCACACTCCTACAATCGCAAGAAACTATACATGGTATTCCAAGGTAAACATAAACAAGTAATGACAGAACTTCCTGCGGCCGAGATAACTTCCGGTGGACCTGCTTCTTGCGTATGTATCAATGAGCGAAAATGAACACGCGCGTCTCTTAAGTTTTTCTAGGCGGAACATTGAAAAAGAGTGTCGAAAACTGGACGTAAGATAGATTGATGTGTATTTCTGGACGATACGGCGCCAAGAAAAACCACAGCATCTCGTTTCATTTGGCCTACATGGCGAAAGTTAGTTGGCCCTACCTGACGTCCCAGTGGAAACTTGGGAGGGACCGGTGGCCGAGTGGGCTAAAGCGCACACCCAGTTCGACGCACGTGGAGCCAAAGCTCGTGCGGCAGAACCCAGGGATCTTGGGTTCGAGCCCCACCCCTGCCCGTTTCGTGCTCGTTTCGATCTGGATGAGCATCGTACCGGCGTGCGGTCGTGTATCACTACTGCGTAGTGCGCGTTAAATACCCCAGGTGAGCAGTCGTACTGCACTGGCGAAATTGCTCATCTACAGTGTAAACCAGTGTCGCCCCATCCTGGCAGACGACCTTACGCAGTATAAATCACTAAACGCCCAATTTGACTTTTTTGGAAACTTGTGAACACATGTGACATTCTACGAAGTAAGATGCCCACAAATTAGCCGAGACATGTAATTGTTTTGTGTGTTTTGTGCACGGGAGAGCGTGTGCAAACACAGGATTGGTTCGTCGCCGTGAGTATTCAAGCTGGCCAAATCAAAACTACGCTTCGCCTGTCGGACGTAGTTGAAGGAGGGTGTGAGAAATTGGCCACTCGTGCTCGAACGTGAACCCAGGAAAACGAGCGGTGCGTTTTCGATGACGATTAGAGATATCGTGATCGGCACAAAGCTGTCGTAATGTGTACGATTGCACCGCTCGTTCTCCGCAAAACGAAGGAAAGAAAAAAAATACAAGCCGCGTGATTTTAACGGCGAGTGGAGATTTTGTAATTTTGACAACGTTGACCTACCTCGGCGATCCCATGAAGGATATTCGCGTGAATACAGTTGCAGACTTGGACGTGAAAAGTCTATTTTAGATTCTAACCCAGGCGATGAGGAAACTAGATTCATGTCCGTCTTGTTACTATCACGCGACACTCCTGGGGACATATCCCATTTGTTCGAACTGTCCAGTTTGAACAGAAACAAACAGGCACTGTTGTGGTTGACAACATGGGCGAGTAATAAAATGGAGTTGTTTCATGTTATGTTCCACATCTTGCTTTGATCGTGTCAAGAACAAACGATTTAGTGCATGCTGAAAAGAAAAAATCTGGCTCTCGAACTTCGAAATTGACGCGTCTGAAATTGACCTGAAACCGAACCCCGGGTTCGGTTCCATGTGAGAAGATCTAAAATCCTCCGCTGATAAAAATTCTCAAAATTTAGGTTTGTTTTCTATTTTTTTTTGTTTTTTTTTTTTTTTGTAAGTTGTTTTTGCTGGAGTTTCTTAAGGACTCTCACATAAACCACCTGTTTACGAGCTCGCATGCCCCCGAAAATTAACGTCCATAAAGATTCTGCTCTAAGATTGAAAAAATAATGATCAACAATATTGTTCTAATAATTGAATATTTCATGCAGTACCAATACGGTCTGTGTCAGTGGTCTGTCTGTGTTATAAAAACCTGGGATCAGGCTAAAATATAAAGTTATATTTGGGTGAATATTTATATTTCAATCAATCTTTTATTTGTATAAAAACGCAGTTGTAATTCGTTCGATAAAGTTTCTTCACCGTCCGAAAGAGTCGGTTGTGTGCATATTTGATTTCAAAATTAAGCGATCCTAGAGCTGAGTGTGAAATCGACGCGCGCGTGACAGACACTGTCCGCGTTCGACAACCGGGGAGTCGCTGCTCGTTGCATCTTTTATTTCGCGGAGATCTGCTAAAGCAAAGTTGCCCAGTCAATTGCAAAACATTGCAGCACTTCAAGAAGCGAGTGCACGCGGAAAACATTACAAAAGACAGATTTAAATGCGGAACAGACGGAACATAGCGGTGTTGTTGCCCTTTAAAAGTAGGAGAACGAAACCTGAACCGTAAGTGTTCTTGGCTCCTGCAGTCATGACGGCCGCGGGTGGCCTGAATACCATGTACAGGAACAAGAAGGTGCAAATGGTTCTTCCAACGCTCAGTGGGAAATTTCTGAGGGCTGTTTACAAACAAACGCTGCCGAACAACAAAGTACCGATGTTTCTTTTTATTGTATACTAGAATGCGATGATCCCCGAGTAGCGGTGGCAACATGTAGGCTTAGGTATGAAAGTCTATAAAGCAAATGGATGTCGTGAACAAGTACTGCAGCTAGAAACGTGTGCAACTTTTGACCAATTATAAGTACTAAAACGTTTTTAAGTTCTAAATTGTTATTATGAACGTCCCGTTGTTGCATATCGGGGACTATTTTAAACGGTCTATTAAAAACGACTTTATAGGATTGCAATAAATCAAATTATTGTAGAAACCGCAAACAAAAACGGTTTTTAGGAACATGTAACCGGTAACCGAAACGGAAAAGGTTAAAACCATAAAAAAACTCGAAACGAAACCGATATCATCAGCAAACGGTAACCATAACCATAACCAAAACGTTATATTTTTGTGTTTGAGTCCCTCCTTGAGACACCCACCCCCCATCAAGCCTGAGCCGTAAACCCGCACCTGCCCGCTCCCACATGATGCGTAGATCTAATAATGTTCACTGGTGATATGCCTCGATTGACAACTATGCGTATACATATTTTAAAACGAAGCGCTTTTTCTACAAATGCAATTTCCACGCACACGTTTATTTCAGAGCCGTTTTATTTTCACCATACCAGCACGGGGTAAACAACCACCTGTGCTCTCAGAACCTCCTCGGCATATCTCCGTTTTCTTTCAGATATTTCCGCAATTCTTGTTGCAGTCCTCAAGGGTTTTGAACTTCTGACAGTTGTGAGGTCCAGTCTCCTTCGGGATTGTCTGACACTTCTTAGTGGTCGTGTTGTACTGGGCGGTCGATGTCACGGTGTGTGTCGGGTCGTTTGCACCCGGATTGGTGCATGCTGTCGGGGAGGAAGAAAAACTATAATTCCAGCTTTTGCATGTTTGTGGGTAATCCCAAGATACTGCACACAGCTTTGGTTACTGACAGTTTAAGAAGCACAGGGCGGGGTTTAACACGTTTTCTCATCTTGCTTCATGATATGTTCATCGACGTCCTTGTCGCCTACTTCCGCAATTTCACCCACTGCGAAACGATAATAAGCTTATTGGGACTGGCTACACACTGATTTTTTTAAAGATATCACGGATCATTACTATACGGCAAATATTTTATTGCCGGTAAGATAAAACTAAAGCTAAAACCGAGCTATATGGATATATATATATATATATATATATATATATATATATATATATATATATATATATTTTTTTTTTTTTTGCGAGGAGACAGGGTGGAACTTGCTACAATGCTTTTTTTTCTATCTTGTGTCAACGTCAATGTCGAGCTTGGTGGATGAACAATTCGACGGAGCGAAGTTGCACTGCATTGTTGTCTCGTGTCCCCTCTGTAGGTGTGCAATGAACTCTTTTCGAAAACCCTGTGAAGCAACATTGGTGTCGCCATTTTCTGGGCAGGAAGCGGGTGATCGGATACGAGTGCTCTCCGAAAGTTGACGGAGCACTTTTTCGCGATCCGACCTTAGCCGACTTTACTCCGAACGCCGACGCAACCCTTGTGCCCAGTACGTGCTCAGAGTGCGTGTCCCAACAATGGTGGACCGGGAACACTGACGCAGCAGCTACAAAGTAAATTGCACTTATGACAAGGGTATATTTGACCATTGTAGCGCAGCTGCTAAGAAGTAGTCGCGGCATAGGAGGCGAAGAGCGTCGCATTATATTCGCGCCTTTTTGCTTCGTCGTTCGTTCTTTTTGTGGTTTTACTGGCTAACGCAACATTATTGTCCTTGAGGGATAATATTGATGCTTCGCCTCGTCCTGCGTGTCTTAAGCCACCAGTGACTATGGGAGGATTAAACGAGAAGAGGAACTATGAATGCACGGCTGAATCCTCCAGTTATTCTGATCGATATCTAGACGGACCTCAGCGTGGATTGAACGCACGTTGTACGAACGACTCAGTCTGCGTAAACACTTAAAACTGGTATATTGCCAAAACAAACACAACAAAACATGTGGCTTGGTTATTTAAATGTTGTTATATTCGTTGAAGTCCAATAATCTTCTATTTATTTTTAATTTAGTTGTTCATATATTTGATTGAATTTCAATTATTGTCACTAAAATAAGTGTCTCGAGTCTGATTATTGAAAGAGTATTTTTTGTTATGTGGTAGCGATCTTTTTATGGCAGATCTTCGCAAGCTTGTTCATTTTGTTATTCGCGAACGATATTATACGTTACTAAAAAAAACGAATGTTTAATTGATCCAAAAATATTTCACCCAAATTCCAAACATTTCTAAAAATTACATCAGGCTCAATGCCAACCTATAGAGTTGGCACTGAGCCCTATTATGAACATAAAGCGTAAATGTCTACCTTGTAGCAGGCACTGATATCAATATTAGAGTATTCTTGCAGGGTCACTTTGGTCTGTGTAATTCCTTAACACACTTGGCAGTGACAACTACTTAGACCAGTGGTTCTCAACCATCGATGTTTCGCGGACCCTTTGTGGATCGGCGGAGGTAATGGAGGACCACAGTCGTGGTGAAGGGAGGGGAAAGGTATTGGTTAAATGTAATAATGATATAATAAATGGATATAACTAAGGGCTAGTGTGAAGTAGACCTCTCTTATTGACATACACGGGAGAAAACTCGCCCGGAAACTGAATCATTTCTACTCGATTTGAAAAAAGACAAATATTATTGCCGGGCTTGACTGATGAGGCAGGGCTTCGTGGACCCTTAGAATGTCTTCGCGGACCCCAAAAGGTCCGCGGACTCCCATTTGAGAACCACTGACTTAGACGATAGGTCTAGCAAACGTTCATCATTCGATAGAGACATTATTTGATTTAGCGTTTGTCGATAAAATGTTCAATGGTCTACCAAAACGATCAAAGCAGTTGACCTACCTTGAGGATAGGCGCAAGAGTGCTGAGATGCGGCCGCCACGGTTTCTAAAATCAAGCGGTAAAAAAACAGGCCTATTTCAATAACTTGTAACTTGCATAATAGATTACTGTATTATTTTTATTGGAGGTTCGTACCTAAAGACCCAAACGCGAAGAGGCGTCTCATTGAGCCTGCTACTGAATCCCCAAACTGACGTCGAGGTGGGGCTGCAAGCGCATAGAGCCCACCAGAGTCTAGAAGAATCGCCCACTTTTGCAACTACAACTACGGCGCCTGGAACCCGCATGATTGACTCGTGTTTAGAGTCATATCTCCCCCCTACTTCGAATTCGGTTCCTAAGTGGAAACAAATGATGTCACAGAAGCCGGTGTGTAGTGATGTCGGGGGATCCTGGCGGTTGGTACTAGAAGTCCTGGCAAAAAAGTACGAGCATGCGCGAGTGTCATTGTCGTCCCGGCTACCCAACTTCTGGCTCCTCAGTGCACTGCTAGGGTGGAGAGAAACCTGCAGCGAAAAAAGGCGTCTGCTGCATACATTACTACGTCTGTGACGCTTCCAGTGTCGTGGCCATCGAGAGCATGACACGTCCATGACGTCATGAGGTGAAAACCGATGGATCACTCTTTTTATGGTCTAATCAACTCACCAGTCGGAGATGCGTTCCAGGCACCACACTATACTCTGCTTACCCTTAAGCTGAGTCTGCAGCCAAAGCTACAAGCTCGAAAGTGAAGGCTCTCCTAGCTTTGAGATGTGCATTTCTAGCCCGAGCACTCTCTATACAGAAGGACGTTTCACAGCAGCTGCCTGGTGTTCTCGTGATATTGGCATTGGCTCCAGTCTCAACTTAACGGTAAACAATGTATGGAACTCCGCAGAGACAACCAGGGCGTTCCTTTTGGGCTACAGCTAGCACCAAGAGAAAGAGTTTTCTTAACCCGGCGGGATTATATTTTTTGTGTACATCGTTGATGTTTATTGTCGTATTGCATATTTCGAGTAATTTCTGGATTTTTTATATTATATTGCGTTATGCTCGTTTTTTTCAATGGCATCGTTAAGCGGTGAGTTCATTGTCCTCTAATTATAGTTTTTCCTCTATTATGCGAGCAATTATTTTATTTCGTTAAGAATGTATTTGGACGGTGTGCGTATGATTTTTTTTGTGTGTTTAAACATCTTTCCGCTTCTGTCAAATCTTTGTAAAAGGTGGACAATGTAAAAAAATATAAAGGTCATCAATTATTAATGTTAAAATGTTCCTCTTGAATTTTTAAAGCCGAGCTCCACGTGTGTGATCTTCAGTTATCCCCCAATCAAGAAATTCCACGATCAAGTTTTTGAATAGCCGAAATTAAAACTCGGCCCTTGAAAACTTCCCACGAAACTCAGACTGCAGTCCAATCTGCATCAAAGCGCGCAAGATATGGTTCGAGAATACTCACCCCACACGACGACGAAACAAAGTGCCAGCAGGACAACCGTCTTGAAAGAGCTCACAAAGTTAGCGGCCATTATTTGAGCTTTCTGTGCGACTGTTGAAGAGGAGGTGATAGACTATTGCGATAAGCTGCGCCTTTTATACAGTTTACGTACGAGGAAATATCCGTTACGCGTGGGATGTTGGGGAGGAAAAAAAAGCTTAATTTTATCGTTCAGAATAAACAACTCAGAAACGTCCGGCCCGTGTCATACACGTGGATTCCGGTACGAAAAAGTTGTCATAAACCTGCTTCCCTCGTAAATGCTTATTGTTGTAGGGGAAGGGGAATAATCAGAGTGAGAAGGTAAATTTTCAACACCAACCATTGGGTGCTACTCTAGGAAGCATAGTTTTATATCAACTTGTTTGCGGTCTTAACTCTGCGAGGCTAATTATAGGCAACACTAGAAGCAGCGAATGCACCTGTTTAAAGAGGTCTAGTGAGGATTACTTTAGTGTCCATTGTCAAATCCGATGCTTCCCTTCAGAAACGTTCGAAGCCTGATCTTTGAAGTCAACATCGAGTCAAAATGTGTTACCCTGAAAGTAAACATAAACTAGACATTTACGCGCCGTAATGTTCATTTTAATGTCACAGAAATAGCGGGGCCGACTAGTAACAACAAATTAAAATATAAACGAATATAAATGTTTTTCTTCAGTATTGCTCTACGCACAATTCTTTTAATTAAAAAAAAGATTAAAGATTATAAAATAAATGGACGCTGACGAGTGATAATTCAAAGGCATTCACTATGTGTTTAAATCCTGTAGTTGTGATGGTTGCCAATTAGGAGACCTCAAGAAAGAGTCTCGTATTTCATTTTTTTTCTTACTTTTATTCTCATCAAAGCTTTGGCTCCGTTTTAAGGATATTTTGCTCATTTTCGGAAGCTATACTTTGTGAACAATTAGATGTTCTAAAAACGTGAATTAAACATCATGTTGAGCCGCAAGCAAATCAATTTCTTGGCGTAAAAAAGGTATGCTAAAAAGAAAGACATTCTATAGAAGGCTCTGCGAGCCTTCGTTCATTGCGAGGGGGGTATCTTAATGTATGGATATATTGAGAGATTTGAGAAAACCTCCTATAATCTTTTTTTTTTTTTTTTGCGTGCACAGGTTCCTTGCATGGGCAGCACCATGCAGTTGTTTCGTTATTGCACTCCGTCTCACCCTAAAATAGCCCGCAGCGGAGGCCCAGGGTGCATTCCAGCCAACGAAACACTGAGGGGTTGTTAAGTGGCTTCGCAGTCCCACGCGTTGTTTCGCCAAACGAGAAGATGCTCTCCCAGTGCCAGATTGGCTGATGGCTCGTAGCGTCCCCTGTGGTCTGTTTCATGCGAAGACGAAGTTTACGGGTAGACATTGAGGGAGGGAAGAAGGGAAGAGAGTGCGGGAACGTAAAAAAACCGAACTCTGCTTGGTGTGATTAGTGGGTAGATCCAAAGCTAGCTGCGTTAGTTTCTGCTAACCCTTCGAACACATTTGAACGCCGAACATCGGATTCCAACATTCGGCGTTCGCATTCGACCGCGTTGAAACAGCGAGCACAGACAAAGGCTGCTAGGTTGGCGTCTAGCCCCAATTCAAACCAAGAAGAGCTTGGTTCTCTGACGTCTCCGCGAGCTCTCGCTTCTTCCACTTCCTGAGTGTCTACCCGTACAGGGATCATGACTTTGGGCATCGTTTTACTCCCATAACCGACCACCAGAAAAACCGTCTTTACGTCCAATTACACTTGCGTAAAAAAACAATGTCAAGCGGGAAATACTAACCTCAAGCACTCGCAGCACGCACACGAAGGTCCTGGTGCAAGCTTACAATCCCTCGGGCTCATTTCACGAGCACCGAGAGATTGCAAGCCTGCCTAATTTACCTTTCAGTGCATTTTCAACCTGCTTGAGATTTCTAATTGGCGATTGTCGTTCCTTGTCGTTGAAGGAATAAATGACCCCTTCAAATGGGATAATTTATTGTCTGGTGAAATTCCAATGCCGAGCGCAAATTGTCTGCTTTTTGTGCAGGGGTTGCGGTGACGTCAAAACGCAGAGTTCCGATTGGCTCTGACTAGAAGGATAGTGGGTAGACCCCAAGACAGCTAACATTAAAGTCTACCCGCAATTTTACAATCAGAGCCAGTCAGAGCTCGGCGTTCTGAAGTTAACGCAATTTCTGCGCACGAAGCAGACGAAACTTGGCCTCCGCATATCAACTGATCTGGCTCTCGAGAATGGTTCAACACATCAATATATATGTGCGAACTAGTAACCCACACTACAAGTCACACTATTTGTTTATTTGTTAAGATATTTCACTTTATGCAGTTCAGTCTGAGAGGCTGGTAGGCTCTACTGGTAACACTAAAAGTGCGACGTCACACACTTAATAGGGGGTAGTATAGCTTCTTCACCAAGTGTTACAAGAAGTGTAAAGGTGCGAAATGTTTGCTAAAAAAGCTCACGCCAGCAAACCAAAACGACAATTGTGCGAAATATTTCGTTTTCTTAGACTGCCCGCTCTACTTGCAAGTTTTACAACACGTGACCTTGCCCCACTGGAGGGCGCGGAAAAGATTGAATATTGATTTTGTAATAACATTTATATACCGTTTTCTTTATAGCTCTCTTAAATTTAGAGATACTAAGCGCCGGGAAGAATGACCTCTGCGTATTTTGAAATTGTGCTTAGTTTGAGTAGCTAAGAAAACCACTGGAGCTCGCCTTGAGCTCGGTAAAGCCCTCTAAAAGGTGGACAGTGTACACAAATATAAGGGTCATCTATTAATAATGTTAAAATGATCGTATTGATTTTCTTAGAGCAAAGCTTTACGTGATTAATTTTCAGTTACCCAATATCACGGAACTCAACGATGAAGTTATTATGTAGCCAAAATTAAAACTGAGCCCTTGAAAACTGCCCGTCAAAACTTCACTTGAAAACTGTTCCAGAACAGCAGAAAATAGCCAACGGTGGCATGCTCCGAACTTTTTTTTTTTTCTGGAAAAACATCGTTTCAACGTTCGGTTGTGTACCACTACTTCGTTATGCACACAAAAAATGCTAGGCTAGCAGAACTTCTTTACTGGCTAAATGTTCCATCTACAACATGCAATTGTGAAGCAAGCCAAGGTCACGCTAACGTCTAATTTTTTTAAATTCTTTTTACAGGAAGTCTGGTTGGTGCGTATGCACTTATTAGAACTTGGAAACTCGAGTTGGGAGTCAGCTTCGATAAAACGCTTGGGACGTTATCAAAATGGATAGTCTATATGGCAGTATTTCAAACGAGCATAGTATGTACAAATTGTGGTGTACTTCCCATAGTGTACAATGGACGTCTACTGGACGTTATATTCTAGCGCATTGTCCATAGCGCATGCTCAAAAATAGCTCAAACTTGTCTTTCAAAAAACGACAATCTTGATAATGTGCAGTGAAGTGCACCTTACATATGCGAAGTAAAAATTTGCCGTCAGAAACCTCTATAGTTGGCGAGACTGTTTTAATAACCTTAGAAGGCAAAAAAAGAGGCAGGGTACTTCCGGTTTTCCTCAATTGATCTATAAACACGCACGCGCGGTAGGTTTTGAGAATTATCAATAACAGTTTAATGTTCCTAAAGATTCAGCGCATAGTGAAGTTGAAATAAATATTAAAAAAATACTAAATTTAACATGACGGCTTTCGCCGCTGCCAGTTCCAGGAAAACCTGAGGTAGGCAGCACGTGCCCGGATTTCGTTGTCAGTAGCAATAAAATGTGTAACGAAAAAATTGCCTGCTGTCATTTCCGTTTCTTTATGGAACATTTGCTGCGTAGATAAGAGTTTTAAATTATATTTTCCTGACAAACTGAGCACCTATGGTGTGTTTCCCCGGTGACTGAAAATGATTAATGAAAGGATTCCGAATATAGAAAGGAATCTTTCACAGTAAGGTGGCTGACTGAGACGGAAGACAGGGTACGAATGAAACGTAGTGATTAGCCCAGGTTCCACAGTTCTTTGAGTTAAAATTATGTCTTTGTTAGGAAATGTAGGGCCTAAAATCGCCGAAAAAAACAAAGTATAGAGCGAAACTTTATTTTTTTGTCACATGCGGGGTATCACTGCCTGCATCTCCAAACAAATGTCCATATTAGGCTTCACTGCTAGGTAGTTTGACTGTTAACTGACATCATTGCGCATACATTGCGAAACACGCGACACATTTAGGCTTCACTACTGATTCTTCGGTTCAGACGAGGCACCTTAAGCTCCAGTCTGCCGCTTTAACAATTTTGTGAAAAGAAAAAAAAAAGAGCAATACTAACGCCAAAGAAAAGTACTCTGACACTAACTGATACCTTGGAGCAAAACCGTGTTAAGCCCAATTTAAGCCCCCCGGATTGCAAAGCTAGTAATGCCAAGTCAGGCTTGTCTCTGGCGTGCCACCTGGGAGCCATCCACTTGCCTAGAACCCGAATAGTTTGTATTAAATGTTCGCCTGGTTTGATTCACATTTTAATTGGAGATTTGTTGCGTGAGGTTCAATGACGCCGGGGACGAGGGGGAGGGGAGAGGGAGGAGGAGGGAGGAGGGGAAAGAGGAGAAGGAAAAAGGGGAGGAGGAGGGATGAGGAGGAGGAGAGCAGGGAGGAGAGAGGAGAGGAGGGGATTAGCTTGAGGGATGAGGGGAGGAAGAAGTGAAGGAGGAGGGGAGGAGGAAGGGAGGAGGACGAGAAGGTGGAGGAGGAGGGAAGAGGATTAGCATGGAAGATGAGGAGGTGAGGAGGAGGGAGGAGGGGTATGCCCTCACCTCAGTACCCTTCCCTCCTCCTCCTCAAGAGCAGCGCTCTAATTCGTCGTTATTGGGTGTTGTAAACGTCTTTCATTTTTTTTTCAGTCCCAAAGATAACTTTGCAGTCAGAGTCGTTATTGTTCCTATGCTTAGTCTCAACTTACAATTAACTTCAGCGTGGGCCCCGCGCATCAATTCCACTTTAATTAGAGCTAAACAAAATCAGTTTCGAAGGCTCCGATATTAAAATTTGGCTCAAAGACGCAGACAAAGGGGTAAACTTTTTTTCCTTTTTATCGAAATGCACTTTTGTCGTTATCAAATTTATGACTAGAAATCCAAATTCGTTCGATGGTTGTTCGGTTAAGCCTTTGAATACGAAAATAAACAAAGCGCTCCTGTGGAATATCATCGCATTTTAGAAGGAATAACTGGGAACGGTAGCAAATACCGAGTTATTCTCTAGGGCCATTTTGTTCTTTCTATTCAACAAAACGTCTCAAACGTCCACAACCACATTTTTACGCATTGGCACACAAAAAAGGCTTAACTGCACACTGACCCATAGGAAATGTATTTATTTTAGTTGATTGAGAGCGGATTTTTATTTGATATAAATACAAAAGTGACAACACACTACCCTGGCGCACAATCGTTTTGCCAAATAACAACGTCGGCGCATGCAAAACTAATGTTTATATTCGTTTTCGCTGGCTTCGATTCGTTGAGCCGACGTTGGAGAGACTCAGCTCTAAAATAGTGGACTGCTGGGATAATTGAGGTATCGATATATAAAGGCGCCTGTCCTTTGTTTGTGTCTTTCCTACTTTGTCACTCCTGTTCGCACTTTGTTTAATTGAGACTCAAGATTTGGGCGTCAGGTTCATTCACAAACCAGTTAGAAACCATATTGAGCCCATAAAAGGGGCACACTTATGCGCACAGTCGGGTAAATATACTACGCAATTTTAAACTAGCTCGCGATTGGGCATCGCGGCCCGCTGCTTTGGCTCTAGTAAACCAGAGTGTAAAGCAAGGAATAGATACAGCGTGTCAATCAAAACTTCTTTAGAGTGTTTTTTCAGAAAAAAATAAACAAACTGTGCATTGTCGAACTCTCTATCTCCGTCCAAATGTAGCACTAGCAAGCCAGACCAGGTGCCAACGTTTCAGTATACTAATACTTATCTCTTTTAAAAGTTATATGTGGATTTCTGCAACTTTCAACTTTGAAAATCAAGCCCGTTCCCGGTGGCTAAGGCCATTTTAACCCACGTATTTATTCATAGGCTTGATCGAGCACCACTTTCCCATTAAAGAGTTCAGAAAGTTTCTGATAAGTTTTGGCCGTGATAATGGTTAGTACTGAAGCTTTTGCATGTGGTCTGGACCGCGAGTGCTAAAGTTAAGTGGAGATTGAGCGTTCGGAAGTTTGCAATATTTAATAAAAATTAAGAAGAAAAATTCGAGGACGTTTCTACAAAACAGTTTGCATGTTTTTTTTTTTGTTTCTGTTTTCATGGGGCGTTGCTTTATCGGTGTCTTGATGCAGGTTATCGAAAGGAACATGGCGGCGTGTAGTAGCAAATTTACGTTCATGACGCTGCATTATCCTCGGAGAATGAAATGCGTACCGCGTGTCACGCGTCGCTACTCTGTCTTCCCAGCGCTTATCATCCAGGCTTATCATCGAGGCGAAACGTTTAGCGTCACTGGGCTGTGAAGACATCCGCGGCGTCCAATATTCCGCGTTAGAGAGTTACTGCTCAACATGCTGAAAACGCCTTCCAAAGGCCGTCAGGAAAAATAGCAGCTAGCAAAGGGTGATCATTGGGATGGTGTGCCAATAGTTGTTCGAATCGAATAGCTCAAAGTCATCCCTAGCTTCTGCGCTGTTGAAAGAACCGGCCGTCTTGGCTTCCCTTGCACCTGTCAAGGCTATGAATGACGCAGCACAACCCTAGTCTATTCAGCATGTAAACTAAGGCATTAAAGGGATTTAGACGCCCCGCAAAAACCTTAATTCATCGTATCGTGCTGCGATTCGCTACGAAGGTGCGAGCAGCGGGTGAAATTTTACGGTGAAAAAAAAAATCAAAGAATGACCTTACATCTCTAAAAAAATCTGGCAGTTTGATACTTTAGACCCATGTTACGGATAAAAAAAAACAGGACGCGGGATGGACAAAAAAAACATGCTTTTCGTGTAAGGCTCGTCAAATTATGAGGCGCTGGAGAAATTCAGCCTTCTGCGTTAAGTCCTTATTTCGAACTCTTTTGTTCGCCTTCCGCCCATTGAAAAGCATGCGGGAAGGGCCTTGGAACGCACCTGGTATCGCTGCGCCGCAGCGTTCTTCCGCAACATGAAGTTCGTCTGCGTTCCTCGCCGTCACCATGGCAACGAACGCCGAATGAATGAAAGCACGCACGGTACCGCCGCGTGAAGCCAGCAACAGCTGACGCCATTTTACGAACGCCGTCTGCTAGCCAAAGCCGAACGCGGTATGTCAGATCAACCGCCTCCACCGGTGCTCGATCGCCGTCGGCGGAAATAAACTACGAGGAAATAAACTACGCACGATTGGGATTTCGGGTTTGTTGGGATCCTTAGAGCGTCTAGAATGAGTGGTCACCAAAAAAGCACGATCTCAGAATCTACTTCAGTGCCCCTTTAAAAGCGCTCTAGTTTACGCCCAGCACCACTGAATGACCACACAAGGCTGAAATTCTTAAGCTTCGTTCCAGAACCGTGCCATGACGCTGCTATTGATGACTCAAAAATGGCGGCCCCTGCACAGTCGAATCAAATCGAGACATAGGCCCTGCGAGCTTCGTTTTGTGCCGTTATCTACGCCTCGGCACCGAGGCCAAGCGTCGAGAGGCAGTAGAGAGTCTTCACCACCCAGCACCTACGACGATGCGGACCATACTCACAAGACTGCCCGGGCACACACACGTTTTCTGTTTTTATTTGTCATTCCTTTGCATGTTCTTTTCTTTTTTTGAAGCGGCGAAGATGGAGGTGTGCTGTAGGCTCTAACAACTAGATCAAATATAAAATTTAAAAAAAAATGTACGCGACGCGACGACTCATTTTTTTTTTCGGCGCATACGGCTCACAGGCACAGAAAATCAAGACACTGGATTTGCGAAGTATAAAGTTGCTGGATATGCTGAGACGAGGAACGCGCCTCTGTTTTCACTTCGCCTCTCGTCGACGAGAGTGTCTACAGGGAATGCGAGGACCGTTGCCTTCTACGTGTTTCGTGCAGGTTGTTGGGGAAATTTATCCGGAGATTCGAAGTTTTAAATATATTTTTTTTTTTCCAACGGACGAGCAACGATGCGCTTAGTGGATTAAGGCGAAACCCCAAACATACTTTCACGTTACAAGTCCTCGGAAGGTATGTAGAGCGGTTTCTCAGCTTTCTTTTGTCCCCACGTTTTCATATTGACGCTGTGTACCGCGGCTTGCAATCGTGTTAACATTATCCAGAGGATGCGCTGCCGCCTTTTTTGAAGCGCCCTCAATGACGATTTCTTTTAAATATTGAACAGCTCATGCCCAATAGAATGTTAAAGACCAAACGTGTGGCATGTAACATTTTGGCAAAAAGGCATATAGGCTGCAAACGGGTTACAAAAACAAAGGGTCGAACAACAAACTAGAAAAATTACTTCGCTTGAAACTACTGACATCACGTGACTCTTGCGTGACGACCTGGTTTGCTCTTCATGAATTAACACAGGCAGACATTCACTTTCACAAAAAAAGGCATAAATGAAATGACAAAATAAAACGTTAAACGACCTAAAAACGTACCCTCCCATGTGTTTTCTTTGGCTTGTTTGCATTTTAATTATGCACATTTGGCGTGGTATAAAACGTTCTTTTTATTTCGCTTTATGCCTAAAGGGAAGGAAGCGGTATACGGTCGTAGAAATAGTCGCTAATAAATAGGCGTATAATTCGTGTAAACCACGCCCCCCCCCCCCCCCAAAGGACAAGATAAGCTTTAACACCCGATCCGTACTTTTTTTTTTTTTCCTGCGCTTTTTAGAGGTTTAAAAGTGCAATGTATTGAAACCTAAACTTCACATTCCATTCCCAGTTTGAAACACGGTTTTCAGAAAAACTGGCAAGTACTTCAAAGAAGCACAATCAACTGTTTCAGCTCGTATTGTCCGCGACAGTACCTCGACATTCGCCTGTCATGCACACTAAAAAACAGAGTGAACCTTGTTAGCGACGAGATGCTTCGGTGGCGCCCTCTCATGGTTTCCTTTCGTGACGTCACGACCACAGGATTTGACTCGCCGTGATTGGCTGGATTTGCCTCTGCCTCGCCGTGATTGGCAGGATTTGCCTCGCCGTCAATCGGCGATTGGGCGGGCATTATCATTATACAGTAAGCGCGAACTAAAACCACAGCGACGCTTTTGGTCGCACACGTCGCTATAATAAGACCCTTTCTCTGATCTGACCTTTAGGATATGTAAGTTAGTATTCCCAAAAGCTCACTTTAGTCTCTAGGAACATTCCTTTTTGCTGCCTTGCTCGTTTGTACGGCTTATAGTCTAGTTGAGGTGCTCCGGCTATATTAACCGCCAAATAAAACTTTAGCTTCAAGTTTATGTATTGCTGTGTATGCATTCAAATCAAAGAGCTTGTGACATCGCGAAAAGCGGGGGGGGGGGGGGGGGGGGAGGGGTTACATTTGATGGGCCGCATTGTAGCGGAGTTTGAAAAGCATTGGGTTACTAAGAAATTAACAAGTAACACACAATTAACTGGTTAATTGGAATGTTAATGAAATATCTGATGACCCGACTTGGCATATGTACACTCGGCACATTTTGAAGATTCAACAATATACTTTTAATATTGGAAGTATACTTTGAAAATAAACTTAGTGGTGCGTTGCTCGCGTGTTTCAACTCGCGGCTGCGGCCGACTAGTCAGGTAGCTAAGGATTACAAGCACGACGTAGATTTTAATGTACTGAAGGCAAAGGTGTTCCCTCCGTAAGCTTATTTACAGTAATACTTACATATCCGATCAGTTCGAGAGCTGCCGTTGTCCTGAGCTCAACCCTCCAACTCGACATCGCTCGAGTTCCTCTTTTTCTTTATCGATAGTTGGTTTCTACAACGCTATTGGTTAACTTAGAGTAAACTATAATACACATACTGAAGTCGCCAACATTCTTTTAACTGACAAATTAATTTACTTTTGGGGTATTTTATTAACAAAACCAGTTTGAACAAATAATTTAATATTTGATCTGTTATGCTGTTATACATTTTTTAAGTTTTGCAGGAAACAATAATTTCAACGATGAACTTTGAAGTACAAAAAAAACAAAAAAAAACTCCCCACCACCAACCGGGTGCAAAGAAAACTGAATGTTGCTATGCGATTTCTAAATTTCCATTACAAAGAAATGAAAGACGTTTACAATTCCTTGTAATGCCGAATTAAAGCGCAGCTCTTGAGGAGGAGGAGGGAGGGTACAGAGGAGAGAGTATGCCCCTCCTCCCCCTTTCCTCCTCCTCTTCTGCTCCCCTCCCATTTAGGGGGAATTTTCTCTAAATTTTAGGCTACATTTAGCGGGAAATTGTTTCAGCTAAAAAATTTTCCTACTAAAGTTAGCTTTGAAATTGTTTCGCTAACTTTAGAAGGGAATTGTTTCCCGCTAGATTTAGTGGATAATTCTTCCGCTAGATTTAACTATGTGTAAATTGTGTTGCGGGATTGTTAGGGGCGGCATTCTTCGGTATCGCAATTCTTGGGCAAATCTGCATCTCCTTACGTTCTCCACACTGCTTGGGCTGCGACTGGCGCGTTGGTCTTCGACACCTGCTGCTCTATGCATACCGTCAACTTAACGGCGCATCCCACTGGATCCAAACATCTCTCTCTGTTCTCCCCATTTCTCATTTGTTTTTCTTTTCATTTCCTTTCCTAAGCACCAAGTAGTGACTCACCAACAACGTAGGCCCACACCTCTTCTGGCATCCCCGCTTCTCTGCACCCCGAAGTAAGCAAATAACAAACAACCAAGAAAACAAAACTGGCGAATAGAGTGGCTAACGGCATATGTAAACAAGGTGTTCCGCTTCGTGCCAGAAATGCGGTGCTGACGCAGTGCAGCGTTCCGCTGTGTAAGCAGCGAGGGCGGACAGATATTAGCGGAAGCAAGGTAGTTCAGACTTACGAGTGCTTTTTGTATTGTATTCTTTGCTGTACACGCAGTTTTCTTACAATAAACGTCGGCGCAATTGCAAAGAAACCTGCTGCAGTTTGCGCGCAGCAGATCCGAACTCATTAACAAGTTTTTTAATTGAACCCTAATATTTTCTTAAATCTTTTTCGAAGTTTTTTTTTCTAAAATCGTTTCTGTAGCAAAGGGTTTGCCACCTCTAATGAAAATAATGCTTAGCCCTGTTGTTCATTAATCAACCTGAGTAAAAATATATGTTTGGTCTGGTGTATGCACACACACAAAGCTGTGCAGCGGCTTCACTAAAAATATGAATGTTCATGAATCGACTGTATTACTAAATTAAAATAACACAGGCTATGTATAAAGTTGCGGACACAGTTCATCGTTCAAGCATGTTACTAAGTCACAAGAGAGAACATTGTCTACTAACTCATGAAACATGCCCTGGTTTATTTCAAAATAAATCGAGGATATGCTATAGAAATCACGCTCCATGCTAGGAAACTTTCTTCCCCGCAGGCGGTAGTCTCCATTGCACGGAAATAAACCGCAAAAAACACGTAGTTGGTGTTTGTTGGTTATGAATTCACGCGTCTCGTAAAACAATGTTTGTCCTCACTTTGGCTCGCAGGCTGTCTCACCTGAACCGCTAATAAACCTTTGAGACTCGGGTCGCGATATTCGCTACATTCAAAAGACCATCTGGTCCTCCTCTTTTAAATATAATCGCATAATCCCCATTCCAAGACACGACCCCATGGGCCTCCATGGTACGGCCTTTTTGCGATGCTGAGGCTCCTTTGAGCCAATACAGATTATTACTATTACTATATAATCTCTGTTAAGTGCAGTTGGAATTAAGCCCCTTGTTACAAACTCCACACATTCAGGCGTACCAGGTCGAAATTGTGTTTTATAATTACCTGTGAGCCTTTTGCGATGTGCGCCTTTTGTATCTACGATTGCCATGAGAGGCTAAAACGTACAAAAACCGATTACCGTTTTCAGGTGTAATGAAGAGCCATATGTACAAGTCATGAAGTTCACAAAAGTGTACTCGAAGCAATTCAGGCCACATGCAACTTCATCTCCTGTTTCGCAAGCAGTAACAACTTGCTCCGTTGCAAAGCGAAGAGCACCGAATTGTGAACCTCGCAGAACAAGAACAAAATGAAACTCAAAGAATTTGCGTTGCGCGCCTTTAAAATTAATGGCAGGGATTTCCTTGCACGTACCGGTTTCCCAAGCTATCAACGCTTTTTTTTAAGGGCGGTGATTTTTAATCTTTTAAACGATGTCGGCAACACGCTGCGGACTGTTTGCATTCGTGGGGTGACAAAAAAAAACGAAACAAAGAAGAAAATTAACTATGATTCAATGTGTCAAGTAAGGTTGTCTTTGAGCTCTCAAATATTGCACAGCTCACAGGTTTTGCGTTGCCCTGTAAAGGGTTCCGGAATAGACAGATAATACATTAAGTTAATATATCAGCATAAATAAATACCGAAGGCTTTCCAATTCATTAAAATGAACTGCTTCCCTTACAACGACAAATTACAGGCTTTACAGAGGAACAACTTTTTTAAAGAGCCATATACAGAAACAGTACTCTTAACACATATAATATTTGAGGGTGATAATTTTATTCTAGGTATATGCGTCTATTGTCGACAGCCTTTGATGTTATTATTGATAGTTCACCATTAAAAATAATACAGAGTTCTTGGATAGGTATTGAGACACGTTGGATTATACTTGCAATATCGCACGCAGTTTGATAGCTTAAATGACTGTAGCTGTTTAACTTTTCTAATCTTGACTGGGGTCGCTGACATTTGCATGCACACACCAGTCTTATTTATAGTATTGATAAATAATAATAGGCACTGCAGTCAAATATGTTTTGTTATATTCAGAGTATGCTATTCTGAAGTCCTATATTATAGGTTCAAAATAGGTCGTTATTTCTCGCAGACCAGTATTCCTGGACATATAAAATGTTGTGAAGTTAAATAAACATTTGACACAACGCCGTCAATTTAGGGCGCGAAACAATTAAGTTTGTTTACCTTTAAAGATAATGCTTAAGTAATTTTTCTTAAAATTTAAATTTGTTTTTTTTTTTTTCAAGAAGATTAGATTATTTTTATCCAAATTGGAACAAGGGAGCTAGAGATAAAAACTGCTGTTGCAACTGGACGAGGACCCTAGTTTGATGTTGTTTATTTGTGTAAAAATGTCTGCGAACATTTCAACATTCTCTAAAAGCTCGTCATACTATTTGCAGACGACTGCATGTTTTACGGAAAAAAGAGCACTGATGCGATTTTGTGTTTGAAAAAATCGTCTTTATTTTGCCTTCAGGATCACGAATATCAAAATTATGTTTCATGCTTGTGCGCGAACTAGCCACGACAGCCTTTAAAAACAGCGTTCAAACCCCTTTGTTTGTTTTTTTCCAGCGCGTTTGGTGGAAAGGGGAAATCGTTACGTAATGCACAGAGATCTTAACATTTCCTCGCCTTCCTCAAGCCTTACCCGAGCTGTCAAAGCACTACACGAATTCCCTTACAAGTGGCGTGCGCAATGCTCTTGAAATCAGGGAATCAAACCGTAACCGAAACTGGAAACCGTTTAGAAACCAAAAAATGTTCAGTAACTGAAACCGGAACTATACTGTTATTGAACTTTAAGTGAAAAAAAAAACAACGTAACCGCAATGGTAACCGTAAAATAATTAACCAGTAGCCGATATTCACCGATAATAATAAAAAATAAAAAATAAAGATTAGTTTTCTTATAAATGATCTCGAAAAGGGGTCTTGAAATGCCGTGGCCATTTGACAGAGTTACCGTCAGCGGGTGGTACACTGGTAATGCATTTCCGTTCTGTCTAAATTTAATACTAAAAATACTAGGTCAGTGTTCGAGCTTATATTTAAAAAGTATATTTATAAATTTGCCCCACTCCTACAATCGCAACATGTGTTCAGTATGTATCGTCTTCAGCGTATTAACTAATAATTTAGAATTTTAAGATGTCCATCCAACTCGGTTCTAACAAAACCATCGATGTTTTGTTGCCCTGCAGTAGCCAGTAGGAAGAAACGAGGTAAATTGAACAACATGCAGAGCTGGCAGAAAACGAAACCTGGTATTCATTTCGTCTGAAACGTGTCGCAAGTGACGATTTCGGAACAAGACAGAAAGAAAAAGAAACAAGTCAGAGGATTTACATTGACGTTTCGTATACAATCACTGACACACACACACGCACACGCACACACACACACACACACACACACACACACACACACACACACACACACACACACACACACACACACACACACACACAAACACACACACACACACATGTATATATCTTAACCCACTTTATATTTTTTTGCGTCCGCACCTTTTTTCTTTTTTCTTATATATAAATGCACAATGTTTCTAGCGTCACAGAATCCAGAATCGGACAGCGAGAAACGTGCGCTTCTATAACCACATGCAGCTTGAAAATAGCAACCATGGCATAGGTGTAATAGCGCACAAAAACAAGGAGTAGGAAAAGGAACGAACAACGCAGGACATATTTTTTATGGCTTTCTGTGTTGTTCGTTCCTCTTTCTTGGTCTTTTCTTTTTAACTCGCGGGATTAAATTTACGTTATGTTTGACTTTCACCAACTAGCCCAGCTCTCAATTTTATTACTTTGTTCCACTTAGCAGTATTTTCCTAAAGGAGGGCTACAGTTCTGTTTCTCCCTTCAGTGTGGGCGAAGGCTCATCTGAATATATTAGGTTGATGCAAGCTATAGCGATGAGAAGGTTTAAATGGTTATTCCAACACCTGTGGGAACTTTCTGAGAGTTGCTTACAAACGTGGCGGAACAACAATGTAGCGATGTTTATTTTTATTATATAGAATGAATTGTATGATCCCCGATTTTGGGAGAGTAACATCTGTGCTTAAGTAGCAAACTATATAATGCAAATGGATGTAGTGAACAAGTGTTGGAGCTAAAAAGCTGTACAAATAAGACTAATTAGAAGTACTCAGACGTTATTACTGCGAAAGCATCAACTGTCCCATGGAGCGCCAACGTCATCAGCTTCGAGCCGCGCCAAACGGCAGCTTCCCCTGTCCCAATGTCGTCTGTAGCAGAAATCCCATTGGCTGGCGCGCGTCATTAAAAAACGAGGCCCCATTGGCTCTCGTGCGGCCTAGTTCCAAGGGGCGCCACCAGAGGAGCCGTCTCCATGGCGACGCAGCGCACGCAGCGGCCCGGCGAGGTGCGGGCGGTGCTGGCATGGCCGTTTGGCGGCATAGCCCGCTCGGCCAAACTCCGGAGAGGGTGCACGGCCAAGCTCAGCGCGGCACGGCCACTTCACGAGAGCGCGCGCTCGGCCGTCGGCCGGCGAAACGTGTCCCTCTGCGCCACTACGCAGCAGACAAACCAAGGGAGCGGAAGAACGGCATTCATGCTTTCGCATTCACAACTTATAAGATGTGTATAGGTGTCCTCGGACTTTTGAGCTCGTTCTCTTGTGAATGTCCCGTTGTTGGATATTTGGGACTACATTAAACCGTTTATTATAAAACGGCTGTCTGGTATTTCAATAAAACAAATTATAGAGAAACTGAACAAAACAGTTTTCAGGAACGTGTCCCTGAAATTCAAACCATAAATGACCGAAACGAAACTGATATCAACGGGAAACGGTAACCATAACCGTAACCGAAACGATATATTTTTCGGTTTGAGTCCCTGCTTAAAACCTCTGGGTGTTACGTCACATCAGCTGGGCTATTTTTCGGTTTTTCTGGCATCTACTGATACGTTCGGGTGAAATGCCAGTGATATTCAAAGTCACTGGACAAAAATAGACTAAAAACTCACCTCTACCTCGTTTCAAGAGCCTCTTTGACTTTTTTTTTGTAAGTAAAATAAAACATCAAATAGATAAGAACACATATCTAGAAGTACCATGACAAAGCTGGCGTCTCGAGTAGAGAAGAGATTTATTATTCAGAAATTGATGGTTCTAATAGTTAAAAATAAGTCCTATTAGTTTCGTGCTTTTTAGAGCTTTAAAAAGAATCGCGCGGTTTTTTAAAGGGTCTTCTTCCCTCTTGTTTTTGAAACTGTACGGGCTGAATAAATTTTGAGACTTCTTGTAATTACCAAAATGGGGTCCTGAATCACTTTATAATCAGCTATTTGTCAAATTCTAACTCATCACGTCATCCGAGGTATACTGGCCGTGCTCTACACTTAGTTTTGAAACTGTAAATGCACGACGACATTCAGACAACTGTTGCATGTGTGTTTAAAAAAGGTACTGCAACGAAATTCTAGTGCACATTTTATTGTCGAGATGTCACCCCCGTTCTCGCAACACCACAAAGACACCCATTTTTTTCTTCGAAAAGACACCAAAACTTTATTTAGAAGGAAAAAAAAAACAATTACCATATTGCACTTGGTGGATGTTCCCGAATGTCGTTAGGTCAAGCTTCCCATAAAAGCAGCGCCGAACACAGAGTGCCCGTAGGCTGTCAAACTTGGCCGAAACGGATTTTCCTTCACCCGTGACTATATCCTCAGGGCAATCAAGCTTGGTGTGACATGTCGCGCCATCTAGTTCAAAATGTTTGCAACACTGGCAAGGCCCTTTCCCTAGCCTGCTTGCTCGAGGGGCTGTTCGTGTATTACTTCGAAGGTGTTCTTTCTAGAGTTTTTTACAGTTATTCTCAACATTTCTATCAGCTGTCGCAGAAGAGCAGACGTCAAAGCTGTGCGCAGTGTTGCTACCAGACCGTCGCAACCCCGGAAGCTTGGCAGGCGTGAATTTCCGCAGGTTCCAGTCGAGGCCGTTAGAAACACAAGGCTGTCGGAGATAAATAAATGCCGTAAAACTTGTAAAATAAGTATTCCGTTCAAATTAAATGACTCTAAATGTATTCCTAAATGTGCTATTTGACTCGATATTTTGAGTTAATGCGCTCGAAGCGCGGCGTTGTCTGTGGGTACGACGCAATGACTCAATGAATCGGATCAGTCCCTCGGATCAGTCCCTCGGATCAGTCCCTCGACATTCTCACTGCTCTCTACTTAGCGGACACATCTTGTTCGAACGGACGTTTCTCTGACGTTTGGGAGTTTGAGCGTAGTGATCTGAAGGAGCGTTTATTTCCGCTTCGCCGGTCGCAGAGCGGACTGTCATTTTGAGTCTTTAGCGTGACCGTGTAGCTGCCCAAGATGGCAGCTTTATTTTGACCCGTGTCTATACAGGAAAACAGTCTCCTGAAAAAAAAAAGGGGGGGGGGGCCAAAATCTTTGGTGCTGCCCCGCCGATCCTCAAAGAAATGCGTAAGCATCTCGTGCAGCGGTTATATATCACAAAGCATGATAAACGCAGCCTCAGCACTTTTCCGCGGAGTGAACATTCCTAAAAACCCTTTTCACTCTGGCGTAGCAAGTCAGGAGCCCTAAACTCGTCAAACACAAAGTTGGAGCCTAAAGTTTGCAGAGCCCGCCAATAGGACGCCGGCGATGAAACTCCGAAGTAATTGTTAAGATAGTTCGATCGGCGCGCTCCGTGAACTTCGGCCCCAACTTTTTGTTTGACGAGTGTAGTGCCGCGGGTCACTCAGCGTGTGCATGAAGGACGGCGGCCGCACAGGATTGGCTGGTTATAGAGAACGACTGCTTGACGTAACACCTAGCAACCCAGGTGCAGTTGGGTATAGTGGGGCTAGGGCGTACCTGGGCCGCCGGCGGGAAGCCGCGAGGAGGCGTGTACGGGTGGTCTAAGATGGGTTAATATTTTGTAATGAGCTATCCTTAGACTGTCGCCGCCAAGCGGCGTGAACGGGGGGGGGGGGGGGGGGCGAGGGGGTTCACGCGCGCCCCAGTGATACACCCGCCGTCTCCCACTGTGCGGTGCCAAAATTAGCGAGGGTGTAGCCCGAAACAACCCATTCCCGTTTGAACCCGTCACGTTTCGACCTATTCCCGAAACGACCTTCTCATTTGAACCCATCCCGTTTCGACCCATTCCCGAAACGCCCTTCCCATTTGAACCCGTCCCGGTTCAACGCGTTATCGAAACGCCCTTCTTATTTGAACCCGTACCTGAAACACCCTTTGCGTTTGAACGCGTCCCATTTCAACTTATTTGTATAAGGCCCTTCACATCGCAACCTCTTCGCAAAAAGCCTCCATCGTTCTAACCCTGGTCTGCTCAACTTTTGTTCTAAAATAGTTTGGCATGTCAACATATTCTTAAACTATACAACCCTTTCAGACAAGCTTAAACGTAATATATTCCTACTTCAACCACTTAAAACTTTTTTTCAAGATGGTCCCCAAAACGTGCAAGCGCGAGCGGACTATGTACACAGAGTGATACTGGTACCGCGAAAACGACGTTGTTTGCAGTAGAAAATGGTATTAGTTGCACAAAATTTTAGCAATAGCTTAGATGGCAGCCTTTTGATTCCATGAGATAGACATAAAAAAAAATGTTGTTTGCTTGTTCGCGCTAATACTGCCGTGCTCTGTAGAATAAGGGAGTCTTAAAATAACGTACGCGAGCACTTTGGGCAAGCTAAAATTTGCGTCGAAATAGGTTTTACATCGCGAGGCTATTTTTAGGGGACCCAAAGCGCTTGAATGCGGTCTTCTAAAACTCCCTAATAGTGAACTACAGTAGATATTTTTGAGAGCGATAAATGAGACAGGTTGACAAGCATATGATTGCGACTTTATTTTGTGTACAATTTCAAACACTGAACCCTCGTTCACACCGGAAAAAACCATAGACCAAAAAATGCCTTCGCCTGTTGAGGAAGTCGAACGGGAAAAGCGTGCCATCAAAAAGGCGGCACTCCAATTATGATAGTTTGCGATCCTTGCTGACCCACTTGTGCCTCCTGGCCTGCACGGCACCACCATTTGCAAGCTGCTGCAGAGATAAACTTGTCAAGGCGCCTCATCCCGTTGCATCCGATTAATGAAGCTGTTAATGTTCGGGTGAGCCCTCCCTGACACCGCGTTTATATCTTGCGGTGCCAGGACTCAAGTCGAAGAGCATACGGATAGTTGCTCGAAGCTCAAGGCCATTTTCAAGTGATAACTCGATAAACGTCTTTTTTTTTTTTTGCTATTACAAGGAACGTGATTGAACAAAGAACATAGTATATAAAACGATACAAAATGCAAAACACTAATCGAATAACGTATTCCAACGCCGGCATAAACGAAGTGCTTGTATAGCCGACGATCCCATGCCTGATGACACGTTAAGCGCAATGGCAGGATGCCAGCCATTGAAAATGGCTAAATATCGGGTTAAGTTTCGCACACAAATAGTTGCCACACCTTTGCAAAGGGGATTGCTGAGGTGGTTTATGTTTCTGACGGTATCTGTAACCGAGCATTGCCATGAATAGTAAAGATAATCCTTAATTCCAAGCTATTATGTGTCTTGCAGTCTCAGCGCTGCAAGTGTTCAGGTTAAATCCGTGACAATGCCGTTGGAGATGGGGTCTTACGGACGTGTGCGTACTCACCTTTTTTTTTTTTCTACGAAAGCGCGAGTGGTAGGGAGCGACAGGGCCAAGATCTTATTGAGTTTACACGAAAAGGGACGAGAAATGCGCCGGAATCGTCAACATCTTTAAAAAAATAAACAAGACTCCCGTTTTCAGATGAAAGTGGTTCTGACGGTAAAACACTGCAGACGAAACTGTGCCACCACGGATGGCTCCTCCAGGCAGCGGTCTTGTGAGCACCATCAGTCAGCATCCGGAAACCCCACCATCGTTGCTCCGCCCCGAAGATCATCCCGACGAGTGTGTCCTCCGCATCGTCTAATAACCCATGACGAGAACTTTCAGCAAGAGTGATGTTTTTTTGTTGTGTTTTTTGTGCGGTAATGTATTATGTATCAAGGTTGTATGAATCTTGTGTTTTTTTTTTTAAAGAAAGGAAGGTGTTTCGGTCATTTGCCTAGCACGACCGAGCAGCACGGGGGAGCTGGCTTCACGTGCGAATAAAAAAGGGGCACGCGCTGTTCCAACACAGCAGCAGCCATGGCACACGATTTGCTTGTCTGTCCTTTTTATCTAAACGATACACTGCTGTGGCCTGCGCAACATACACTCAAGAACAATCTGTTCTTGAAAGGTTCTTCGACGCCCCCAAGAACTCGTTCAGCGAGTGGAGAGCTGTTTCCGCCTCAGCACTATTGCCCCCCTGACGCACTAGAAAGGCAACTGGGTGAAAACGAGCTCTTCCGCATTAAAAAAGGGGGTTTAAAAGAACCCCGATATGTGTTTCGCGAAGAACTCTTCTAGTGAATGTTTAAAATAACTTTTTAGGGTGCAATATTGTAAACAACTTAATTTTTGTGAAAACCTAATTTTCGCGAATTTCGCTACTCGCCTACAATTTGCGAAAATTAGGTCCCACGAACGATTCCGGCAAAATGTAAACACATTGGAATCTATATTGAGATCCCACCGCGCGGCGAAAAATTTCAGCTTTGAGCTAAATCGCGAAATATTCAGCCCGTGAAAAATACGTCGTTTACAGTATATGGACGAGCCGAAGAACCCCTAAGAGTTACTTTACGACCAGATTTTTTTTGAGTGCATGGCGGTGCCGCAATACTGTACGCCACGCGGATATCGTAATTCGCCCCGTGCACAAGTATTTTGTTCAGCATAACTTCTTTCTGAGGAATTAATAAAGTTTGGACTTGGGTTTGGGCTAGTTGGTTATATTACATAGCTGAATGTGCTGCGCTGCGAAGTTCTACAGAACAAACGCGTGACCAGAAAATGAAAGGAGAAGAAAACAATGAGTTACATTGAGATGAGGAGAAACACAACGTACACAAATGGGCGCAGACTAACAACTGTGTATTCTTTTTTTTCCCTCCGTTTTCTTGCGTGAGTTTTCCCATGCGTGAGTTTGGAAAAAAAAAATAAAAGAAATCTGAGAAGTAATGATAAATGTCTTCATGAGGATGCGTGAACTTTCGATGTTTGTGGTGTTGTTTTTTGTTCTGTACTTTGCGTTCGGTTTCTATGGTGTAAGAGGGGACCTTGAAGCTGCAGGGTGCTGGTGTCCTCGTTACGCTGTGTAGTGTCTAAGCAATTTAAATTCCTTTTCGTTCAGTGCAATGCGGAGGGCAAGTTCGTCTGCTTCTCGCGCAGGGGGTACCGGTGACGTCAGAACACCGTGCCCTGATTGGCTGATCGCGGCCCCCTATCTGAGCGTCGTCTGCTCCTTTGCAACGTCGTCTGCGTCTGTCTTACCTTTCCTGCGACTTTCGGAAGTGCAGAGGCCAGATTCACAAACCATGTTACGCCGAAAGAGTGCGTAAGACAAAACGTGAGAACAAATTCGTATTCACGAAACGAAATTATCGTAAGTTTTGCTCAGGTTACGACGGAATCCTACGACGATCAACTCAGCATGGCCGACAGCGTCACTCAGTTACTTGGTCGCGACGACCAACGGACGTTTATTTTTGTACGTGCTCTTCTCACGCGTCACGACTACAAGCAGCAAGAAAAAAAGTAAAAAGTACTTGAAATAAACCACGACGAACAAGAACGCTGGATCCACAAACACCCGGGAAATGCTCCAACGGCCACGATTCCACTGACCCCGTCCAAGCGAGCTCGGCAGATAGGCCTAGCAGCGGCGCAGCGGTGCTCCGACGGTCCTTGGCCAGGCCGTCTGCCCACGACCGGCTGGCGTTCTGAATGGAATATGCCCGCGCGACCCTTGTGAACCCTTCAATCTCTTCCTCTTGTCATCGCCTCGTTTTCCGAGGCAGCGGCGACTCTCGCCGTTGAAAAAGCGGTCAATCTCCGACAGACGCAGGAATGGTAAAGCAGCCATCACTTTGACTAGCAGACGTAAAGCAGACGACGTTAACTGCACCAACCCGCCGACGCCGTTTGAGAGTGAGGAGTCTCGCCGCACACGCAAGAAGGGAAAAAGTATTTGGGAGGGAACTTGCGGACACTCTCGCTTCTTAGCAGACAAACCTCGGCGCCTCGGGACACCTCGCCAGCGAGTCCCTTGACTTCCCTCCTTGATGCGCGTCTGCTTGTTCGAAAAAAACAACGTACCGCTCGAGTTATTTCGTCTCCCCTCTCTGAAAGGCGAAGTCGAGCTCGCTCGTAAAGACATGCGCTTCCGAAAGTCGCAGGAAAGGTAAGACAGACGCAGACGACGTTTCGAGCAGACGACGTTTCAAAGGAGCAGACGACGCTCAGATAGGGGGGTCGCGATCAGCCAATCAGGGCTCGGCGTTCTGACGTCACCGCTACCTCCTTTCTCATGCGCACAAGACGAAAATGAGCCCACTTGCGAGGCGTATAGACTACTTCCATAAAGCCCTGCATGCAACACGGCACGCGTTGCACTCTGGGAACTAGTTGGCCAGGGAGGAGAGTGGCATGGTTTCAGTTTCGATTGACACGTCGACACGAGATTATACACAGAGCGTGGTCCCGAGAGAGTCACTTGTGGTCTCTAAACTAACCTAAATGACCAGACCTCGAAGCTTTAGCACAAGCCCGAGACGTATATCTTGTCTTAACACATGCTTGTTGTATTTTTGTACTTGAGCCTTTCTGTTAGCGTTCCGATCTAGGTATGTGGACGAGCCAGTGCTGGGAATCTCGACGCTGCGTAGCTCGGGGATCTTGCTTGTGTACGAATCAACAAGCTGTAGCAACCAATAAGTATGCATACATCGAGCTCGCGCCTTTACATAAGTGTTGTACATCAGGAAGTTTGTTTGTTTCGTGCGTCCATAGACGAAATATTACTTTTTGCAATTACAGTTTTTCTTAATACGCCTGAGTACGCGAGGTAAAACTCGGAGGCGCCATTGAAAAGCTCAATTTTAACACACTTCTTATCTCTTATCTGTACTGACCCGCAGCACTGCACAAAGTGAAGTCCCCACCCGCTTCCATTTCACTAATATTCAACATCGCGTATGCGCATAAAGTTATCCTGCAATCATATAGGCACATTCGCACATACAAACCGTTTTAAGAAATCAAAAGTCGGATACTTGTGTGAAGAATGTCGCACAGTTTGCCGGAAGTGCGCCGGACGTGCATGAACCCTAATGCGGTGCGCCAAACGAACGAAATTATTCAAAGCGCGTTTGACGGTTGCTAATGACCATAATATTTGTTATATGTTTGCTTTCTTCCTGCCTGAGTATGCCGAGATAATTTCAGACACACCGTTCAGGCACAGCTCTTGGTCGTCAGTAAAAGCTCGTCCAAAAAGGCTTAGCGAGGAGTAGGGGACGCTTGTTAGGGCCTCGGTCGTAGCGGGGGGGGGGGGGGGGGGGGGGGGGGGGCGGACCGCTTCGGGTGCAGAGCTCAGGGGGGTGTCGCGGCCGGCCACGAGAGCGGGGGGGGGGGGAGGGGGGAGTCGCGGCGGGCCACGCGAGAGCGGGGGCGGGGGAGGGGGGGGGGGGGGAGGAGGAGTCGCGGCGAGCCACGCGAGAACGGGGGGGGGGTCTTGGCGGGCTACCGCCCCGGGTGCCGCTGACCCTCGTGACGCCACTGGCTAGCCGATCTTAGCGTTTGCGAAAACTTAATCTTCCATCAGCATAAAATTTGAGTGGGAGATATATGATGACACGAGGAAGACATCATAGTAACTTTTGTGCAGTAGTGAGGTCGAATTTATTGCGCTTCCATAAAAGTTCATGCGTCAACGCTGGGCTCAACTTTGATACTCCTGTGAGGATGCGCGGCTTGCTTTTCGCCCCATTAATTAACAAGAAGCTGACGTTTGGCAAACAAAATACGTTTAAGGCTCCAGGTGACGAAATTTCAGTTGTAGTTCACTGGTATTAGACGAAATTATTGAAACTGAACTCAAAGATGCACTCGTGGGGTGAGGTGACTAATTAGCCACGACTTGCTACGTTTGCATATGCACCCATAATACCCGGTGTTTCGGGAACCAGGGAAAGTGCCCCGGTCTTTGTTTTGTATCGCTCGAGAATGAGTGGATTCTAAAGTCGGGAGCAAAGTTTGCGGGGCACGGGAGCGCGTGCCGAAATGCATCGCTGCGCCGTGCAACGGCGCGCCGCCGCATTAAAAAGCCGCGCTTTGCGCATGCGCGTCCTTCGTGCTGGCAGTCATGTCTCTTTCGCTCGTTTCTGTACGACTCACTCCTGATAACCGGAGTCGGCGCCAGGGGCGCAAGTTGCCGTTTCGCTGACTGTCATGCCTCGCGTCCTCTTCTGCTGACTCAGAAGCCGCGCTGAGTGACGGAGCACCTAGAATTACCCACGCGGCGGCTGAGGCGGCTGAAACAGACGCGCAGCATGAGAGCCAGCGAAGCGCTAACTTGCGCCCCTGGCGCCGATTTCTGTTATCAGGAGTGCGTCGGAAAGAAACGAGCGAAAGAGACATGATAGCGAGCACGAAAGGCGCGCATGCGCAAAACGCGGCTCCCTAATGCGGCGGCGCGCCGTCGGACGGCGCAGCGATGCACTTCGGCACGCGCTCCCGTGCCCCGCAAGCTTTTGCTCCCGACTGTACGTTCGTGACAAGTCAGATAATCGAAAACGCAAGCAGCGCGCTCGGTCGCGGCGTGATAGCATGAGATGAAGCTGCTCAGTCGAAACCGAAACTGAGGGGTCAACTAGTTCCCAGAGTGCACTGCGTGGTATTTTGCCGCGATGGGGCGCGTCGGTTTTGGAACAAGTCCATTGATGGATCACTGACGCAAGTGCCGTGCATTCCTGATTCCATGTGGAAGGCTTCTATGATTTCGCGCTTGTTCCTATCTTTTGATCTGTCCAAGACTGAGGTAGTTCCAAATAGCGCTTCGCAACTGCATCTTGCACAATGCGCTGAAGGTTGCCGGGTGCTTGCAATTGCCCACATGCGTATTTTTGTTCTCGGGGTCTCTCATTTAGGCTCTTGTCTGTCCGATGTATGATTTTCCACACGTCGATGGTATTTTATAGACGACCCCTTCTACGCATTCGACGAACTTGCTTTTGTGTTTTACTCGACAGGATGATTGACCCGTTGTGTCGCCTTCCTCTTTATTTACCTTTTTGCAGAGTCATTTTAGCTTGAAGGGGGTGGATGGGGCCACTTTGACCTCCTCTGTTTCGGCGATCTTTTTCAGCCTGTGCGCAAACTTGAGAATGTATGGCATCACGAAAAGTGGGTTTTTATCCACGTCCTTTTCCTTGGTTTTGCGATTGCCTCTGAGTGTTGATATGCATTTTTCTGCCACAGCTACTAGCAGGGGATCTGAGTAGCCGCTTGCTACCCAGAACTTGTTAGTCTGCGCACATTCCTGAACGTTGTGCTTCTCCTCATCTCAACGTAACTCATTGTTTTCTTTTCCTTTCATTTTCTGGTCACGCGTTTGTTCTGCAGACCTTCGCAGCGCAGCACGATCAGCTCTGTTCTTAATGAATGTATGAAAACCAGCAACCTACACCTAAGCGTCTGCCACGTCTTGAGCCGCGACAGCGGGAAGACGAAGCAGACCGCAGGCACGGTGCAGACGCTAACGTAGCTGACCGAGCGACGAGCAGACGATGGGACTCTGGGGTTTGAATGAGAACTGGTCGGTGGCTTAGCTGAACATGCCTGGTCCTGGGGTGTTTAAATGTTCCTGTTTGCCGTAGATTGCACGTGAAGTTAAACATGAGGTCACGAACGCTCTGCAGGATCTCACGAGGCGCATCGCGATCCCCCATGGCTGCTCTTCGAGCGCTCGCTGGAATCGGACGCTTGATACAAAGAGTATAGGGAGTATTCACTGGTGGCCATAGCTGTGTGCGCGACTGCTGAGCGCCTGCTGACGGCGAGCTTCCACAGTTCTTTTGAAACTTGCATACCAATCCATTAAGATTGACGGTCTTAGCAACCTATTAATGTGAGCTCGTTCTGAGCATGCGATCTAAACCACACCCACAAATATGGCGTACAGTGAATACTCCCTATAGCCACTCGTTCAAAATACACGGAAGTGCGATTGTCAATAAGAGATTTGCTGATCCTTTTTAACGCATTTCTAAACCGGAGGTGTATAATTAAATTTTAATTTCAGTAACCGTTTAAGAAGTGCGCTGTAGCGTACCGCATGGCCCCGCAGGTAATCCGATCGTTTTATAAACGTATACCCTTGGTTTTCTATCTTACTGCATAGCGCGAGAAGTGTCAATCACCGGCGTTTATGAAACTAGGCCGGCGAGTTGTAAGCGACGTTCCGTGTTTTCGGACAACTCCGAAAAACTCCGAAAGACATCCGCCGGTAGAAGTTTCGTCAATTTAGATTTGTCCGATAAACTCCAAAATTCAATATACCAATGAAAACAAAAATCACGGTATTTTACAATTATGTTTGGGCAGCGCGCAGGATCAATGGTCTTGAGAAAATGCCACGCCAGTTTTTTTGTTTTTTATTTCAAATCTTGAACCATTGTCAAAATAAAAATCTTCCAGCTTATCTCGTCATGGTTTATTCAGGGAAGCAGATCATTGTACTTTTGAGTCACGATAAACCCACTCTTCCGGTTTTCAGTTTGGGCCATACTATTTATGCTTTCTAGAGGAATGAAGGTCTGTGCTTTTGTAAGCGTGGAGGCTATGAATCATTTAGATTTCATAAAAGGGGGAAGAAGGGGTGGACACTTCATGCTTTTAATTACACCCTTTGCCACTTCACCCCTGGCAGCCGCGGGGTAGGTTGATGGATAGAAAGGGATGAATACTAGCCTCTTAGTGACTGCCTCCGTGAGTTTATTGATTTTAAGCTATCGCCGTTGATTGAAGCAACACTTGTTTGCAACTGTTGTCGTGGGACAAATTAGTATTGCCAGTGGCAATGGCGTCAACGCCGAATCCAGCTGAAAAAATATCAATGGATACAAGGTTTTTTTTTACATTCTAGCTCATGTTTATATTCCTATATTATTTATATTTATCTTTAAAGAATAGAAAACACTAAGATTAAGTTCCGAATTTCGCAGAATGGCAATCGTACAAAAATAAACTCTGAAGAACTTCGAATTTGCGAAAAAAAAAAATCTAAAAACACCCTCCCAACTTGACGACAAGTAAACTCCGAAAACAGGCAATCCTAGTTATAAAACATCGATATCGCTTTGACTACGAAAAGTAATCTGGGCCATAACGTCGAGCATAACATCTACAGGTGCTCCGAATCGCAAAGCAAATCGCATTTTAAAGGTAGAAAGTACGGGTGTGCAAATTGTGCAACGAGGTAGAGGGTCTTAGAGGGATAAACTGGCAGCTGAAAGTGACCCCGCATTGGCCGCCGCCATGTTGTACATTTTTTATCACTAGACACGTGACCTTATAGTTTTACGTCTAGATATTAACAAAGTACCGCGCACAAATAATTTCTTGTTCATATTTAATAACAGTACCGACGAAATAGGTTATGTTTTATTTGTGTTAAGTCCAAAATCTGTTTTTACGACAAAAGCTTGTGCAGCTTGCAATGCCTCCGCTAGATACCGTCAGCCGCGGTGTTGTATTTTGGGTTTTTATCGGAGCTAGACACTGATCTCTGGGGCTAACATATCTAAAAGTAGTTTATCATGTATTTACAGCGATCGCAATACAGATCTCGGCTCATTTTTGCGTAAAAGATTCAGGATTTGGTACGGTCACGTGTCTAGTGGTCCAAATTGTACAGCATGGCCGCCGCCAAGGGGCGGGGGGGGGGGTCACTTTTGCCTGGTGAACGGGATATCAGTTTATCGCTCTAAGCCCCTTTACATCGTTGGTATTGGGGTTCAAATGAAATAACGCTGCGTCATGCACAGCCTACACGCAGTGCAAGGGTAAACCAAAACATGCTGCATTCTTTACAGTGTTAAATATAGAGATGACACTGCGCTAATCAATTCTAAGCATTATTCGCTGTACTTCGTTTCACTTTCACTTTTCTGTCCGACAGCAAGGGACCCTACGATCCGATTGGGGCGATCAAACACCACCAAAAGTGCAACGTCATAACGCCCGATCCTGTTTTTTTTTTTTAAGGGGGAGAGGTGGGTTGACTCCAGTTTAACCAATCACGCAAAAAAAAAGAAACCCGGCACCTTTACTCTGCGTAACTATTCTAGCAGCGATAGCAAACGTTTAAAGAGGATATGGACTATGACAATGCAGTTTTGGTGCTGACTGATAGGTTTTATCGGACCGCGTCGGCTGCGGTAGTATATAAATTTCGAATCAAAGTATGCAAACACATCGGTAGGCTCGTTCGCTTTACCTGTTCAGGAAAGTGTAGGGCGGTGTACTTCCGGTCGTATCTCAATGGTGTCCTTGCACGAGACCATGATGCGACGCTACTATAGACCCTTTTTCTGTTTACAAACATGAGCTGCCTCCTGCGTCCCAAGCGACTTCCGGTCGTTCCGTGCTTGCGAGCCTGTCGAGCCTGCTTGTGTCACCAGTGCTAGAAAGCATAAATGCTACACGTACATCAAAGTTGGAGATTTAAAGAGGGACCTTCCCTGGACAATTTAACGTCTTAAAGGAGAGAATGTGGTTTACAAGAATATTCGAAAATGTTTAACAGATCTCGCGCTTCTTCGTTCTCTTGGCGTTCACCTGGAGAATTTGTGGTTAAACATTTCAAGCAGCGGTATTAAGGTGGGCTTTGTTCCTTCTTTTTATGAACCGGAAGCTCTCTGGGACGTCAAAGACTGGAGCCCCGCCTGGTGGCGTTTGCCATGAAAAGGGTCTATACCGGTTCGTAAGTCTTACCGGAATCTGCCGGAATAACATGTTGGAGGCATTCGTCGTCGTTATGCTATATTTTGTTTTCTTTGTTGGTGCCGTGTTCGCACTGCAGTTTGTACGCTACTCGAGGTTTAATCGTCAGTTGCGTCGTAACTGATTGTTCCAGCCGTAAAAGTCGGCGACAAAACGGAGCTACGGCCGCAAGTAATGTTACCTTTTTTTTATAAAGTTTTGGCAATTGTTGGAAACCGGAACAAGGGGACGGTCGAGCAATCGGTTCGCCGGCGCCGTGAATGGCTCCGACGGATACAGCACCACAACCTCCGGTCCCGAGAAAAAGAACAAAAAGGGAAGCCGCAAAAAAGCAGAGAAAGAAAGCAGACGAAGGGTTGGACCTGCTCCTTTTGCCGCGACAAGTTGAAGCTTGTCGAGCGCTTTTCAACTTTGTCATCCGCGATTTCGGTGATTTTCCTGCAAAGAGAAAATAACAATGTACAGAACTTACAGGTGATGTTTTGCTGCTGCTTTGGGCATAATAAGGCGTCGCCAGCGATATGGGCTCATCGGGACCGCCAACTGGGACCACCAATATCCTCGTTTATGTCCCGCCATTCCGAAGTGGCCAAATGCATGGTACCTTTCACTCTAGACTCTTATATTTAGTTCATGATCTCGACAGAAACGCCTCCAACCCCAACCAGGGGTTTGTGGACTACACTTCGTGTCAGGCGAAGAACCTCTTTGTGATTGACTAGGACGAGAAAATATTCTGAAATGTTGCTACATAAAGACGGCTGTATGACTCTACGGCACTACAGCTGCCTCAATAAGACGCCGAATGCCTCCAACATGGCGCCAATGAACTAATTGCAGCCGACAAAGTTGGTTTCGAATTCTAGTCTAACCGGAAGTGACGTCAGGTGCAAGAAGCTTATTTACACAGGGCATTTTTTACTGAGCTCTATATGTTTTTCGTTTGTTCTTTAAGTTGGGAAAGCTACACTTATGCGGTTTGTGCAGGTCAGTTATAGGGCCAGGGGCACAAAGAATGGGGGCTGATCGTATTGATCAGTTCGATAATTAAATAAATGTTGTTAATAAACTTTTTAGTTAGTTAAACTAGACATATGGGTTCAATTAGAAACTTGCTGAGCGTCGTCAAAAACCACTAGATAAGTAATTTCCAGAAATACTTTGAGTTCGCGAGAAGTGCAGTAGTCCACTGAATTTACCATTCGTGGAGCAGGTACAAGGCTAGCGGTTGCGGCATGGCGCTCGCGCGATTTTTCCGTCTCTTATGAGAGCTCCTGCCTTCTACCTGTTCCACGAGTGGTAACTTTAGTGCACTACTGCGCTTCTCACGCGCTCAAAGTATTTCTAAAAATGACTGATGTTAGGGGTTTTGAACGACGCTCCGCAAGTTTCTAATTAGAACCATGTGACTATTTTCACTAACTAAAAATTTAATCAACAATTTTTTCTTAATTAGCCGACTGAGCGTTATGATTAGTCCCCCTTGACAGTATAACTCACCTGCACAAACCGCATAAATGTAGCTTTAACAACCTTCTTCAAAAAATCTGTAAAGCTTAAAAATAGCAAAAAAAAAGCTATATACTGGATTTACGCTGCCCTACGCTGTTATGCACGGGTGCAAGAGGTGGTGGTAAATCGAACCAGCCTAGTGTCTCGTCACTTGCTGCTCTTTTTGTAAAACACAATCGCAGGCCCCGGTGGGCGTACGTCAATGTAGATCGCGTGGGCTTTCTAAAAAGCTCGCACTATCTGCAGGACCCTACTGCACTAGGAGCCTATGACGCACTGCCCCGGACGCAAGCCCAACCGCTGCGGCGCTTGGCCTGCAGTAATTCACCGCGGGATATTGTTGCGACAGCTGGGTGTCCTCGCTGCCGGATAACTTCCCGCAACCGGCTTAACAAGTACCGGGTTCTGGATGAACACTCGAGAAGTCAAACTGGGAGCTGGGATTACATTGTGCGCAGCGTGGGCGTGATTTACGATGTTGTTTTTTCCCACTGCCTGTGAAAGCCTGTGTTGAGCGGCAGAATATACGACACTGCTGTCGCGAAGTCAATTACTGCGAATAAATTCAGAGAACCATGCATTTCACCCCTCTGAATTGGGAGGGGCTTGCGCCTCCTAGACGATGATTTTCATTTTAAATACCTAAATCAAAATTTGTTGTGGTTTGTTTACTAGCGACATCTGGTACCAGATTTATCCCGAAAGTGAAGGCGTCGCCGGCACGAAAACTTCAACACGTATATACATAGAGAAAGGATATTCCTATAAAAAAAAAAGTAGAGACACACTGAAAGACAAACGTTTTCAATCCTCCGCTCTAGCTTAGAATCAATAGGTGTAAGTCTCGGCATATTGGACGCACTGCGGCTGTTGCAAACCACTTTAACAGGCTTGTAAATATATCAGCTTGAACTTCAGAATTATACTTGAACACGAAGAAAGAAAAGACAGAAGAGGGCAAACAGCTAACTACCAACAGTGTTTTAGTGTAAACTTCTTCCTTGTGCGTTTGCTTCTTCATTCAGAGGCCAAAGTACAGCACGGAAGAAGTTTACGCTAAAGAACCGTTGGTAGTCAGCTGTTTGTGTTCTCCTGTTCTTTCTTTCTTAGTGTTCAAGTATAATTCTGAAGTTCAAGCTGATATATTTACATGTATCTTCCAACACTCTCAACTCTTAACCATTATTCACTTTAACAGCCCGCATTTTCTCGTGCTACTTCGTAGCTTCGATTTTCAACAATCACTATTACTGTCTAGTCCGACGAGTCCGACAACAAAACGCCCATCTCAACCTGCGTTCCCATCCCCCTCCCCACCCCCGAATCAAATGACAAATTTGGCAAAGGTAAATTTTCAAACACTTTAAAGAGTCCACTTCGTCTATCTAATTACATGTGTTATGCGATGGAATTAATACTGGCAACCTCAAGGAAGGCAGACACAAGTGAGCTCCATCGATTCGAGAAAAACCTCTTTCTCTTCCTTTTCTTGCCGTGCGAAAGTTCGTACAACACGAATGACACACAGAAAATATAACAATCTCCCCCGGATGAGCTGATAAAGCTCAATAATTACAGAATTCTAAGGGGTACAACAACTGTACGGGTCGCTTGAGTTCTGCTCCCTCGGGTAACAAAAGTCAGCAGGAACGCACCCTGCCATCCCTTCTCATGAACGTCTCCTTGATTCGGCACGTCCTCCGGAGGTGCCTAGGCGGGCGGTCTTCTTTCAGGAGCGCCAAGTCACCCACCGCGAGGTCGCTCGGCGTGGCAGGTCTGCAGAGGTGCGCCGATCTCAGCTCTAGTAGGTACTCCCGACGCCACCTCCGCCAGAAGTTTCCCATGGTGGTGGCACGGTATCTCCAGCGCCGTGACAACTCGCGTTGCTGAGGAACTACGCTACGCCAACGTCGAAGCGCCCCCACTGAGCCCTTCCCTGCACCTGCTGCCACAGGGTACCGTTAGGCAGGGACACCAGCAGTCGTGCAGCGGTCGTGTCCAACGAACGGAATGAGTGGAAGTCGGCCTTGTCAGTGGGTACCAGGGAGAAGTCGACGCCATCAGTGATGACGCTCATGTCGCCCGTGTAATTAATCTGTGAACAGACGCTGGACAGATCGGCAATGTTGGCCATTTTGGGCACGCCGCACACAAGTGCTGAGTTGAGCGAAGAGTCAATGCCGCCTCGCGCTTGTTGACTGATTCTACGTATCCGAACTATCAGCATAACTTTCTGCTTGAAGAGGGGTCTTGTCGACGCGGCGAGGCCCGTGAGCACAATGAATGGTGACCAGAAAGCCGCGGAAATAGATGCACACGTCGGAAATTGACGGATCAACACGCCGAGATGCAGGAGCGATGTGCCTGTTGCTGGGCTCTGGGTTGCCGGGGTGTCTCCAAGGCGCAGATCATGGCGTGTCTCGGCGGAGCATCGCCGTTTTCTTCTGGTTCGGGTGAGGGCGTCATCAGTGAACGTTTCCAGCGCGCCGAGGACGAGGCGCTGGATGTACTCCAGGTGGCGCGGCGCTGCGGCGTTCGGTCTTCGTCCAGACTCTGATTGGAGAGGACTCCCGTGGAAAGGAGTATCATGCCAGGGGCGTGGCTTTTTGTGCACATCCAGTTGCGCGAGAGCCAATCTTGAGTGACTCAGAACGACCGAGCGCGGTCCCCGTGCTCAGCACACTCGAATTTCCCAAAGGCCGAGTCGTATGGCCGCCAACGCCGCGGCAGTGGAGGGTGCCCGGTGAGCCATGGGCGCTCGCTTGTGCCCACGACCTTTGGTTGAAAGTAGACCACTGCCGTAGCCGTGCCTCCAGAGCGGTGTACTGATCCGTTTGTGTACACGCGAGCCCACCCATTGTACTGGATACAAAGGTGATCTTCTGTGAGCTGACGCGCGGCGAACGCCGCTGTGTTCTTGGTTCGCATTCCTGCGATGCAGAGATTAACCCTCAGAGGGTGAGGCTCTTTGTCGAGTGCTGGGAGGGGGGGGGGGGGGGGGGCTGAGTGTTCCGGGTTGTTTCCGCGACAATGGTGCAGAGGTGCGCTCACAGTTTTCAATCGGCACGCTCAGCCATCCTCATCAAGAGTGGGATATGGTACAGTCGCCAGTTGCTCATGCGGATGAGATGCCCTAGCGCCCGCTCTTGCAGGGCGTTCTACACCGAGTTGAACCCGGCCTCCGTGAGCGTGTTCCTTGACGATGCCGTGCGGGGGACTCAAAAACAACTTTGGAGAGCCACACGTTGTGTTTTCTCGATATTTCTCAGCTGGTTTGCGCCAAGTTGCACTAGTGGTATGGCGTATAGAGGGCGGGCTCGAAGAAGCCCCTTATACTACTGCCGCAGCATCTGTGATAAGGTGTTGATGTGGTTCTACCGAGCGAAGGGAGGATGTTTGTTTTCTCTTTTATCCTTTCAAGCCCTCCCTTGATTCCTGGGCCCCAGGACAACCTCCAGTCTAGCGTGAACCCAAAGTAGGTGACCGCTTTCTTCAGTCTCACCGGTCTGTCACCGACGAGCAGCACAGGGTAGAACCTGCACAATACCCTTGGGAGTAACAAAGCGCAACCGTTTTTTCGACCGATATCGCCAGGTCGAGTTGGTCTAGGCAATGAACCGTGTTGGTCAGAGCGCGTTGGAGCTGGCGTGCCATCCGTTGTCTGCTGTAGCTTGGGGCAGTAGCCAAATGTGCCACATCGTCCATATAGAGGGCCATGCTGATCGGGTGTGTCGGCTCTTCTCCAACCCTTGCTGCCGCTGCGAGCGACGTAATGGACAGCATGAAGAGGAGCGTGCTGATGACACCCCCCTGGGGAACTCCGCGAATAACTCGCTGGGGATTGCTCGGTGTGCCGCCAACTTTTGCGCACAAGGTGCGTTCGCTGAGGAATGCGCATATGGAGGCCAGTGGCCGCCCACTCACCCCATACAGACGTAGGGCTGAGAAGATAACCGTATGCGGAAGGGCGTCGAAAGCTCTGCGGATGTCCAGGAAGATGGTCACCGCAAACCAGCTTTGTGCCTTCGCCGCCTCCAGCAATCTGGTGAGGTCACCGATTCCCTCTGCCGTGTTATGGGGGTGCCAGAAACCCGATAAGCAGTCTGGCAGAGCCACGGTGACTTATAGATGGTAGACTAGGCGACGCAGCACCATGCGCTCCATTACTTGGCCGAAGCATGATGTCAAGGAACTTGGCCTGTATGAGATCCATCTGTATCGGCTGAATGCCCATGACCACGACCATCTCAAGGACTGTATTCCGGAGGATCAAGTGACTCGCTAGGGTTTGCGCAATCCCCCAGGCCCGGCTTCCTTCGTCTGGTTCATCCAACGATGGGCACCTGAGGAGCCACTGTCGGTGTGCCATTTTTTTTTCATGTCTCCTGAATTTGGCATTTAGTCGCCGGTAAGCCTGGACGTTCCCCGGTCTCCCGGGGATCCATGACTGTCACTGGGCTGGTCGTCTTCTTCATCGGTGTGTTAGCCATTCGAGGTCCGGAGCGGCCGTGTTGTTGGAACTCTGACCTCGGGTGACCGCGCGGAGGGCGCGAGAGAGCATTTCCCAAGTGAACAAGTGCTTCGCGGTGAGCGCCTCCGAGCACGGTCCTGTGGAATTTCCAGTCGACTACCCGGCAGGTTCTTGAAGAGATTTATGTGGTTCTCCGATGACCATCGGGAGATGATCGCTTCCCTAGCTTTCCGAAATAGGAGTCGCGCTGAGTCGCAGTGTCCAATTCATAAAAGTTAGGTCGATTACACTCAATGTGACTCCGGGGTGCACAAATGTCGGGCTCCCGCTGGTGATGTTTCATAGGTCGAGCCAATCAAGTGTTGACTGCAGTTGAAGCCCTCTCAGGCTGTCCTGTTTGTCCTCCAGGACTGTGAGTGCGGATTAAAGTATCTTGCTACTCTCAGTTCTCATTTCGCTCGTGCACGGATATCTTCAAGTACGTGGGTATCACAGGGAGCACCAGGGGCCAGGTATGCCGATACGCTCGTGAGAGATCGTTTTCCCAGCTCGATATTCACTGCCACGAACTTTGCGACCTCCTTTCAGAGATCACTCAGAGATCACAAACTGAGGTGCACTCAGTTTGTGCAAGTTGTCTTTGCACTAGGAGTGCGGCCCGTGGTTTAACGCCCGACCGAGGGGACCTGCAGTAGCACACTACGTGACCCGCGATTTGTAAGCTCCTAGCTGGCATCATGGGTTCCTGTGGGGCCACTGCATCGAAGGAGTGATTCCGGAGGTAGTCTCGCAGTTCTGAGAGTCGTGTTGCCAAGCCGTTACTGTTCCGCTAGAGAGAAAAACAGGTGATGGGACAGAGAGTGTGAGCGAGGGGAGGGGATGTAGATGGTTGTGGCTTGATCGTCCTTTGTCGGTGGGACGATCTGCGAGTGACTGGCTCTCTAGTTAAAAATCTTATATATATATATATATATATATATATATATATATATATATTACAGAAATGTCTTGGTCCCATAAGCTTCTTATACATATATGCCTTCATGGGTCCCTCCACATTGGTTGCAGATGAAGGGGTTCTTGCAGGTTGTTTCACAGTGTCTCCACCCGCGGCACTTGCGGCATTGGATAGGGCGTTCCCTATACTCGAAAGCCGATGACCCACGTGGCCGAGATACACAGAACTTGGCAGTGTTGATGTGCAGAATGATAGTTTCACTGCAGTTTTCTCGCCAAGTCGGCGCACTCTAGTGACTCGACCGTCTGGCGATCTCAAATTCTGTTCGATGTAGGCATCCGGTAGCTTTTTGTCGACGTCTTGGCTAACGCCGATTGCGTAGTGGCAAGGGGCGGGCTCATACACTCTCACTTTGAGGCAGCAGATCTCAGTGTAGGCGGAGAGCGTTCACGTTGCTTGGCCATTACCCGTATCGACCACGATGAGGTTAATTGTGCTATTTGGCCTGATCTCGTGGATGCACTTCGAGTATTTCTGCTCTAGATCGCGTCTGTTAGCGTCAGACCTTCTGAGATCACAGGGGGCTTGATCGCGGTCGCAGTGCTCCCGCTCGGGATGGAGCTTGGTTTCTTGCACTTCTTGAATGCATACGGGCCAATCCAATCACTTTTTTCGGCGTCTGAAAGCTTTATATCAGCGTTGAGGTCATCGGTCTGGTCTGCATTGGAGTTCTCGCCCTCAGTTTTAGCGCATATTGAGAAAGTCATGCTGTACTGGTATGTGGTCGCTTCTTTACTTGTCGTTATTAAAAGGGTTCCAGATGGCAATGCCTGGACGATTCCGCTAAAGCCCGTCTATCCTGGGTAAAGTGGCGCCAGTCATTGTTGTGGAAATGCTCGAAACACATGCCGCGCGCCACTTCTGGGAACAACATGGCGTCTGAAATCTAACTCACTGCGGCGCTGTGCCGCCATGATCTTCCCAAGTGCTGCACGTTGCAGGTGCCTCGTGCATCGGCCCGCCTTGTGCTACTTTTGAAGCATGAAGGGGCTTTAGATTCTGGTAGCCAAGCTGTAACCCTGAGCTGCAGACCCCTCCGCTGTGAAGCGGACTTAGTCTTCTTGTGGGTGACTTTATCTAGGAATGAGTGAACTGCTTATAATTTCAAAATATTGGTTAAAAAAACTGAACCTACAAAAAAGCTGCCCTGCCCGAAAAACATTTTCTTCTTTTTCACTTCTTTAAAACTATCAGTAAAAGAGGCGCATGGGTAGCCTTTGGGGGCGTCGATAAGATTGTCGTGTCGTCGCGTGTGTGTCATTTTTCTCCTAATACGTTGTCTATATTAATTGCATAATACGTGTGCAAATGTCAAATTCGCGCTATTCAAAAATGAATGTGGTCAGCGTGGAAAAAATCTATCCTAGTGATAATGTTTTGTCAGTTGTGAATTTTACGTTGACTAGGGCAACCTGGGTCTGTAAGGGCGCAATTTAGTAATAAATAAGCTAAGGTCGCGACAGCTGATCTCAGTGGCCTAACTGCAAGAGTGCAAAGGTTAGTTCTTTGGGTTCAACTTTGAGGGACTGACGGGTGGAGCGCAAAAGTTGAACCCTCCCCGTTAGTCCCCCAAGGGACTAATGGTGGTTGCAGCGCATTTGTTCACTAGAGGGACTAAATTCAGCTCCCCTTTCCTTAGAGTGTAGTATCACTTCATTCTGGGAACTACCAAGTGTTCCATGGTACGCATTAAAGTATCTGATGCAGAACGCCGTGAACGTAGGCAGCTGTCGTCTGGAAATTCAGAGTATAGCAAAACGTTTATGATGCTAGAACGTTTCACGTACACATCACAAATGCCTAGAAATTCGCCATACTTGTTTTTCGGTTTTTATGAACCGCGCCTACCTATAAGGGTCATAATAAAAATGCATTTGCCAAATCTAATTTTCTTCCATTAATTAAAGCAACAACGACGTTGACTTCTACGTATTCAGACGATAAATTTACTAAATTTTATAAACCGTCCTTAAATATCATGTTTTAACACTAAGTTGCTGTGTGTTAGACACCTGAGCCGTCTTGCAAGAATCCGCGTCTTAGCGTAGACTGTGTGAAGAAAATCACCGCAGAAGCCAGTGCACGAGCAGAGTTGCACGTGAAGCTGAGTCTCAAGCGCTAGCGCGCCCCAGGCTTGGGAGGCTTTCTTTCACTTAGTCTAAGCTAGGACCCTGATTCTAGCAAGCCAGCACAGGACACGCTAAGGTGGCCTGATTTGAGAACAAGGACACTCTAGTCTGTTGTGGAGTGCACACCAAAACACGTTAAGCTGCTCTGAGTGGCACATCAGGGTATATTATCTGGTGCGGTGTGCACACCAAAACACACTAAACCATTTTGACGTGCACATCAGGAAACCTTGCTCGCGTGGTGTGCACACCAAAACCCACTAAGCCGCTCTGGTGTGCACATCAGGATACACTAAGTGGTGTGGTGTTCACACCAAAACACATTCAGCCACTCTGATGTTTCCGTGAGTGTATGCTAGGCTGGTGTGATGTGAGCACCACAAACTTGAGAAACGTTTAAGCTTCGCCTTTAAGAGAGGAACGCGATAGCTTTATCGGGTTCCGTTCGCACAGCCTTCTCATATAAAGGGGCGTGTACGTGGTCTAGTTGGTAGCGTAACGTGTCACGTGACGTCACACATGGTTGTGACGTCATGACCCTATTGACCCGCTAAATTTGTCAGAAAAATGTTCCGCTAAATTTGCAGGAAATATGTTTCGGCTAGATTTTGCGGGAACATTTTCCTCTAAATTTGGCGGAAAAATGTTTTCTAAATTTTGAGGGGAAATTTTCTCGCCGAATTTAGAGGGTAAATCCCATAATACAACGCACGCAGCCAAGTGTGACACCAGGTGTGACATGCGTGGCTGCGCGAGTCAATTGCGTTATGGGAATTTCTGGTCCCATCGATGCCGACGCCGATTTTTTGCAACACGAGCTCCTAAACGCTGTCGTGTTAAAGCACCCTAAGCCGCTGATGTGCACACCAAAACACACAGCCGCTTTGATGTGCACACACAAAACACTTTTATCCAGTCTGAAGCACACACAAAATCACACTAAGTCACACTGATGTGCACGCAAAAACACACTGAGCCAATCTGATGTGCACACCAAACCACACAGCCGCTCTGATGTGCACACCAAAACACACTAGCCACTCTGATGTGCACTCCAAAACACACTAAGCCGCTCTGATGTCCTGAATAAAACACACAAAGTCACTCTGATGTGCACACCAAACCACACAGCCACACTGATGTGCACACCAAAGCACACTAAGCCACTCTGATGTGCACACCAAAGCACACAGCCGCTCTGACGTGCACACCAAAACACACTAGGCAGCTCTGATGTGCACACCAAACCACACAGCCGCTCTGATGTGCACGCCAAAGCACACTAGACGCTCTGATGTGCACACTAATGCACACTAAGCAGCTCTGATGTGCACGCAAAAACACACTAAGCCACTCGGATGTGCACACCAAATCGCACAGCCGCTCCGATGTGCACGCCAAAACACACTAACCGCTCTGATGTGCACACCAGAATATACTAAGCAGCTCTGATGTGCACAACAAACCACACAGTCGCTCTGATGTGCACACCAAAACACACTGAGCCACTCTGATGTGCCAACTAAAACACACTAAACCCCTCTGATGTGCACACCAAACCACACAGCCGCTTTGATGTGCACACCAAAACACACTAGCCGCTTTGATGTGCACACCAAAACACACTAAGCCACTTTGATGTGCACACCAAAACACACTAAGCCACTCTGATGTGCACATCAGAATACCGCAAGAAAGTCTCGTGTTTTCACCAGGAGACACCCGAACACAACAAAGTGGTCTGGGAAATTTTTTACTCGCTTACTATTGCGGAAACTTGGCGAGGGAAGCCCTTGTGATGTCGGTTCCGGTAAGACTTTCGTTGTCTCTCTAGCTTGAATTTGTGCGAAACTTTCTGGTTCTGTTTCTTTTTTACCCTAGAATCAAATACAAAGGTTAATTTTATTGGTTTCATACATTTATAATCAATGAAAAGTTTGAATATAACTCATTTCCTTCACTCTTAAAAAAAGGTACTGTGACATCAGTTTTGGTATCGTTTCCATTAAAACTATGGCTAAGATTACATGGATGCGATCGTAGCGTATCGAATCGAGCAGGGACTAATTACACGCGCCCTGTCTCTTTACTTTTTGCTGTTCTACCCATCTGCTACCACTCAAAATTGTCAAATCTCGATTCGATGTTCTACGGTTGCATCCATGTAAATGCAGCCTGTGTCCCGTGACGCGCATCTCAACTTGGTTTGTTAGGCCTATGGACCGTGTAGCACCGGACAACTTATTTAAGCTCAATGACAGTTGGGAGATGCCAACGACGATCGTAAGCTTAATGACAGTTGAGAGCGCTAGTGTAACTAGGGCATTAGAGTCCTGTCATATTCAAAATACCCAAGACAATGTCAATCGGTCTGCTGGAACGCGACCAAGCAACTACATTTCTGAATTTAAATGCGTCAGCGTCAAAAAAGAATACAGCAACCAGAAGACACCCTGAACATTCAAATCAAACAAATTATATCATAAACTTTTAAATGCAACAATCAGATGGGGCGGTTATAACGACACCAGGCAATTAAAAAAAGACGACATCTGGCACTTTTGAAGACAACGAGAAGTACATAAACAGCCACCCGTGATCAAAGGGCCCTAGTGGCTTTGAAACGTTGGGTTTTCAAATTACAGGTAGTTAGAGTTCTTTATATTGTAATATTTTGTAATCAGAGAGATGGTAATCGAAATGTTCACTTTGAAGCTGTTCAGCTATCTGTTTCACTTACTACCAAGGCATGCACCGCTCACCTATCACGTAAGACGTAACGAAACGTCTCATGGGCATGTGGTAGCCATGCCAACGACCCGCTCGTGTTTGCTGCATTTATTAAATTGCTTTCTGAGCTCATTCTTTTGTCGATTCGTGCATCGGCAGCTCCCGCTATGACCCTCGGATGGGGAACATCTATTCGAATATGTCGTTATATTTTCTATGTCGCGAATGAACAAAATCAAGCAGTTCCGAATTCGCAACTTTCACGACCTATTGGGGGCGCGCTGGCACCTATCAAAATGGCTCCCTAATGGATGATCGTCGTAGAACGGCAGTACGAGGCGGGGTCTGCGACGCGTAAGGACCAAGCACCAATCAGCTTGTTCTTGACTGTTCACGTTTCTTCACTATACTTTCTTTCAGCATTAAGCGGTAAACGGCAAAAGCTACGCAGCTATCCAATTGGAGCTTTAAGGCGAAGCACAAGACACTGCTCCGTCTCTTTGTTGGACTCACGGGGGCTACCGTATCCTTTGTTGTTTAACAAACTATTCCAAAACAAGCCATACACCTTGCCAGTGCTTATTGTCCAGGCGAAAATGCTGTCAGAGCTACTGCGCGTACTGCGGAATGCGTTCCACGGCTTAGTAGGCAATGCTGGTAGCGCTCACTAAGTGATTATTGGGGTGGTCTATAGGCAGGTGTCGATTTCTACAGATTCGAGAAAGAGAAAGCTGGCCAGAATGCTTTGTTGATCATCCCCACAACGCTACTGTCTTGCGGAGGAGGGGGGGGGGGGGGGGGGTGCAGAATGAAACAACCCTTATACAGCTGCTGCTTAGGATGTTTAAAAAAAAAACAGTAAAAAAGTGCGAGCCAGACTCTCGACGTCGAATTTTCATAATTATTACAAAACCCTCTGTGTTACGTCATACTCTTACCATCTGAACAGTAATGGTGAGTTTGTCGAGAAGAATACGGTATAGAATTGTCACGCAACATACTTTATATATGTTTCCCTGTCTCCTCCACACCTATCTAGTCAATAAAATAAAAGGTTTAGATTGAAATTAATTTATTGTCAACACGCTCAGGTGCTGCGTTTTTAGATCGTGAAAAAAAAAAAAGGATCAGAGAGGCATTACAACGTCTATTCTAAAACGACTGTAGCAATCTGCAGCACTCTCGCGTACTTTGACAAGCTATCTCGTCGGAAGTTCGTGACGCTCAAGCAATGAAAGATTGGTATCTCGAAATGTTGCCATATATGCGATCAGTGTTTAGTAAATATTTCCGCAGCGAAGCGAGAAAATTGTGATTTTGTCCGCGAGCACGAATCGATGAAATGTATTGTTTGCTTTGTACTCGGCTCTTTCCTTTTTGAGACGGTGTCCCCGACGTTTACAGACCCCGTCTCCCAAATTGGCAACAGGGGGTAGTTCGTCTTGGGTAACGGACGTCCATCTCCTGCGCACTTCGCCTTCCAGCGGGTGTCTCCCCCCCCCCCCCCCCCCCCCTCCCGCCCCCAGCTGCCGTGTGTGCAGACGCTCTCTTGTCGAGGTCCCACCCGAGGTTTCGTAACCCGATGCAGGAAGAGGAGCATACACGATGCCCACTTTTGTTCACGCTCAAGGACCGCCCCTGCGGCGGTGACCACGGGTACGAGCACGTGCAAACGATGAAGACAAAGGCATAGCCGCAATGCGACTCTGCGAGATAATGGAGGAGCTGTGGTGACGTTACAGGGCAACCCTGTTAGTGAGCCAGTGACGTTCTTCGGCTGATGGTCGAAGATGTAAGATGCGCGTGCTAGCACTGAGAATGTGACGACAACTAGACCGTTCAATAGACGGTATTTGTATTGATTCTCTTGTGAGCTTTAGTAGAAGCTATCTCGTGCGTTGCTCTGAGTTTCCATTTCCCCAGGGCGCAATTCGAGAGTTCAAACCTGTTGTAGGTTGTATTTCTCAAACATACAAATGCGTTATGCATTGTATGGAGATTACCCTTCAACAGCGGAGGCACCAAGGAAGCTTCAGCAAAATAAATGTACGCCATTATATTAACGGCAGTCTGAAAATCAAGCATTCCCTAGGCTGAGACTCGTAAACACATGACGGGATCTTCACACACTACTCTGCTTCAGCGTAATCTTAGCAGTACCTGCCCTTAACTCGTTTTGTTTTGTGCACGCCTGCCTAGATGCAATTTTAAAACCTCATATCCTTCTGGGTTGTATAAACCTTACGCACAGCCCCCGCTATGTCGAAAAACAAATGTCTTTCAATGATCAAGTGTCTTTAATGTCGTAGGTCAATAGTGTCACTTTATTTTAGTTTTATTCCCGTGTTACAGTCAAATGATTCGCTACAATCCTGAACAATATAATTTATTTACCCTCTGGCCCTCCTTCTGTAGCGCTCCTGTGCGCGCGACTTTCTTTGTCATCATCGGGGAGTACTGGCGTCGGCAAACGTGCCCCAACGAACCTTCTGATGCCGCTGTTCGACATCCACTACGGTTGGCCGGCAAGCGAACGTTTAGAGGTTCCGTAGTTTGCGCAGTTGCCATGCGCCGGTCATCGGCATTTGCATCGGCGTCATTTTTTCTCCAGCAACTAAATGGCTGGCGGCCTTCGCCTTCCTCCTCTGGGTATGCGAATGTACCCACTATGAAGGGGGGTAACCGTTTTCCTTCTTCATGCAAGAATGTACAATCTCCAACATAGTTCAGTAAGAAGTCAAACAACCTTTGTCTACTGCTTCAGCCATGGCCACAAGTTTTATTGGTGTCGTGCAGTGAATGCGTATTTCTACTGGTGCAACTTCTGTCCGGTGACATGGAACTAAATCCTGGTCTTCCTATGCTGACGTAAAAGAAACCAATCGAACGATATCGCAATACATCAGGACCTTAACGCCCGTTCTGTCAGACTAGGGAAAGGACAATCTCGGCTTCTCAAAACTGTACGCGCAATCCAAAGCAATCAGCGGTCAATCGAAAATACGGTAGCCGACATTCACAACAAACTCAGTACCGTTAAACAGAGCAATTCAAGCACTGACGGCGTTCAGCATAAATTAAAAGGTATGAGGTGAACATTTGACTGTCTTGCCTAAAAAAAATGTCTCGGTTTCTCACAGGCTTTTTACTTAACAAACTTAAGCTTAATATCAACCCTAATGTGCTATTCTGGATTGTATGTTCTTTACCAAAGTGGCCTCAGTTTATCAATACTCCCTAAGCTGATCCTTATCTCAGGCATATTACCTCATGCGTCCCGCAAGGATCCGTCTTAAGGACATTGTTATTTGCTACAGAACATCTCATTCCCTCTCAGTTATTTTGCAGGCGATTGCGTTATCGATGGCGAAGTAAGAAACCACTCGGATGCTCTTCTTTTTCTAACTGACCTAAATACAGTTATGAAAAAGAATAACAGATGGTGTATGACTCTTAACATATATAAAACTATGCGTGAATCTTGATGTAACACCTAGCCGTATCTTTATTACCTTGGTACCTCCCCCTTGCGATTCGTGATTTCATAATAATTATTCGGTATTAATATAACCTTTAACATGTCACGGTAAAGTCACATTGTTCATATCTTTGCTGACACCAACTCTATGCTGGGATACTTAAAACGAAACTTTATGTTATCCTCCTTCTCATTATAGTTACTTTTTATTTTAGATTCCTTGAAGGTTCCAAATTAAAACACGGCATCAATCTGGATTCGCGGTCACATAACTCTTGTGTCTAACTTTGAGACCAGTTCAAAATAACAGTGCATTCTTTTTCTTTTAATTAACATTGAAAAAGTCAGTGTTTTGTATTACAGCGAAGCTGTTATGTGCTTGGATCTGGAAAAAGAATGCGTTCATGGATGTTAACAAAAAACTCCTGTTTAAACGGCGCTCCTTCGTTCCGATTTGTCGTGGCAAGTATAAATAAAAAAGGGGGCAACCCGCATGAGTCAGCCTTCCTTCCTGGTCCCTTGTTATCATCTACGGTCACCGACATATCTCAGCTAAGAGTGCGCTGTGACGAGGCTGAGAGAAGAACGCGCCGACCTAACCTTCTTTTATTAAACTTCCGCGATGCTGATAAAGAGACTTGGGGCCCAAAACTCGTCAAAGACAAAGTTGGAGCCGAAAGTTCGCGGAGCCCTCTCATTGGACGTCGGCGAAAGAAGTGCGAAGTCATTGTCGTGATAGGCCAATCGGTGCGCTCCGTCAACTTCGGTCCCGACTTTGTGTTTTACGAGTTGGGAGCCTTGGGCTCAATCGGAAAAAAACTGACCTCGAGGTGTACCTCGAAATACTGGGTTTAAAACTTGCCCATAAAGGAACGTTCAGACTCTTGCAACCGAGTACGACCGAGAGAGACGAGATCTGTTAAAACTTCTTAAAAATTTTTAGGATGAGGGAACACACTGGCATTCTGGCGCCATCTATGCGGTGACCCTGGAACTGCGTTTCACAAGAGCGAAGGTTTTCCGGGATTTCCGAGGTCAAATAACTTCGGAAACCTATAAGAAAGGCTCGTTTATAACGTTGACAAAAGTTTTTCGAGCCAAGAAAGAAAGGATAATGCGCGAGAGAAATAGAAAACATTTCGGACCGCCAAGTTTACACTTGTACCCAATAGATGGCGCCAGTGTGTCCTCTTGTTGTAAGAGATATTAAGAGGTTCTAAGGCACCCGATTTAAGAGGTCGCAAGAGTGTGAACGGGCCTTAAGTGATCAAAATGCAATAATAACTTTGGTCACTAAGAATTAAATAAACACAATTTAAAAAAATGAAAGACGTTTACAATCCCCATAAACGCCGAATTGGAGCGCAGCTCTTGAGGGTGAGGAAGGAAGGGTGCGGAGGGGAAGGTATGCTCCTCCTCCTCATCCGTACCCTCCTCTCCTGCTCGCCTCCCATTTAGGGGAAAATTTTCCCGATAAACTTAGCTGGGAAAATTTTCCGCTAAATTTGCGGAGTTTTTCCCGCAACATATAGCGGGAAAAATTTTAATCTAAATTTAGCGGGGAACTTTTTCCACTAAATATAGCGGGAAAATTTTTCGCTAAATTTAGCGGGGAATTTTTTTCTGCTACATTTAGCAGAAAAAAGTTTCCGCTAAATATCTTTTCTTTTAAATTGAGTAGGGAAATCTCTCCGCTAAATATAGCGGAACTTTTTCCTTTAAGTTTTAGCGGGGAGTTTTTTTCTCTGAGTTTTAGCGGAAATATTTTCCGCTAAATTTAGTGGGGAAATTAGTTCCGCTAAATTTGGCGGAGGAAATTTTCCACTAAATTGGGATGTTTTTCTGCTAAATTTAGGGAAATTTTTCCGCTAAATTTAGCGGGCACCTTTTTCCGCTAAATTTAGCGGAGAAGTTTTCAGCTAAATTTAGTGGGTAAAATATTCCGCTAAATTTAGCGGGGAAATTTTTCCGCTAAATTTAGCGGGGAAACGTTTCCGCTAAAGTTAGCGGGGAATTGTTTCCGCTAAATTTAGCGGGGATATTTACCCATATTGGAACGCGCGGTGACGTCATCTATGACGCCTCTGGTGACCCTCGTGACGTCACACGTAACGTCACGTGTGACGTCATCATGGGAAACGTCCTATAATGCACCGCGCGGTTACGCCGACGGCGACGACGACGCCGACGCCGCTCAAGCCGGAAACGGGCGCTTAAAGGGGTACTCCAGCGATTTTTTCATGGTTCCCGATTTGCTTGAAATTTTGCTAAACTCGCCAACAAACATCGCTAAAATAGTATCCCAAATATAAAGTCAAAATAATTTTTTTTCGTGAAGTTATTGAATTTACAACTTTGGTCCTCACCGTGTTTTTCAAACTGAAAGTCTCTACTGGCAACAACGAAAAAGTGACGTCAGTGGAAGGCAGGGGTTCACTCTTTAGGCTGTAGAATTTGTTCAAAAGTGATTCGAAGCAGTTTCATGGTGTCAAATGAATGCTTTGGAAGCTCGCTCCAGTACCCCCGCACCTGCACGGAACAAATGATTGGCATATTCTATTTTTAGACTGCTTGCTCGACTGGCAAGCCTGCCCGCCACTGACGTCACGGCACTGAAAAGTGCGGGTAAATTTGAATGTTGGTTTTTGCATCATTTTCAATTGCCGAATTCAAAATAACTACTATGAATTTCGCGATACTAAATAGCATACCGGAAAGGGTAAAGGCTGGGGAGTCAGAAAATATAGTTAGTTGTGGTAGCTCAAAAAATCGCCGCAGTACCCCTTTAAGAACTGCGCTCTAACAACGAAGTCGTGTACGTGTCTTCATTGCAATCATATGCAAATCGAATAGATGTCGTATAGTTGTTGTAAAGTTATTAAGTTTTCGTAAAGATAACAGGCTTCGCTGGTCCTCCATTTTCACGTGAACTGGATGGGCTTTACATTTTTATGAAAGCTGACCTTTCGCTTCCTCTTTATTCGTTGCGTTGCAAAATATCTCATTTGAGTCTTTTTCATTAAATGTATTACACTAACCCTATTCTGAAAATACTTTCTTCTTCCTTGTCATGGTCCCCTCCCATTTACCATAAATTCAAAGTCGGAATGAATCACGGTTGCACGACTGTCCACATGCAATTTTTAGTACCAAGAACGTCATTCGAATGGATCTTCCTTACAGAATATTTAGTGTCGATATCATTAATCGATTCATTTTGAGTTACCATAACCAACTATATTTGCGAATGTAAACCACGAATGCTTCATCTCTTCAGTGCATTGTTTTGTAATAGTGTTGTCTTTATCCTATATTTTGTTTTGTTATTTGATCTGTTTATGTCCCTCCCGTGCGTAATGACTCAAGGCCCTGGGGGCATGGAAAGAAATGAATAAACACAATATGACAATATGTCGTGATATTAACTTCAATGACTTTCTGCAAAGACGATTGAAAGTATATTATCTTTTCTGATTCTCCCTTTTTAACGTTTAGCCACTTTAGATATTGTTGCCTACCCTGATATTCCTAGTCGTTATCAACAAACTTCTGGATAATATTCATTATACAATCAAACGGCTTTCGTTTGAGCGTTCAATTTTAATAAATTTGGTTTTGGAATAATTTTAAAGTGGGATTGACACAAATTGCCTCGTGTTCAATCTTCTAAATGTGGCTCAATCCACCTATATAAAATCGGTATGTAGTGATTGGGCAAGTAATGGGAGCAGTAGAACTACGGCTACTACTTTGAGGAAACTGGTGCTATTTCACAAAGTACCTATTTATTGTGCTTGACTCCTTGTTCTATTCCAAGTATCTATATTTTCATATCATAGTGTATTTTATAGTTCTTTGACTTGTTCCTCGAAATGCCCCATCTGCCTCTTTAGAAATGGTAAATTGATGAATCATGCGCTCGTTTCACCAACATGGGCTACCGAAAACTGCTGCTTAATCAGCTAAAATAATTTCCCCCTGCTTTATGCTCAAAAGCTAAATGACCAAAAAAAAAAGACAAAAAACTGCTTTATAAAAAACTGCGCGTTTTAATAAAAACAGTACCGTACTAAACTTTAAAATAGGCTTGCTTTCTAGGTTGGTTTCTGTAGCAGCGTAGAAGACGAGAAAGACTCGAGACATAGGAACCTGCGGGGCTCACGTGAATCGAGAGATTCGGATCCGGGCGCGTATTAAGAATGGCCTTCGCAGTGCAGTTTTCGGGCCCAAAGTGAAGTGGCTTTAGCCTGCCATATGGGTCTTTGTCCACTCCGCTACAAATTGGCGACGAGGATTCCTGGAGAATTCCTGGAGAACGGCTCAAGATGATAGATGCATCGGGCGACACATCGCAGCGAGCAGCATCGAACGTCTTCCGGTTCATGGGACCAGGACCATTCAACCCGGAAAAAGAGGACTGGAACTTTTACCAAATAAGGTTTCAAGCATCTCTAGACATCGCCGGAACGACAGAAGATGCCACAAAAAGGAACTATCTGATTGCATCTCTTGGGTCTTAGACGTTCAAGCTGCTGCACTCTCTGGTTCAACCTAAAGTCACTTTAGTTCAACCGAGGCAGGTCAGTGAAGTTCCGTATGCGGAATTGACAAAAACACTAGACACTCATTTTTCGCCGAAGTGTTTCAAGGACTTTGAACGAGCGGAGTTGTTTTCAACACGCCAGGATGAACGTGAGACACCAACCGAATTCCTAGCACGACTACGATCAGTCATTTGCAACTGCGAGTATGAGAGCGAAGTCTATGCTCGCGCATGTTCGTTGCTCACTGCTTTTATAATTGGACTTCGAGATCAACGCTTGAGAGCGCGTCTCGTCCAAGAGAAAGAGTTATCGATCGACACTGCACTCAGATTGTCGGTGAGCTTTCTTCGAGCGGAAGAAGAGTCCCGTCAATTGAGAAGTGCCGCCGAATCACCCATCGCAGTCAGCCAGGTGAGAGATCTACAGAGGTCTGCTAGACAATGTTTCCGTTGCGGGAATACAGACCACGTAGAAAACAAGTGCCGGTTAAAGTATGAAGATTGCAGAGCTTGTGGAACCAAGGGGCACATTGCCAAGATGTTCAGGAAAGGACAGTCTGGCAAATCCCGATCAACATGAAAAGGACGATGCAAGTGATCACCAGGGTTCAGTTCGTTTCCGATCGAGATGGCAAGTTTCTGGAATGTCAGATTGAAGGCAAGCGAGTGGAACTCCAAATAGACACGGGTTCACAAGTCACCTTACTGGACATTCAGACTTGGCATCGCCTCGGAAAACCGAAGCTGAACGAAACTCCGTACAAACTGCAAAGTTTCAGCAAGGAGGTCATCAAGGTCAAGGGCCAATGTGAACTTCAGGTTGAATTTGAAGGCAAGAAGTACAGTCTAGAAGCTATTTTAACTAACACAAGCCAATTCAACTTGTTGGGGAGGATCTGCGTGAGAGCTCTGAAATTGGATCTCAACAACTTGTTCGTCGCCCTTGTGAAAACAGAAGAACGCCTCAAGACGCTGCTGACTAGGTACGCAGTACTAGTTAGAAACGAACTTGGTCAGTGCACGAAGATGAAGGCTCAACTTCACTTCAAAAAGAATGTCATCCCAAGGTGCATGCGGCCAAGACCACTACCGTTTGCATTGCGCGAAGCGGCAGAGTCTGACTTGAAGAGACAAGTAGACAAAGTAGACAACGGCGTATTGACTCCAATGGAAACAGCGCAGTGGGCTACTCCGATCATAGTTGTCCCGAAGACCAGTGTATCCGTGAGGGTATGCGGAGATTTCAGCGTGACTGTCAATCCGAGCGTTGCGCAGCACCCGTCCCACGACCCGAGGATCTTTTCGCGAAACTCAACGGAAGGCGGAAGTTCTCGAAACTGGATCTGCCGGAGGCATATCTTCAGATGGAGCTGGAAGAGGGTACAAAGAATTATCTCGTCATAAACACTCACCGGGGATTGATCCAGTTTAACCGGATGCGTTTCGGCATATCATCAGCGCCTACCATCTTCCAGCGAACCATGGAACAAGTAACCGCTGGCCTGGGAAGCGTGGCATGCTACCTGGATGAGATAATCGTTCCCGGAGGTCACTACTGCCTTGCGGAAATCTAAGAAGGGGAAAAAAAGGAAGGACTATGACAGTCCCTCCTCAAGTATCGGGTGACACCACACTCTACGACGGGACAACCCTTATGCGAGATGCTAAACAAACGACACTACAAAACGACGATGGATTTGATCAACTCAGGCCAGGCGCCCGAAGGTTCTCGTGGACGGGCTCGTCAAAAGAGCAACCACGACAAGAGAAGTCGCGACCGGATGTTTCAGATAAATCAGAAAGTCTGGATGCACGATAGTTTGAAGAAGAACCACTGGATCAAAGGTATCATCATCAGCCAAGAAGGACGAGTTATGTTTGAAGTAGTGACTGAAGATCAAAAGCGACACCGCTCTCACGCAGATCAGATCAAGAAACAAATCTGCGAAGATTGGACCGCATTGTACGCCCCAACGCCGGTGGACAACCTTTGCGCAGTTGATCCGCCACAAGTGGAAGCAGATGCACCGGACACGGCTCTGGAAGAATCAGCTCATGCTTCCGAGTCCACTGCGGTTCGCCGGTATCCGACAAGACTACGTGAGGGACCTCATGTTTTCACATTTGCCTGAGGAGGATGGAATTTAGTAGCGTAGAAGACAAGAAAGACTCGAGACATAGGAGCGTGCGGGGCTCACGTGAATTGAGAGATTCGGATCCGGGCGTTTATAAAGAACGGTCTTCGCAGTGCAGTTCTCGGGCCCAAAGTAAAGTGGCTGTAGCCTGCCATATGGGTCCGTGTCCACTCCGCTACAGTTTCAGTGCTCCCGGCAAAACACCAGTCGTTTTTTTTTGTTTTTTTTGCTTTTAGTCAGACGTGTACGTAACGCGTCACAAGTAATGAATTACTTGTAATCGATTGCATTTTACTGTAATTTTGTAACGCTTCAATTACTTCCTTTAACGAGTAACGATCTTTGTAATTCAATTTCTTTCTTGCTGTAATCGATGACAAAATTACCCATTACAATTTTTCTCAATTCCTTTTTTTCTTTTTTTGCGAGAGGGCTTAGAACTGCTGGAGCCACTGAGTTCTGGGCAAAACCGGTCGACAGGTTAAGAAATATCTGCGAGCTGGAGAGGAGGAAGCAGGCGAAAGCTTGGGAGATGGAGCAGATGGAGTCGCCGACGCTTGAGAGCTCCAAAGTCCCTGACAGCGAACGAGAACCGCCGTTCCCGCGGAGCCGTTCCCAGCTTCGCGTAACCTGAGCGCCCCGTACACGGGGCGTCTCTTCTTTTATTTCGATTTTCTTTAATAACCGAGAGCTCAGTCTTCAGCCTGACTCCGGAAAGAAAGGTTGTTTGTGTGCTCTGTTCACCGAAATGACCCAAAACGAAACTGAGAGGAGATACCTCCTCTCCACTTCAAGCTTGCGTTTGCTTTCTCCTCTCTTCCTTGTCAACTCTTTTTAACCGATTCTAGCCAATCCCGCTCTGTGGAGGTAGTCCGTGATACGCTTTCCGCGCGTCGCTGTGCCCCCTATCCAAGGTCACGTGACACCCACACGGCCTTGGATTGGCTCTGAGTGCTTATAGCATCCGCTGTTGGCCCGCTGTCTTTTTTTGTCTATTTTTTTTTTTTTTCTCTCGTATCTTGCCGGTTTGAACTTCTCTTTGGAGGATATTGATTAGGGGTGTGCGAATATTCGAAATTTCGAATACGAATCGAATATTTTCCTTATTCGAAACGTATTTGATTCGAAAATGGCATATTGGGAAGTTCCCGAATATTCGGCCAATGCCGAATATTCGGAAAAAAACGGCGAATATTCGCACAAACTACGAATATTCGAGCAAGTAACAAATACTCTGCCTGCCATGCATTCCCCTATGAATGTGTTTATTCACTGAGAACGGCGTATGATGAGTGCGTTATCGGTCTGCTTCATTTCTATCTGTCCGATGGCAGCAAGACAGGATCAATACGGGTTCTTTTTCACCGAGCCCTTTGTTTGTGTGGCACTTTTATAGCAATATGTGATGTAATTGCGCATTCTATAAATTGGTAGAATGAAATAAACCTCGACAGTGAAATATAGATATAAAATAAATCTCGAGAGTGTTATCTAAAATGAATGCCTGAAACCAAAAAACAAAACAAAAAAAACGAAAACCGTTTACAACTCCCTGTAACGCCGAACTAGAACGCAGCTCTTGAGGAGGGGGGGAAGGCGCGGGGGGGGGGGGGGGGTCACGTGACCTTGCGGTTACGCTGACGCCGACGGCGACGCCGACACCGCTCAAGCCGGAAACGGGCGCCTTTATAAGAGCTGCGCTGTAATAAAAAAACAAGCTAGGTGCGAGCAGAACATTGCATCGCCATTGACAACAACTGCCACTCCCGCGCAGTCAAAACTAGGAATGTCGCGAACCTGCCCAGGTTCGAGGTCGACCAAGTTCGAGGTCGACTAAGTTCGACTTTTTCTAACCTTCAGCGGATGTTCGACAAAGGTTCGACTGAAGTTCGACTTTTGTGCGCATGCGCAAAAATTAAAAAAAAAAACAAAAAAAAAACGAAAAAACTAGTTGACTTCATTTGGCGGAGGAAAATTGCAATATTTGTTGGGTTAATGGCATCACTGGTTCACATTATTAACTAATGAAAGCGTTTAAAGAACATATTCTCGCTTTTATATGGTGTTAAACATTGGTAACCATTTTACGAAATGTAAAAGTACTTTCTCAATTATTTGTTTCCCAAAATTCGAAATATTAATGTAGCAGCCGGGAAACACTGTCCATAAGTCGAACTTTTTCGAACTTTAGTGACATGTTGCAGGTTTCCTGAGTGAAAGGGTCTTTCTACTGGCGGAAATGTTGTCACTGCGCGTGAAGAGCGCTTACTTTTTGAACACGTTGAGCAGTTAATTTTCCTACACGATAATTTGTAATGAGTGCATTACTTGAAGTATCTTTAGCCTGCTGCAGCCCAGTAAAATGCAGTTGCATTGATTTATTTTAAGAAGGCGATAAAACCTGCTGTTACCTTTTGTTTTGCAATTTCTTATTCGATATTCGATTCGATATTCGAAGCCCGTTTTTCGTCTTATTCGTATTCGATTCGTATTCAAAAATTTCAATATTCGCACACCCCTAATATTGATATATCCAATTAACGATACATTTTTTGCACACGGCGGAGGTGACGTGCTCTTCTCGTTGTTATAACAATGAAAGATAAAATCAACGTGACGTTCGAGTTTTTGATTTGTCGGCCACTGCTCAAGATTCTTTCATGTTCAAGGGCGACCAACTCCAACTTGCGTACACATAAAGGTAACCTGCTTTTTTGTTATGTTGATAATTGTACTGGAATTTTAAAATCTTTAATTATAACACCCTTAATTTCTGGGATGCATAGCAAGTTTCGCTCGGCAGCTCTAGGTGACAAGCTCTACTTTTCTACAGGCCACTGTATTTTCCAGGCATACTTCACGCAGCGCTGTTTGTTGTTCGTCTACCTTCTCGTTCTTGTCCGTGTCTTTGGACTGTTTTTGTCCTTTAACCAGGAAACAGTTTGTATTCAAAATCATGAGCATGCTCCTACGAGTTTTTGAGTGGTTTTGGGGGTATCACTTTTGAACATTTATATTCTTAGTTTTTGTTTCGTACATTTCATTGTGTTTGTCAAAATTATGTCTTCGTCCCTAATATTAGTTCCCGCATAATATCCCTCCATCAATTGTGCCACTTGAAACTAGCAGCTATGTTCATGACACCATGATTTGTTGGCGGATGACCGACGCAAACTTCGAGATACAACTGCGGCTGAAACTGAACAACGTGTAGAGGACAAGAAAAAAAGAAGAAATGTGTAAATGCGGAACACCTATCTAAATGTATCTATGTGCTACCGTAATAAAAAAAGTCGTATAAAAAGTAACGTGGGAAGTAATCGATTACTCTAGAGTAATTCTTCGATTACTTTTTTGAGGCTGTAATTGTAATTCAAATTGGTTACCTTTTAGAGTGAAGTAATTGTAATTGTAGTAGGCTACTTTTTTGAATAATGTGTACAAGTCTGCTTTTAATAAATGCACGTTGTTTTTAAAGGCGCCTCTAGAACCGGAGTTAACCAATAACTGACGATGACCTTTGTGATGAAAATACGGTAATATTCTTAGCAGTAATATTCTGTGATGCCATTCTGGTCACTATATCTGTTCATCGTAAAACCGGGCTTATATTTGCAATTTCATGAAAAAGAAATGAAACCCGGTATTATCAAAACCGTTACACCACTGCACCTCTGGGTGAAACGAATTTTATAATAAATTGCCACCCCTGCACCCGAGTTTTCAGAGGTGCATTATTCACTACATTCTTCCAACAATCTTAATCAAAGCTTTCAACCGAACTTCAAACAGACAATGCAGAATATAAATAACTAAATAAATAACAGGCTGAAGTTGAGCTAGTTGGTGCATGTAACAAAATAAACGGTCAGCTAGACATCCATTCTAGAACAAGGACCAGAGTATGCTGTACCACCACAGCTAGAGGCGGTAGACAAGGTTGCCCTTGTTCGCACCATTGCGTCCCGAGCTCACGAAGAGCAGAAATCACAAATTATCACGGAAGGCATTGAGTGCTTCGCAAGCCAAAGGTGCCCGGCACCTCCAGGCTTGGGCTTTGGCAGCGCGGTACAAGAACTACGAAGTAAAGATCTCCGGCTTTGTGTCTCAGATAAGGAAGGAGGTTTCGTAGTCCTTGATGCTGGGATCTATGGGGAGAAGGCCACTGCTGCCGTAGCAAAAAACTTCATCCAGGTTGATAGGAAACGAAGCCAAAAAACGAAGCTTGCTGTTAAGCGGATGCTTGAAGATCACAATCTAACCAGCCTGGGCACCAAAGTGAAAGCTACGAAGGGCGGACACCTTGACCTTTTCTTCTCGGCCAAAACACATAAGGTAGGGGTACCGTTTCGTGCCATTGTCTCCGAGAGGAAAACCTGGCAAGCTCATGTGTCAACCTATCTTGCAAAGCACCTGTCCCAGGTGCATTGCGATGATCCGTACAGAATTTCCAACTCAGAAGAGCTTATTGTCTATCTTCAGGAACATGGATCCCAGGTAGTATCTGGATTTTCCATCGACATCCAGGACATGTACTATTCTATTCCCCACACCAGCCTCATGCCAATTTTACGAGAGACCATCGAGAAACACGGCGTAACGCCTTTTCAAACCGCAGCAGGGATTAGCACAGACGCCTTCTTGGAACTGCTCGGGGTATATTTAACGGCGACCGTGATCTCGTATGAGGGTCTGGACTACGTCCAAAAAAGTGGGATCTGCATTGGGTCTAGGGTGGCGCCACATCTATGCGATCTGTTCTTGGCGGCGTGTGGTAGACACATCAAATCCACACTGGACGATGCTAGGGTCAAAGCTATCTTCAGGTACGTGGACGACTTTCTGATCCTGTGTAGCACAGACGTCGAGAGTGAAGAAAACGAATGTAGGAGCACGATCATGAGGACCTTGCAAGAATGTTGCCCCGACCTGCTCTTCACTCACGAACTACCCATGGACAAGTCAATAAAGTTCCTGGACCTCGCACTTGAGTTTAGGGATAGACATGTGTGCTGGAGGTACGAACCTCGTTCAACTAAAGGTTTTCTTCCGTTCGCATCTTGCCATTCAAAAACCGTCAAACGAAGTGTTGCCAACACGGCACTCGTATCAGCGCTGCGCAAGTCATGCAACCATCAAGCTGACGCTAGCTTTTCGAAACAGATGGCCCGGCTTCGTGACTCTGGGTATCCAGATGTACTCCTTGGAGCCGTATGTGAGACAATATGCAGGAAATTCTCAAGAGGATCACCAAGTACCGAGCGAGCTAGACAGACTCCACGAGAGAACTTTGCGGTAGTTCCATGCATCCACGGGGTCACCCACCGACTCAAAAAAATTGCTGCACGACAAAGTGTCAGGGTTGTGTGCTCGGCACCGAACAGAGGGAACTGTATGTGCCACAGGGTTAATCAGGCCATGAACCGCCAGCAAACCTGCAACACTGCGCACAGGACTAAGTACGCCACGTGCCAGACCGGTGTAGTGTACAAGATTCCAATGTCATGTGGGAGCTGCTACATTAGGCAGACGGGACGCTGCGTTAATGACAGAGTCAGGGAGCACGCGGCGTCGGTGCAGGGTACGGGCGCCGGGCACCTTGCAGCCCATTGCCGCACGTGCGGGTGCAGGCCAAATTTTAGCAGCGTCTCCATCATTAAAAGACACAGAAGTGCCTTTGCGCGTGAGATTCTCGAGGCCCTGGCCATTGAGCAAAGCGCCGATAACTGCGTTAGCATGCCCTCCATCACGGTCAGCAAAAAAGAAAGACAGTTTTTGCAGTGTGACACGGCCCCGTGAAAGTTAATAAGAGGGACATGTGTCGGTGGCGGTGTGGGGTGGGTCATTGAGGTGTTAGTGACCAAATTTAGTAATTTAATGTAATTAATTATTTTTTTATTTTATTTTTATTTTATTTTCATTTTCATTTGTATTTAATTTAGTAGAGTAACGTAAGGATTTAGGGTGATTCATTGGCATTACTTTAGGTGTGAATCTTTGGGTCAAAGTGATGAAGAAGAAATATAGTCTTAGTTGTGTATGTATGTGTGTATGTCTCTGTTTCTCCCTATCTAGCGGGGTGTATGTCTCTGTTTCCCTAGCGGTGTGTATGTCTCTGTTTCTCCCTATCTGTGTTTTGTCCCTTCGTTTTAGCTGACCGTTTATTTTGTAACTAAATAAAATTGCATATTCATCCTATCATAGATTTGTTCTGCGTAAATGACGTTCTTGCGTGTATTTTTCTTTTTCATCGGCGAGGACTATACTTCCAGAATTTCAAATACGGCATATTTGCACCTGTAGAGTTATTATATTTCTTATTTTTAAATATCCTGTCGGTACATTGAGCTGTGCTATGTTTGACTCAAAACTCTTTATTAAACAATGATTTCAGGTTATATTTCAGGCTTCCATTTGGCTTTTGTCTTCATACCATTTTCGCTTTTAAATATACAAACACTAACACCTTGCGTACACTCCCAAGCTCGGGGAGTAATTTAACCATTCAACATATTCTTTCGAAAACATAAATGAAGATCCTATAATAAATAAAGGCAGATGTTTTATTTAAACGTGTTAAAACGTAGAGACTCAAAAGAGACCTACCTGTTTCACCAGAGGAACGCCTTACTAAAATGAATATGCAGCTAAATAAAATACTTCGCGATATCACGCTGAATTTCTACTGCTCGTATTTCAGTAAAATTCATTCACGCTCAAATAGAAGCATAGCTCGACTTCGACTTTTTTGAGAATTGCTCGAGTTATTAGCCTCGAATGAAGCGCAAGGAATGGCAAAGAAAGACTAAATTCCTCTTTCTTTAATTTAATGTGCGTGTCTGTTCTTACGTTTTTTACATAAAGCTCCTCCGGGTCAGTATTTTAGACACGCGCTAGTTTCTCTTTATTGTTTGTAATGGGACACAGTGTAACCCTCCTAAGCGCCCACTGAACGTGAAGACGCCTCCTACGGGTGCTTGGGAAAAAAGATGACCCTGTCTTACTCACAGCAAAAATAAGCTACGTATCGGCGAACGCTTATCACTCGCACAAATGTAGTGCCAGCTGTCCAAACCAGATCCCTGAATTTTGAAGTGACCGCTACTGCATTCAAGGGTTGTAAACATTTTCAGAACTTTCGTATAAAAAATAAATAAAAGAATATCTCGTTCTCGGTAACGTTTTCCATTCATCTCCATGCATTCGCGGGCTCCATTAATCCCCATTTTCTGACTGAAAGTGTCCGCAAATAGCTTATAACATTATAATTAGATAACAGTAAGTTATGAAACTTGGGCATTCGGTCCCCGCTAATACCCCTACATTAGGACGTTGACTGAATGCTCGGCAATACGTAGTTTCTGTTTTGTTTTCTTCACTGAAAAAAATGGTTATTTTTTCTTCCAAAAAACACGGTTCACTGAAGTACCTCGATATATTCCTCACTTGATGTTTTTTCACAAGCGCATCAGAGCTCGAGGATGATTTCTGTGCCGAAGCTCGTCCCAACCAGTTTTAATCTCGATTAGCATTGTACTGGAGAGCGGTTGTGTAATAACTATTTTGTAATGAGCCTTGAATGCGTTTCGTCCGCATTCGTTACGCGCATGAAAGAGGAGGGAAAGAAGTACAGAAGGACTCTATCACGTGTGCGACAAAGCACGCGTGGAGAAGAAAAGGCAAAGCAGCCACTCCTACTGCGAGCAGAGGACGCCGCCTTTGTGCCTAGACACCGTGTCCTCTAGTCAAAGCTCGGCGCCTTGACACCCCTGTACCCAGTGCATTATGAGCAGGCGAACTTGGACGCCGTATTGCCAGGGCCTATAGAATAATTTCATGTAGATGTTGACAGTTTCATGTGTTTGAGAGTGACAATTTCAGATGACCTAGTTTGAAGCGAAAACAGCCATAAAACTTGACGTACTGCAACTTTAAAAAAAAAAAAAAGAAATTCGTATTTAATGCGAATTTTTAAATCTGCTCCACCTGCAGTGAAAACTCATGGCGTTTAAAATATATATCATGCCGGCTTTAGAAGACGAAGCAACGGCGTCGAGACCTCATAAAAAAAAAAATCAAAATGAGGAACTCGAGAAGGTTCAAAAGTGGCGGCAAGATTTATTGCATCGAGATATAATTGACATTATTGACAAAAATTAGCTCGACTAAAAGCTTTTTTGTGATCTCTCATCACTTGTACAATTTGGGTTTCCTCCATAGGCTAAATAATTGCGCCTAACCTAAAATAACCGACATATAATCATAAACACCAGTTTAGACTCCCGAAATAGCTTATCAATGCATATAGGCATATATAGTTTTCACTAGAGCAATTCATGATTGGAATGACCTTCCCCTGAATGCTGTGTCGACAAACTATGCACAGTAACTTGCAAGTTCTGTTTCAAATTTGTTCAATATAGACTGTTATATATGTCGTTTTGCGTTTCTCAAAGCAAGTGATCATTAACTTGTGTCATCTGTACGGATCTTTTTTTGTGTTAATGAAGTGTAGCGTGTTTCAATTATAGTGCTTTTATTGTTCTTATAACCCAATGTGGCTCTAAGGGGCGGTGTTTATTTTATTATTTTTGCTTTCTATTTTATAATATTTTTTTTTTGTGAACTTGAGTACTTCATGTGAGCTGTTACACCATACCTGCCACAAACCCTATGACGGGTGAATGGTATTCAGAGAAAAACAAATAAATAGATGTCTAGCGCTAAAATCTTGAATCAGGCTTTAGATGCATCTTTTTCTATTGCGTTTCCACTTTGAGTCTCCGACACTGACAACGTCCTGTTATGCAGGACGTCTTGACGGCATCTTTTTCGTGCGCATAATATTCAAACCTTAGTAGAACCTTTGACGTGAATGCAATTATATTTACCCCCACAATGAGCATGAAGGGAATCCAAAAGAAACAAAACGAAATAGTGCGGCCTAATAAAGTGTCTGCCTCCAACAAAGTTGTTCATTTTGTTGCGTGTATGGTTAGACAAGGGGAGGCGAGTCAATCCCGATGGGCGCCTGGCGTCTCCGTTGTGGATGAGAACTTTAGCCGCTGGGGTTCCACTGCTATAGGCTAGGGTCTTCATCGTGGATCAGGCGGAAGTTATACGTCCACGAACGCACGCCGGTAGGTTACTCGTGCAGATGAAACGAGCATGGATGGGGATTGAACCCAGGATCACTGAGTTCAGTAGCGGCCGAAAACAAATCTCTACCAGAAAGGCAAGCTTTAAAGGTAGCAAGACGTTAAGCGTGATAAAACTTAAGTCTATTAACGTAGACGTTTGGGCTAGTTGGTAAGTAGACATGATAAAAACAAAACTGCGCAAAGACAAGGACGAAGTAGAAACTTGGTACACACTCCATAGTAGAAACTTGGTACACACTTGCGCGACTGGGTCCTGACTGTGTAAGTGCCCCGTCACTCGTACTTTCGGATAAGGAGCGGCAGTTCTTAGAACGATGAGGCCAAGGTAGTGACAGTGTTATATTAAAAACGTGACATGTTATATATCTTTTGTATTTTTTTCCTAGATATTTTCGGGTGGAATGTTTGCTATTTATACCAGACGCCTACACGAATACATCTTCAGTTGAAAGTCAGCGCTGTGTCCTGTTGTTCCGTCTACTTCGTCCTTGTTTTTGCATTGTTTTGTTTTTATCATGTTAACTGAAGTCTTTTAAGGAACAGCGCGTTTTAGCTTATTTCTTAGTTTATTTTAAATGTTTTCCACGAAGAACGATATATTCATTTTGATATGAGCCGAAATGTTTGCTTCTTCATAAAAACCAGTGTGCGTTAATTAATGCGTTAGCATTACTACCCAAATGAGAGGGAAAAGCTGATTGCGTCTATCTGTGTACAAAACACTGGAAAGGGAAGCGCGCTGCGTTAAGAGGAGGAGAGTAGTGAAGAACGAAGGCGAGAGGGAGGCGACGTCATTGGGCGGAAGCCAATGCGCACGCAGATGCTGGCGCGAGTCTGAAGTTGCAGGTATGCGGAGCACATAGGCCTTGGTTTGTCCTACAAAATGGAGTGTGTACCAAGTACTAGTGCTTGTTCCAGCACGCGGCAAAAGAAGACGGACTGTGAACGAAGGAGACGGGCTGCCGAAACCGGTGAACGGCGAAGGCAGCGTCAGGCAGTGGATGCCGCTACTAGGTGTGCGAGTTGGGCGAAGGAGAGAGCCCTTGGCAACGAGACCAAGGAGCGGAAGCAGCGCCTAGCTCGGCAGGTCGCAATACGGCGCAAGAAGCGGCAAGCCGACGCTGGTCTGAGTGCGACAAGAAGCCGGAGCGAAGCGGGCTCGGCGAGCCAGTCCCGAAGCTCACGAGGCTGAGGTGCTCGCACACGCGCCTGATCCTCCGCTAATTGCCAAAGAAGACCCGAAATAGACAGAAAAAGAGATTTGAAAAACTATGTTTTGTGTGTCCGTAAAGAAAGATGCACAACATATAATGTCCCCTCAAAAAATGGTATACAACGTATAATGTGTCCTCTAAAACAACATCACAGCATACGTCGAAAAACACCCTTTGGAAAGGCATTACCAAACCAAAGCCCCAAAGCTGGACAAATTTAGAAAACGATTCTCTGGTGAATTATTCGAGAATGCGCTATCATGACCCCTGGGAAACGCCACACACGTCCCCCTTGGGGAAACGCGAACAGTGACCATGTAACGAAGTCAAAAAGAAGCAGCAAAAAATAGAAGAAACAATAGAAAGCCAAAAGAGAAAGCCGAAAGAGAAAAGTTAAGGGGTCAGCGTTGGCGTGTCCCCAAAGGGGGACGTGTGTGGCGTTTCCCAGGGGTCATGCTAACGCATTCCCTAAGGCTGCATCAATGGATCTTTCTTTTATTTTTAATATATCTAATGCAGGTTTTAGCGATAATAATCTGGGGTATCTTAAATGCAGACTGATTTTTTATTGGGTTTTGCTACACAGAGTTTTATGTTTTGCAACACGAATGACACTGCATGGCTACCGACGTAATAATGAGATTTTAAATTATTTACCGTACCATTGCTCGGGGGAGTTAGACGCCTGCTCCCTATGGATGCTTCCAGTCAATCTAAAACGGGCTCATCTCGTTACTTAGCTGGGAAAGCCATCCAAACAACTAGCAGTGCCTTTCTACTCTTTAATATGCTAATTCGAGGACATTGATCAGCTGCAGTGTTTCAACATGGCCACTTTAATCAGAAAGTCAAGTTTCACAAATAGTAAACTCGGAAAATATTGGACATAAAATTAGTCACAGAGGGATGCTGTAACACGTTTCAATTCAATTTTACAACTTGCAAATAAACATAAGAAAGAGAGAAGCAAGACAACTTTTCAGAATTGTCCCGAAAGTATTTTTTGTTAAACTCAATCTGGTAATTCTTATCTTAGTAGCCCACGCATATGAATACACAATCTTCTACATTATGAAAGACCCACTGGGAGCGCAAGGCCGAGACGGCGGATGGAGCGAACCACCCGGGGTGCGCTGCACGCACTTCGGGCGGTTCGTTTCTGCTTCGAAGCGAAGAAAATCACCTCGCGCTCAACCGGGTCTGAATGCGCTTAGCTGTTTTTAATTTCCGTTTAGCAAGAAACCGCGTTTCATCGGCGTCATGCCCATTGATATTGTTACGAAGGCTCGAAACATGCATAGTCATTACTGTTTTTTATCGATTGTTTCTGGTTGAAATCGTCAGATAAGGCACTGTCAATTAGACAAATATAAAGTTATTCCCAAGTTCGATATTTAAAAGATGGAAGGCGTTGAAGGGCGCATTCGTTCGTAAGAAGTACGGAGCGATAGAGACGAATGGGCTTCCTTTACTCAGCGTGACGATCTGGCCAAGTCTTTGCATACTTCAATAGGGAAAAGGTCCAACGAGGTGATAAAGAGAACAGGCGAGCACAGCCGTTTGTAAAAGCTTTTAGAATGTTTTGATTTTTAAGGCATTTGCGGGATATTTGGAATCAATGAATGTCGTGATATTTATTGCATTGCTTGGTCTTTTGGAACTAAAATAAAAAATAAAAGGCATAGCTATATCTTATTCGATATTCATTTGGAACATATGGAATGCTTAGAAATATAGTCCACATATCACTTTCACTGTTATAATAAATTACGAGATAGCGTATCTTTGTTTTCTGCAACAACAAAGGGCAAACCTTCTGACTAGCATAAAAGTGTAACAATACGTTACTGTAAGAATGAACAGACCCCCGAACAACACGAAACGAAAAAGATGTGTTGTCTTATCCGCTTTATGTTCATTTTCTTAGTAACGTATATTTCCACCAACGTGCTCCACTTTTAAACCTAATGATGTAGCTCGGAAACAGAACAAAGGTATTTATACGTAAGCTCAATGCAACAGCAGCATGATGCTAACGAACTACCGTCATCCGCGAAACCAGAACCAAACTGAAACGCGCAGTCCTCCCCTCGTTGTAGAACGCAATCGCCTTGAGCGCGCGCAGCGCCCATCCAGCCACCGGCTCGGCCACGTGGACACCTTCGAAACCTAAGTCTACTGCAACTGCGGCATGATGTTAACGAACTGATCCCCTGCCGCGAAACCGAAACCAAGGAATGATAAGCGCGCATTTCGCTCGTCGGCGTATTGCTAATACACTTATCAGCGTATCAGCGTTACGCAGGAGACTGTAAAATCTACCTAAGCAAATTAGCGACTGCCATTATCTCTTAAAATTATTATGAATGGCATAATCATTCCTACGGAAATTAAAGCTCCGCTATTTCCGCGTGAAGTAGTATCACTTCGGGAAAATCTGTAGTTCACATCTGAAATTTTCATGTAGGCAGTGACTATTTAGACGTCCACCGTCAATATACTTCATAAATTATTGTGACCTTTATGACGTCACTTCTGTAAAACATCAAAATAGTGGACTTATTATTTCGATGTCCCCTCTCTGGTCCCAATTCAATGCATCCGTGGCTGCCGTCGCAGTGGTAGTGTAGGTAGCGTGGTAGCTGTCTTTTGGTTTCGTCAGTTTCGTTCTGTTTAGTTTTTGGATGGTGTTGTTGGTAGGTATTGTGTTGACGGAGTCACGTGTTTCTGCGGCGCTTCTGTCCCTTTTGGTACTGGAAATGCCTTACTCAGCTGTGTGTGCTCGACCAGCTCGACAGTTGATCCATTCGGATTTCACACGCCGGGTGGCTATGTTCTGAGATCTTGTAACTCATTTCAGTTCGCGTCTCACCTAAAGCTTTGAATCCACTACAAAGACGAGTTGGATATGAATCAATCAATCCATCAAAGTTAGTTGCGACAGCCGTCAAGGAATACAGTTGCCTGGGGGGCCGTCACAAATGGCATTAACATGCCTGACACGGCGACAGCCCCTCCCCCTCCCCCTCCCTTTCCCCTTTTCATTGTCAGACCATCCAGCATGCCCAGATAGAATGAATATATGACAGAGGACGAAAAACTACTTATGGTGAATTCCACTCGTAGATCCGGAGCGCTTTCCAAAATGCACGAGGGAGGCAAAATTCCGCTCTGTGGGACACGCTCCGAATCGACGAGCGGAAGATGAACTCGCCTTTTTGGAGCGACCCCTCCCCCGCTCCCCCCTCGGCCGTCCAAAATGGCCGCTGCTCGAATTTGACGAGCCCCCAACGCTTAGCCGACTGATCTTTACGACGACCAGTGACAACTGTCATTGCTTAGCTGCAGAAATAACACACGACACAGGACGGGCGAAATATCCACAGCACGGAGCCCATGTCACTAATAACGAGGGACGTCCGCATTCGGCACCGTCACGTACCTTTCGGCCGCCTCCAAGCGGCGGGGCACGCACAGCGATTGCCAGCGGTGGAGTTAAAATTGCTGGTACGGCTTTATTAAACACAGAGGTAACAAACCACCACTGCCACGGTCGTTGCCTAATCTGTTCTTGCTTTATTGCACGAGAAAACGCCGGCGGCATGCAGCGTAAAAAAAAAAAAAAAAAAACTAAACAATTAGTGGCGGCAAAATGAACAGGCCTAACCTTGCGTCGGCCTCCTTCCGATTTTCTGCCGTTCTTTTTCTCGTTCTTCCTCTCACGATCACAGATGTCAGCGCTTCCGATTTGTCACGCTCCTGTCCCGGCTTTCAACACGAGGTAGAAGCGTTCGAGCCGTCACAATCCCGCGTGAACAACCGACGCATCCGAGGAAACCCAGCTCGACCTACTCGACTCCGTCCCTTCGTCGACGGGCGCGGCCAGCGCCGCCAGCGCGGCCGGTCGCCGGCAACGCCTCGTCGCGCATGCGCCACCGTCGAGGGAGGGGAAATGACGTAGCGCGCTCTGTGGCGCTCTGTCAACTTCCGTGTAGATCTCTCAAATGCCGCAGGTCAAGTTCGGCGGAGTTGGAGGCGCTCCACGGGGCGGTAGCTGCCAGAGATCTACGAGCGGAAGATGACCAAGTCGAGCCAGATCTGCGAGCGGAATATGCGCGCTCCAAATGGAGCGCTTTTAGAGCGCTCGAGATCTGCGAGCGGAATTCACCATTAGTCAGGAGAAATCTGTCCATCTCTTCATCTTGCCTGCACGGAACGAATGTAAAGGCGTACGCTGCGTAAAACTGAGTTTGGCACTTTTTTTTTGTGCCTCCACGTTTCTATTGCTCTGCGAGTGCGTCTTCATATGGTCGCAAAGTCTCGCTTTGCATCTTGATATCGCCCTGTTTTTAACCAGGTTTTATAAGCTCGTTGTTCAGTTTACATGTTTTGGGGGGTCGTGTACAAGCGGGTTGACTCTGAAACGATAGGAAAGTTAAAAACGTCGGGAATACAAACATCGCTTTATTTATAGTTCTTGACCGTTACGAACGAATAAGGTTCTGACGCACCAAGCAAAACATTCTCCAATTGCAGTCTGAGACGGGTTGTACAAGATATATGCATTTTTTCGACAGACAATGACGTCCAATTACACCCATATTTTATGACAGGAGATTCAGTACCCTTTGTTCATATAAAACACCAAATAAGTCTTGAGAAGCAACGGTGCCGCGGTGCTTTTCATTTTCGCACAGATTGTGCGAAGAAACAAAAGGAACGAAAGCAATAGCTGTAGCACGATCGCGCAATATGCAGGAAGAATGGTGTCATCACGTACATGTGGACGGAGTTGAGATGTGGTTAGTTCTCATAGCCGTCGCGGTTGGCGTCGTGGATGCCACTGACGATTGCCACCAGCGATCCGTGAACAAAGTGGGCAAGCGCGGTTGAAGTTTCTAAAACCATCCAACATTACGCGTGGCAACTGGATACTGCCAAAGTTGAATTTCGTGTAACGCGAGTAATGTGTGAAAACAAGTCTCTCAAGCAGACGACACGATGATTCTTCCTAGGTCGCGCATTTCTCGGCGGGAAGCCATGGCTGCCCTCTTCGCTCGCATCGCGCGGCACAGTGGACGGAAAGTCCCAAATACCCTCGCCTTGCGACAAGAGGGGAGAAGAGGGTTTTTCAATTTTTCACGTGAGTGGTGACAACAAGGAACGGGGACAGAATCTCTGAAAAGTGTCGCCCATAAAGCTATATAGCTTTAAAACGTCGACGTCACTGACGTCGGTTCGCTCAAAGGCCAACTCGACGGGTGCCCTCAACAAACAATCGGCGTCCCTGTGCTTGTGGCCGGACTTGTATACCACTGTCACGTCAAATTTTTGAAGTCGAAGACTCCACCTCGCGAGACGTCCTGACGGGTCCTTCAGCTTCGCGAGTCAACAAAGCAAGGGGGGAGTCTGTGATCGCCCGGAACGGGCTCCCGTACAGGCACGGGCGGAACTCGGTTATCGCCCCGACGACAGCGTGGCATTCCTTCTCGGTCGTTGAGCAATTGCTCTCGGCCTTGGAAAGCATCCGACTGGAGTAGGCGCTTACTCGTTCTGTGCCCTCCTGCACTTCGACAAGCACCGCGCCTAGGCTAATCCTGTAATACTCGCGTCCGTGAGAATTCGAGGCGTCTGGAGTCTTCTTTTGAGCTCGTCGAAGGCCCACTGTTTTTGGTTTTTGTCCGCTCGAACTTTAAGGCGTCCTTCGTGAACTGTGTTAGTGAAAAGGACAACTTGGCAAATCTTTTAACGAACCATATAATAGGCACAGTCCGAGTCCGAGAAATCGTCTTACCGCTTTCTTGTCAGACGGCGGCGAAACGGCAGCTACTGCGCGTGTCTTTTCGCGATCAGGACGAACACCTTTGCTGCGAACGACGTGGCCCAGGAACTTCAGTTCCCCGTAAGCAAATCGACATTCCGTCGTGTTCAGGGTGAGTTCAGCGGTCTTAATGGCTTGAAGCACGGCTCGAAGTCGTCTTAAGCGCTGGTCGAAGTTGCTGGTGGACACCACCGCGTCGTCGAGGTAAACGAGGCAGCTCTGACATTTCAAACCGGCAAGCACGGTATCCATGACATGCTGGAAGGTCGCTGGCGCCGTGCATAGTCCGAAGGGCATGACCTTAAACTCGTACAGTCCGTTAGGCGTGGCGAGGGGAGTTTTCTTGGGGTCTCGTTCGTCGACTTCGGCCTGCCAGTAGCGACTATTTAAGTCCATCGACGAAAAATACTGGGCGTTGCGCAGACGGTCCAGATGATCGTTGATGCGGGGGAGAGGCTAGACGCCTTTTTGTGTTACAGCATTTAGTCGACGATGGCCCAGGCAGAGTCTTAGAGTTCCGTCCTTCTTCTTCACCATCACAACTGGAGAGGCCGACAGACTACTTGAGGGTTGGATGATGTCGTCATCGAGCATCTCCTGGACTTGCTCTTGAATCACCTCCCTCTCTCTCTTAAGGTGCCTCGGTATACGGTGACCGGAGGATAGGGATCGTGTCGACTTCAGTGACGCTGCCGTGCTTTGCCACCGCCGTTTATCGCACCATTGACGACTTTGTGAAACACTCACTAAACTCCCTCAGAAGTTCAACTAGCCGTCGTCGTTTTGTAGTGCCACGAATCCGCCTCCTAACCGTTGCCACCTATGGCTGGATCGGGATACGGTCCATTCGTCACATGCGCACTCGTCACAGGAACGACTGGTCACACGACGATTCGTCACACAGGAACATTCGTCATAGGATGACTCGTCACGCGGGCAACCGGTCCCAAGATAGTTCGTACCCCAAAAAATGTATTGCTCCATTTGGTTCGGGCTGACAAATTGGTTCACCTCATATCTTAGTATGTGTTTAGCTTCTCAAAGGCGAAGAATTTGTAACAGGCGTTTTAGCTTCTGGTTCCGTCTCGAACTGTGAATGCGGAGCCCATATAAGAGTGTCTAGTTTTGAACTCAGACTGCATTCGAAAGGATGGAGGTGACCGCAACAGAGAGAGGTGGAGCTATGCTGCTTCACGAGGGGTACTCGAACACATGCAGAAGAAACAATACTGATGAGTGATTTCATCTCAACTCAAACACGAATTTTGGGTCGAATTAATGTTATCTGGCAATTCCTATAATAAAAGAAGACACAAACGGCAAGATCGTCGGATTTTTTGTTCCCAAGTTATCTACTGTTGAAGCGGCCAAGGCGGAAACTGTCGCTTTTCCAGCTTATGGGGGGTGCCATATTTCACTCCATCCCTTTTCCTTACTTTTTACGCCACATCAATATAACTTTTGGGGAACACTCTCAACATATGCTTTTTATGCTAATTAAGCGTCTAGGTCATAACATTTTTAACGAATGTTTTTTTTATTTGTCAAACCGCCTCTCTTCGACGATATTTGACGCAGTTCAGCAAGCGGTGCTGTCTGACCTAATCACATAGTTTTATGGTCTTTACATTACCGTAAAGCTTCAATTAAGTTCTTGCTTTTCAGTGTAATTTCAATAGTGTGCAATAAATGCATAATGCGCTACATGTTCCTCAAAAACGAATATTTCAAAAAACTACCAAGTGTGGAGTCGATTTTATAAAAGACCTATCTTTTATTTCTTTTATGTTTCATTCACAGTTAGGTAATATAGACGTCTAGCAGAAACTACCAACATAAATTGTAATATATTGTTTGTATGGCCGCTATTAAGAATCGAATCTCGTGCTATGAGCGTTTTGAACGGGACTTCGCACAGGCGCTCTGCTGAGCAGAAGTTTGGCCTATGTAAGGTTTTCTACTTGTCGTTAGCAGTTACCTCAATTTCAACCATAAACATAAATAAAATGTGGAGTAGCTGTACTTAAGAAAAGTTACTTAGAAGTCCGTATCCACAAGTGTGGGCACCCAGCGCTTACTTCCTCTCAATACGGGGGAATGCAGATCGTTAGAGAAATCCTCTGGGGCCTTTTGCTTTCGGCTTTAAGTTCGAAATACCGAACTTGATATGTAATTGTCATATTTTATGGGTGGTTTCATCTCAACTCAGGCAGGAATTTAGGGTAGAATTTTGAATTTTGACCAATAAAATATATGTTTCGGGGAAACCCTTTCTGTGACAGGGAGTGCGAACCGCAAGTTCGGGCGATTTTTGTTCTCGAGTTATGGACATTTTAAGCAGCCGAGGCGCAAACTGACCTTTCTCTCGCCTCTCGGAGGTGTCATGCTTCGCTCCTTTCTACTTTTTGTCCTTTTTCGGTCCTGCTGTATAACGTTTTCGGGCCACTTTCAGAATAGGGATTATTTATGGTCAATAATTTTTTTTGTGATTGTTTATCTTTACTTTTGTTTTAAATATTGTCAAAGTATGTCCCTTTGACATTATTTGTCAAAGTTTGACCAGCTCTTCCGTGTGACCTATTTGAGATATCGTAACATATTTAGTATTTTCAGAAAGCTAACAGTATACTCTTTCTATTGATAACAAATTTAACGGTGTGTGTAAAAGAGAAAAGGCAGTGTATTCTCGTAAAGCAAGGACTATTTCAAAATATTGGCAAAACGGAGGTCCATTTTCTAGAAACAAACCCCCATTTATTTGGCTGATTTTTTTTCTCTAGTTAGCAATTGCAGTGCTTTAAATGTAAAATTTTGTTTGTATGGCAGCTATAAGAGCTTGAAATCTTATTTTGTTTGACTGTTAATACTGCAGATTGGGCGAGTTTGTTAGGCATAATTACCAATCAGCGCACAGGTAGACAGTTATTCAAAATATGCTCTGTGAGTGTATCTTTCTGTGTGTTTGGATTTTGAGTAAGTGTCTACCTGTGCGCTGGTTCGTAATTTGTTTGACTGTTTTTTGAGTAAATTAACTTACTCGCAAAAATACATTAATTCAAAATTGGCGCCTCTTATATTTTTATTAAATACCTGTGAACACACTTATTCTCTGATAAATGTTTTAACGCGATTATTTATATGATATATATTTTAAACAATTTGTCAATATGTCGTTTTTGGACGATATTTGTGAAAGTTTACCAGCTCTTCCGTGTGACCTGTATGAGGTGTCTTAACAAATTAAGTATTTTCAGAAAGCTTAGCGTATACTGCTTCTAGTGATAACAAATTTGATGTTGCGTGTAAAAGAGACAGGACAGTATTTTTTCGTAAAGCAAGGACTATTTCAAAAATTTTGCAAATTGGAGGTCGATTTTCTTTAAAAAATCACATTTAATCTGGCTGATTTTTTTGTTTTTTCTCTAGCTAGCTATTGCAGTGCTTTATAAAGTATAATAAACAGCAAATGTAATATTTTGTTTGTATGGCAGCTATAAGAGCTTGAAATCTGATTTTGTTTGACTGTTTTGTCAGTAAATCAGGCTTACGCAAAAATACACTAATTCAAAATTGGCGCCTCTTCTTTTTTTAATAGATACCTGTGAACACACTTATTCTCTGATAAATATTTTAACGCAATTATTTTTATGAAATATATTTAAAAAAAAAATTGTCAATATGACGTTTTTGGACGATATTTGTGAAAGTTTACCAGCTCTTCCGTGTGACCTATATGAGGTGTCTTAACAAATTAAGTATTTTCAGAAAGCTTAGCGTATACTCCTTCTAATGATAACAAATTTCATGTTGTGTGTAAAAAAGAAAGGACAGTATTGTGTTCGTAAAGCAAGGACTATTTAAAGAATTTTGTGAATTGGAGGTAGAGTTTCTAAAAAGCCTACCTTTTCTTTTGGCTTATTGTTTTTCTCTTGCTACCTATTGCAGTGCTTTATAAAGTAAAATAAACAGAAAAGGTAATATTTTGTTTGTATGGCGGCTATAAAAGCTACATTTGGGTTTTTTTTTTTTTTCACTTGTCGCCCAGTAATACAAGTGACTCACAGAAATACACTAACTCATAATTAACGCCTCTGAAATTTTTAGTAACTATCTGTAAATTCCTTTAATAAAAGATGGTGCAAACGGCGACTTATGCTAATAAATCGTCTAGGTCATATTATTTGTAATGCTTTTTTTAATTGTCAAACCGCCTCTCTGCATTATTATTTGACGAAGTCCAGCAAGCTGTGCTGTGTGACCTAATCAATATATTTTTATGATCTTTAAATCACCGTAAAGCTCCAATTAAGCTCTTTCTTTTGAGTACAATTGGAATATTCTGCGCTAAACATATAACTCAGAACATTTGCCTGTAAAACGAATATTTAGGAAGACTTGCAAGTTTGAAGTCGATTTTCTAAAAAAAACACGTTTCATTTTTTATTTACAGTTAGGTCATATAGTAGTTTGTCAGGAACTACCAACAGAAATTGTAATATATTGTTTGTATGGCCGCTATCAGGACTCGAATCTCGTGCTGTGAGAGGTTTAAACGGGACTTCGCATAGACGCTCAGCTGAGCAGAATTTTGACCTATGTAAGGTTTTCTATTTAATGTTAGTACTTACCTCAATATCTGAGCGTAAAAGCCAGTGAAGCAACAATATTTATCCTTACAATATTTATTTACTTGGCACTGGCGTGATTTGCAAAGTGTGTGAGCTTGGCCCTATGTATTTACGGAGAAGATACGTAACATCTTGACTCCCGGACAAACTTAAGTCAAGAGGAAAACGTCTAAGTAACCCGGCATGAATCACTGAAAATAGAAATGATACCTAAACTCACGACTAACAGATTTCAAGCCTTACACGCTACGAAATGCTCGTTATTTTACGTAAGAGTCTGTACGTGCACAAAATAAACCGTACTTTCTAAGCGTCAGATACAAAATCATAGATATGTATATGCATTGCATATCTGTTTGACATAAGAAAATATGACAATTACATATCAAGTTCGGTATTTCAAACTCAAAGCCGAAAGCAAAAGGCCCCAGAGGAATTCTCTAACGATCTGCATTCCCCGTATTGAGAGGAAGTAAGCGCTGGGTGCCCGCACTCGTGGATAGGGACTTCTAAGTAACTTTTTTTTTAAGAAGACTACTCCAAATTTTATTAATGTTTATGGTTGGATGTTGAGGTAACTGCTAACGATAAGTAGAAAACCTTACATAGGCCAAAATTCTGCTCAGCAGAGCGCCTGTGCGAAGTCCCGTTAAAAACGCTCATAGCACGATATTCGAGTCATAATAGCGGCCGTACAAACAATATATTACAATTTATGTTGGTAGTTTCTGGTAGACTACTATATTACCTAACTGTGAATAAAAAATAAAAGAAATAAAAAGTGGGTTTTTTTAGAACATCGACTCCAAACTTGCTAGTTTTTCGAAAGATCCGTTTTTCAGGCACATGTAGGGCATTATATATTTATTGAACAATACTGAAATTATACTAAAACAAAAGAGCTCAAGTGGAGCTTTACGGTGATGTAAAGATAATAAAAATAGGTTGATTAGGTCACACAGCACAGCTTGCTGAACTTCGTCAAATATCGTCGCAGAGAGGCGGTTTGACAAATAAAAACAAACTAGATTAAGAATGTTATGACCTAGACGCTTAATTAGCATAAAAAGCATATGTCGATAGTTTTCCCAAAAGGTTATATTGATGTAGCGTAAAAAGTAAGGAAAAGGGATCGAGTGAAATATGCACCCCGATAAGCTGGAAAAACGACAGTTTTCACCTTGGCCGCTTCAAGGGTCCATAAGTTGAGAACACAAAATCCGACGAACTTGCCATTTGCGTCTTCTTTTATTATAGGAATTGCCCAATAACATGTATTGTTTAAAAAAAAAAATAAAAATTCGACTCAAAATTTGTGCCTGAGTTGATATGAAGTCACCCTGATACTTATGGGATGTGTCGCAGAAGAGGTTTATGCAAGAAAAAAGTGACAACTGATTCGGCCGCCAGTCGGATTATTGCTCGTTCAAGCCAGCATACGCACGCGGGGGACCCAACTGAAATCAACCTGCTGAAGACTCGTCATACGGTGAAAGGAAAAGCGGATGAGTGCCAAAACCTTTTCTACGTTGAGTATTCTAAGATTAGTTTTTTCTAGCCATTGGTTTATGTCACAGTGGAAAGTCGTGAAACCTCTTCAGGGAATGTGGGCAGTTGTTGAAATTTACATTTTACTATCGTCTCCTGCCCGCTCGATGTGACCAGATGCCCGCGTGACGAGTCATCCTGTGACGAATGTTCCTATGTGACGAATCGTCCTGGGACAAATCGTTCTGTGACGAGTTCGCATGTGACGAATCGTCCTCATCCCGGCTGGATCATACCTAGCCGCGGTTCCACAGATCTCCAGTCGCACAGGCCTCCCATTACATTCTTGTTAAATATTAAGATGTACAGACATTGTAAAGATGTCTGTACATCTTTATGATCGGAATCGACGACACGATGCTTCCCTCTTCCCATCAGCTGTGCGCAATTACCTCCCTCCCCCTGGGTGCACGCGCCCGCCTTTGCATCGATCCAGGGACGACCTTGGCGGTTTCACCAGAATCACTCGCATGCTCTTTTGCACCTATAGTCACATCGTTCCTTTCATTCGCAAGTTTAATCTACTTTGATTAATAATCTAACATTTATCCTTCCTATTTTGATTGAATTTCCTTGAGTGCTTAGGAGGTTGTCTAGTAGACGCCCTTGCGTTCGGGTTATAGACCTATCTGCTAGCCGTACATGTCTCCTGCGTTTCCCCCAGCTTTTTTGTGCAAATAAAATATTGATTGATTGGTTGATTGACTACTTGTTTTATTGGCGCGGGGTACTGACACTGGGCAATGGCTGATACAACTACAATAAATGAACGGAACTTCTGCAAGTTGTCTGTTCTGGTGCAATATGATCTTCAGAATACTCGCAGAGTCACATTTTTGTGTAAGGTATATTTATTTTGTTCATTTCCTAAAATTCTTAAGCAACAAATTTGTGCATAAAATCTATACAAAATTAAAATATAGGGTCTAGGTACATTGAAAATAGGTCATATTGTAGAGAAAGTGTAGGCACCTACGGACCGCCGGCGCCTGAGAGGCACTTTCATGCGGCTCCCGGTACACCAGAAAATTACCCCCCTCCCCAACTTGCAGCCTCATCGCACAAAGTCCAGGACCACACGGCAGTTTTGACCTCAAATAGGGCCAGACAGGAGAAAGGAGCACTTCTAATTGGCATTGTCTGGTATCCGTATACTTTGGAAAGGAATTCCTTTTTCTTTTCTTCGCCCCCCCCCCCCCCCCAACACGCTTCGCGACTTTCCGTCTGACCCCCACCATGTCGGCTCTGTGACGACTCGGCTTGTGGCAGCAAAAGGTTGCCGACCCCTGGGGTAGAGATTTATTTTCTGTGAGAGCGCAAAACATATTCTAGTTAAAACCAGGAAGAGTGAATAAGCTAACTGTATTCTTCCATACATTTGACCAACACTCGAAGCAAAATGGATCTAGACCCTACAGAAATAAAAGCATTGACTCGACTACATGAATTTTATTTCATCTTATGTACATTTGTGGCCGAGTTCAAGTCGCGCATAAACTAATATTAGCTGGAAACGATTAAAACAAAAATGGTGAGATCCTGCAACGGCAGCCTTATTAATCTGGTGAATTCGGAACAGCATTCAGTTCATCCAAGTTTTGATATATTGGTTCATCTGGAAGTAGAAACAATTATAACAGAATTAGAGCAAATATCAAATTGCAATAGCAAACAAAAAAATCACCGAAAGGTTTTGAGTAAAGTTTATTTTTGTTTATAATGACCTTTCTTTAACTAAAACGAATGGCTAGCAGAAGTGTACCCAAGGATGAAAAGGTGTACACTTTGATTCGTGTATTTGCGACTACAGCGAGAATTTTATAGAACACACCTTCAAAAGCTTATTTTTTTAAAGCGATATCTTACACCTTTTAATGCCTTGAAGAATAAATCCCCCAATATACATCCCATTGCTGCGCCTCCACAAGAATCTTATATAGCCCGAAGCAACAAAAGTGCAACTTGTCCCGCACCCCCCCCCCCCCCCCAAAAAAAAAAAAGTTGCAATTTAAAAAAAAAAAAACATCGCCGAACGCTTCTTTATCCGACCAAAAGTAGCACTAGCAGTCCTCACGAGGTGCCAAAGGTTAACAGTAGCCGTTGTCTCATAAAGATATATGTGATTTTTAGAAAATTTCAATGGAAAAATGGGGCCCATTCTTGGCCGTTTTCGGTAACTGGCGCCATTCAGCTTCATGTATTTGAAAGCTCCTTCGGCAGTCATTTTCCCCATTGAAAATGTCATCAAATTGCTTAGAACTTTTGAATAATAAGGGTTAGTTTTGAAACTTCGGCATCCGGTACAGACCGCTAGGGTTGCATTTGGGCGGGGAATGACCGTCCGGCCATGCGGGGAAAAAACCTTGTCATGTTTTTCGGGGACATGTGTACAATTTTGTCATGATCAGAAAGATTATACGCTCACTGTTAGGGTACACTCATGTCACTCACAGCTTAAGGAATGCAGGGTGTGCCATAGGACGCAGCCAATAATATTGCGGCATTGGATAATAAGCACGCCAAAGGAATTACGACGCAAGAAACCTGCATATTATGCTCTCCGATAATATAGTACACATGATTTGCACGTGAATTCGTGGAAGCCATGTATACGTGTTTGCACGCTCATAAGTCACCTTTGCTCTTTCATTATTCTGTAGGAGAGCCATATACACACGAAGTGATGATAAAAAATGGTCGGTTTATTTGAATAAACCACCAAACCGGATATTTGAATCGTGCAAGAAGTACACTACATCACTTTACTAGATTACCCCGCGCTCCTTTGAAAATATGACAAATAATTTCCCATTTTGAATCTCGCGACTGTAGTGCAGTATTATCAAAAGCATATACGAGTCTGCGTAGCTCTGGCACCCCTTTCGTTTACACCAACAATAGAGGGAATTTTTTTTTTACAAAACTAGGTGCGAATAGCAATATCACCAAAGCACGCCGCGGAACTCTCGAGATTAAGTACTAAAAGGCGCAATCTAAGAAGTTCTGAAAAAGAAGGCTATGCGGTGTGACACGCTGCCACGGCATTTCCAAAGTGATGCATTATGTGCCGTTTGCACGCTTGCAACAAGCTCGCGTGTTGCATTTTTTGTGCATTGCAGTATGTCTTAAATTCTGCATTGGTTGATGCAGTTTATTTTTTTTTTTTTCATAGCGAATCAACGTACTTGTGTTTCTCTGCTTTTCTTTGAATTTGAAGTGCTTTACCACGTTAGGAATTTTCTGATGATCAAACAAATTTCAGTGACCGCAAATAAAACAAAATATTATATTACCAGTACAGCCTGTATACCATAATACCATATGAGAGAACCATATGGCACCGCACATGCACTCTTTTAGTGCAAAATGCATTTCAATATGAAGGTTGTCTCCCATACTCTGCATGTCAGATTACACATAAGAAGCATCGTATGCTTCCACTTCTCGATAATTATTTTCTATTTAGCGATGTTGGAATTAAACATTTGCAGCGCATAGCACGTGTGTTTTATGCGAATAATAAATTATTATTAGTGCAGCATTTACATGTACCATTTATAATTGTGATGTCTATTTATATGTATTCTTTATTTACTTGAAAGTGAACATTCGAGAGAAATCCCTCTGATTGGGGAGCAACAATAATAATAATATATAAAATATACACCAACCAAATCCTCGTTTAAAAGCGGAACCATACGTTTCGAGACCTGTTCGGTCTCTTCTTCAGGGGTTGACTGCGGTTATGGCCGTTGAGGAGCAGTGTTTTGTTTTCTTCTTCTACGGCGGTGTCGTTCGTTTTTCATCGGTGAGGTGGTGAAGTCCGTTCACGTAGACGGTCGGAAGAGCGCCGAGGGATCTATTTGTGCTTTCTAGCGTTGTTTGGGTGTGCCAGGATTAATGAAAAGTCAATGTCTAGGATTGGGCTCAACGGCAAGGATGCTGATGTTTTCAAAGTCAATCCTGTGGTCCTTGACGTCGCAGTGCTCAGCTACGGCGCTGCGTTCATGTTCGAACTTGCGAACACAGGATTGACTTTGGCAACACCAGCATCCTTGCCGTTGAGACCAATCCCAGACATAGCTCGTTTCATTGAAATCTGGCACATCAAAACGACGGCAGAAAACATAAATAGATCACTCAGCACCCTGCCGACCGTCTACGTGAACGGACGTCGCCAACTCACAGACTCCACCTCACCGCCGTAGAAGAAGAAAAAAACAGAATACTGCTCCTCAATGGCCATAGCGGCAGTGAACCCCTGAAGAAGAGACCGAGCAGGTCTCGAAATGGAGGGTCCCCCATTTAAACGAGGATTTGGTTTGTATATATGCTTATTTATTATTATACTTTATTTACTTAATGTTTTCTTTCGATTAATATTTCAGACCGTATTATGGAACATAGGTCATACGGGTGTACATTCTTGACTCACCGTTCGATGCTCCCTTTGCCGCCTCTTGAATCACCGCGTTTACACACTCGTACAGGTATACGTATTGCACCTGCGAGGGACAGAAAACGAGACGCGATTCTATTATTAATTGTGCATCTAAAATGTAAGGGTGCTTGCCACTTATGTATAAACGTAATGGTTTTGAGATGTCTACACATGAAATCACGAGCATGCAGAGATAAATCATCAAAAGCCAGCACAAACCTCATTCTGCACCATGCTCCGCCTACACTCTCTCAAGCCAAGAACGAGATGGAAGATGTCAATGTCGTCCTGCGTCTCGAGCTTCTGGAGGCAGCAGTCCAGCGCTATAAAGGTGCCCGTTCTTCCAACGCCGGCGCTGCCATGTTGGAAAACGGTGTTTTATGTTGCCGAAATATTGTAGATTTTATGATGTCTTGCGCATATACAGCGAGTCCAACTGTGCAACACGACCTTGAAATTGATTCAATTTGCTTCTACGATAGCGAAAATACGATTTATAACAACTCTGCTTCAGTGTTCGAGGCTTAATTAGAGCCGACAAAAATGTATGAACCAGTACAATTTGTCTCGTACTCGTATTATTTATCTCTTGCTCTCGCTCCCTCGCTCATTCTTTCCTACTCCTTGGAGCATACAACATATTTAAGGAGACAGAATGTCGTTCATAGTTCAGAACCAAATTAACTCTATTCTATCTATGAAATATAGAAAGTTTGGTCGAATAATGGGATTGGTCATTGGGGGATCATTTGTGAAAACAGAGACGGGAACTTTTCGGGCGATAAAAACCCTTCCTGAAGCTCTTTCCGAAACAATATGTTAATAATGTCTTTTCTTCAAATTTCTCCGAACGTCTTTACTTTCTTGATAATATAGTTTTAAGGTACATTCAGAAGTGACTGAAAAGGGGTCTGCCAGGCCCAAAAGTTTTCCATCCCTCGGCATACGCACAACTTATATGAAACACACACGGGGTTCTCAATGAAGCCTCGCAAATGAAGGTTATCGTCGTAAACGATTTGCTAAACTGGGTCTGTGACAGTATGCACCCACCTGCAGTGCACGAGTATGGGAGGCTCGGTGCCCCTGCGAGGTCCGAACATTCCCTGGCAGGTCCTCACGAACTTGATGAGTGTCTCGGGCGTCTCCGGCGTGCCGTGGTCCCTCCAACCCGTGAAGAACAGGTGCTGCACGCTGCGCCATTTGCTGCTGTCGTCAGACTGCAAACGCAAGGATACAATAGCGTTGGGAGGATTGCGTTGGACTGTATTTATACCGCGAGTATACTTGGCCGCTATTGTGTAGCGGCATGAGTTCAAAAGATCACGCAGGTGATTGGGCTCAGATTCATTCTAGACAGAGCCCAGAAAGAGCTACAGTTGTCAGAAGAAAGCATTCAAAGGCGCCAGGCTTTCATGAACCGGAACACTGTGGAAAGGGCTTAAAATACTGAAGGTCACTCTCGTAGCTCGACACTAAAGTGCATCTCGCGGTTGGAGTTGGCAATCAATGTTTGTTAAAGGTGTCCTTTGGATATAATTAAGATATAAGCATGCGGCAGTGACGGGTTTTGCGATCCAAGCAACAATGAAACATGACTTATAAGCACTATTACGGTAAAGATCTCCATTCCTAAAAAATGGAATCGGAAGTTTTAACGTAAAAAAGAAGCGGCATGAAAGAACAGGAAAACAAATACTATAAAATGTAGGAAACTATCGCCGTGGGTGATGTTGTAGAAAAAGTATTGAACGTACAAAAGTCAGGTATTCAAAAATTCACCGGCTCGGAAGAAAGATTGATAACAAAATTTAGTCCATTATTTTTAAACTGCTAGACAACAGAGATAAGACAGCGATATCAAGAAACTGCGTCAAACCAGAGGGTACACATTTTTTTTATTAGCGGGTATTTTTCGCACCTCGTACAGGAAATACGAAGGCAAGTGTGGAGCAGTATCAAAGTGAACCGCAGTAATAAAGATAAGGTTTTCCTTTCTTATGATAAGATCATAATAAACGGGCACTTGTATCCGTGGGATGAGGCAAAAATTATAAAGTTTGTGCAGCAAACTTTCTTAGCTACCGTGTAAGTTTATGAAATAACCATAGATCACGTCCCAAAATTAGAGTTACTAATATGAATAAAAGAAGCCCCTTTATTAAAGTAAAAAAATTATAATACACTTTCTTAGAATTTGACCCACACATAGTTACAATACACGAGACATGGTTAAAGCCCCTAAGATTGAATAGTGAAATTGTCCCTCCAAACTATGTTATGCCAAGGAAAGTCAGAACATCTAGAGGTTCTATTTTTGTTTTGTATTTGGTATTTGAAATTTGTATTTTTGTCTTTGTATTTATTTTGTGTTCATTTTTGCCAGGTGTAAAGGAAGTTGATTCCTCATGGTGTGAAGTGTCCTTGAAAAAGTATTCTGTCTTTGTTAGTGTTGTTTACCAGCGTCGCAAATCGGGCCTAAAATACCCGCATAGTTTGTTTGATTACACGCACCCGTATATCAAGTGTGAAGAAGGCATCATGATGGGACATTTTAATCCCGCTGAGATAAACTGGAATGTTCTACAGCCTGACATTGCTTCTTTTGATGATTTTCGTGATATTACATTTTCGTTTAACCTTACGCAAATTGTCAAGAAGCCAATCCGGCTGCAGGGCTCGTCGTTTAGTGTAATGACAAGAAGAGGATCCCCAGCCAGGACGGTGCTTCGGGCCGTTCGGGAGCTGCTCTTTCCTGGCTCCGGGGTTTTCGACGGCGTTCCTGATCCACGGCTGCTGACTATTCCTCGAGCAGCCCCGTGACGCCAGCGGACCAGGGGACCGAACCAGCGACGCGTTGGCTTCGTGCGCCGCCGAGACCGACAACTGCGCGGGGTCCTGCCCGCCCTTTGACTTCGGGACCCGCGCGACGACGGACAACACTCTGTCCAGGGCCATCTGTTCCCGTCCAAAGGGCCCCCACGAACCACCGCCGCCACGGTGAGCAAACGCCGGGAACGTCGCAGAAGAAAACCTATTTGTGAACCCCGGCATGTGGGGGTAGGTACCGGACGCGGTCGTTTTTTTTTTTATATTTCTTTTTGTTTGAGAGCCGGTAGGACAATTTGTTTTATTTCTAGTCCTACCTAAGCCTTAAGAAGGGGGGAGTGTGGGAACCATGGGGTTCCCTCTATCCCTATCTAGGCCTAGCTTCAAGCAGGTCGTGGGAGTCGTCGTCATCAATGGCGTCGGCCTCCCGGATACAAGGAACCACGAGGCCGAATTCCCCGAAGGGGCCGGCTCTCCCTTGCCCATTTTGGGTGACCGCGCCTTCGGCACACCTTTGGGAGTGATTATGGACGCGTCCCGTTTTCTAGTGACCTTCTACCGGCCTCCCCGGGCGCGTCTATTTCCCGCAGGCTACATAAGCCGGCCACACGCTATGGCCGGGGCTCTTGGTTAGGGGGGGCTACGCTCGACGGAGCACTCATCATTGTTCATGAAAGCATCCATTAAAAATTCAGAAACCATATTTATTCCCAAAAACGTAAAACACCTAGTTTGAAACCCTAAGATAAACAAAACACGGCAAATAAACTCACCAACTATTTTTACGTTCTTACGATTTACATTTTTACGGCTGAAAATGGCAAGGTAACTACCTTTCTATCTCCAAATAACAACGCCACTGTAGGGTTAGCAATTTAACAGTAACAGAGTCAGGCGTTCTGCACTACTGCTTGAACTGGACACTAAAAAGCAATGTCTCGCTGAAATACCAAACATGTTCCCAAAACTGTGTGCCCAATGGGGAAATAAGTGTTTAGTGCTAGTTTTCAACAGGTATCTCAGCTGTTCTTCGCTGCCAGCTGAGTGGAATGTGGCGAAAGATGCAGCGATTCACAAATGTGGCGGACAAACTGCAGGCTTAAAATACAGACGCATATATCTTACATTCACGTGATGCAAACTCTTCCAACATCACAACGCCAAGGTCATGACGGTATTTATTGGGAAACACAATATTTTATGCGCGCAACAGCTCTGCTCCAGGAGTGGATTATCCACTGGCACACAGCTCCTCGAGTCACTCCATGACCTTGCGACAAACATAAACAGCAGTCAGATAGATGTAATATATTTAGACCAAGACGTTTGACGTGTTTCACACTTCAACCTCTATAAAAGGTAACACGCATTGTGAGTAGGGATCCTATAGTATCTTACACACGTAATTGCAAGTAATAAGGTTTGTGCTTCTCGAAAAAATACGCGTACAAGGAGGCATACACGACGTTTCGGGCGGACGCCCTTCTTCAAGACGAAGGACTCCTTAAAAAAAAATTTCCAGTTTTTATATTTTTTAAGGACACGACTCTCAAGCTCGCGAGGTCCTGTCTGGTGTCCCGCAGAGTTCCGCTCTGGAACCACTTTGATTTTTGCTTCTATAAACGAGATTGTCAATGAGATCGATGCTGATATAACAACAACACCAATACCCTTAATTATAACATTATTAATAATAATAATATAATAATAATAATAATAATAATAATAATAATAATAAGAGCAATATTATTAAAAATGATAATATTTATTTCTATTGATTATGATGGAGGTCCGAGGAGAAAAGATCCGGTGTGCAGCTCGATTAGCCCTAGGCAGTGGACGTCATTTCCTGCTAGCGTGCAGGAAATGGCGATACATAATACAAAAAACGATGCACACAGACGGCATGTACTAACAGCGTAATTTTACATACCCACGAAAACATTTTACAAAAATGATACACTTGGACACTGCACAATATATACACAATCACTCCGGTGCTGAAATATAAGCGCAATGTTTTAAAGCTTTGAGAGTCAAAATTAAGATTATCAATAAACAAATGTTTAACCAACCTGGAAGTGTAAATTGAAGCATCTGAGCACAGTAATTTATTCGCTCAGTGATCATATCCACTCACGGTACACCAGGGGATTTTCCTTCATTAACCCAAGGTTTTCCAAGAGACATGACCCGCTTGTTTTTTTGTTTTTTGTTTTTTTCTCTTTGGAGACTAGCACAAAGTCTATATATGAGTAACTTGTAAATATTAATTATCTGGAATTTTCCAAACATTTCAGCAGTGTGGAAGTCGTAAGGCACGTTACAAATGCCAGTTAAAATTTTATTTTTAATCAAAAACAGTTTTTTACAGTTAGCGAATGTCGATGTACCCGAAACAAGGTTGCATGTAAATTAGAGCAAAAATACAGAGTTGTACAATTAGCAAATTAACCTTGGGTGGAAAAACAAAACAGAACTAATTTATGTGTAGGTCACGTGACGTCAAATATTACGCTAAATCCAGAGAGGAAACTGAATTTGCGCACAGTTGAAGTGGCATGAAGTCATGTGACATCATTTGCCCCGATAAATTTACCGGGGAAACTTACTTGGCGTTGAGGTCACGTGACCTCGTTTTTCGCTGCCAGCTGAGTGGAATGTGGCGAAAGATGCAGCGATTCACAAATGTGGCGGACAAACTGCAGGCTTAAAATACAGTCGCATATATCTTACATTCACGTGATGCAAACTCTTCCAACATCACAACCCCAAGGTCATGACGGTATTTATTGGGAAACACAATATTTTATGCGCGCAACAGCTCTGCTCCAGGAGTGGATTATCCACTGGCACACAGCTCGTCGAGTCACTCCATGACCTTGCGACAAACATAAACAGCAGTCAGATAGATGTAATATATTTAGACCAAGAAGTTTGACGTGTTTCACACTTCAACCTCTATAAAAGGTAACACGCATTGTGAGTAGGGATCCTATAGTATCTTACACACGTAATTGCAAGTAATAAGGTTTGTGCTTCTCGAAAAAATACGCGTACAAGGAGGCATACACGACGTTTCGGGCGGACTCCCTTCTTTAAGACGAAGGACTCCTTAAAAAAAAATTTCCAGTTTTTATATTTTTTAAGGACACGACTCTCAAGCTGGCGAGGTCCTGTCTGGTGTCCCGCAGAGTTCCGCTCTGGAACCACTTTTATTTTTGCTTCTATAAGCGAGATTGTCAATGAGATCGATGCTGAGATAAGAACAACACCAATACCCTTAATTATAACATTATTAATAATAATATAATAATAATAATAATAATAATAAGAGCAATAATATTAAAAATGATAATATTTATTTCTATTGATTATAATGGGAGGTCCGAGGAGAAAAGATCCGGTGTGCAGCTCGATTAGCCCTCGGCAGTGGACGTCATTTCCTGCTAGCGTGCAGGAAATGGCGATACATAATACAAAAAACGATGCACACAGACGGCATGTACTAACAGTGTAATTTTACATACCCACGAAAACATTTTACAAAAATGATACACTTGGACACTGCACAATATATACACAATCACTCCGGTGCTGAAATATAAGCGCAATTTTTTAAAGCTTTGAGAGTCAAAATTAAGATTATCAATAAGCAAATGTTTAACCAACCTGGAAGTGTAAATTGAAGCATCTGAGCACAGTAATTTATTCGCTCAGTGATCATATCCACTCACGGTACACCAGGGGATTTTCCTTCATTAACGCAAGGTTTTCCAAGAGACATGATCGACCCGCTTGTTTTTTTGTTTTTTTGTTTTTTTCTCTTTGGAGACTAGCACAAAGTCTATATACGAGTAACTTGTAAATATTAATTACCTGGAATTTTCCAAACATTTCAGCAGTGTGGAAGTCGTAAGGCACGTTACATATGCCAGTTAAAATTTTCTTTTTAATCAAAAACAGTTTTTTTACTGTTAGCGAATGTCAATGTATCCGAAACAAGGTTGCATGTAAATTAGAGCAAAAATACAGAGTTGTACATTAGCAAATTAACCTTGGGTGGAAAAACAAAACAGAACTAAATTTATGTGTAGGTCACGTGACGTCAATTATTACGCTAAATCCAGAGAGGAAACTGAATTTGCGCACAGTTGAAGTGGCATTAAGTCATGTGACATCATTTTCCCCGATAAATTTACCGGGAAAACTTACTTGGCGTTGAGGTCACGTGACCTCGTTTTTCCTGCGAAATTTAGTGGTGAAACTAAATTGGTGTTGAGGTCACGGGACGTCAATTTCCCCGCTAAATCTAGCGGGAAAATTGAGGTAATGTGACATCACAAGCCAAGGCTTCACAAAATCCGGCGTCACTTAATCCGGCTTCACTTTATCCGGCTTCACAAAATCTGGAGCAACTGGCCCAAGAACGCTTCACGTTAACGAGAGAAAGAATAAAAAAACATTGTTTTCTGTCGTCTATATATGATGATTATACGAAAGTGTGTCAGCGGTTAGTGAATGCAAAGTGATTGTGCCTCACCTCAGTACATCTCAACACCTGACTATTCCTCAGACCGATAAATTGAGGTTCGAATAATAACATGGAGATACGCCTTCCAATTCACGTGTGTTTCATCAAAATTTGGCAATGGGCTGTTAAGGAAGTGTCTTTAAGGGGGGACACTACCCAGAGAAAAAAAAATTCTACAAAAACATTGATTTTGAAAAATTACATATTTACATCCATCTACATCCAGAGAGTATTCCCAGAAATTTTCACTAGTTTACATTGCATAGTTAATTTTTTATAAATTATTTTCTGTCCACCGAAGCTAAAGAAAAGGTAGGGTTTGGAGCACTTTGAACACATTTTTCTCCGTTCCACTTTTTGGTATAAATTCCATTTTAGTCAATCTATCGTTTGATAAAAGCAATACAGGGAAGGATCGTTCTTCACTTTTCCTGACTGAAATTTAATAAGGAATGCGCCTATGGAGTTTGTTTGTCACTTTACGGATGTCTTTTATAAAAAATGTTGACATTCTGTCGGAGACACAGAAGACCAAAAAGTTGACCAATTTGCAGAAGAGAAAATTGATAGAAATCAATTACTTTTTACAAACAACTTTCTATAGCCGCACCTCCTAGGCATTCTGCTACATATCTAGCGAATAAAAATCTTGACTATTGTGGTAGTTTTCCGACGATAGATTAACTAAACAATGTAGGGGTGTTGCTGATAGAAGCTGCCATATTTTCCTTCCCACTTAACCGACAGACCTGAAATTTCGTTATGCACCCTCTAGCATGACCACCAGCCTACCCAGTAAATTTGATTAATTTGAAGCCAAGGGTTCAAAAGTTCACCCTTCCAGGGGGTGTCTCCCCTTAAAGCGACTGTGTCCTCTTCTTTTTTAACTCTGTTCTTGGGTCCTCGAGATCATGCTGCACTCCAATGCTAAACAAAATAAGTTGGCAGCGGAAATATCCGAGCAGAAAGCCAAACAACCTTGCCAAATCGTATCTCGCTTTTTCTGTAGGAGTACCAAGTAGGCGAAAAGTTTCGTTGTCTAGTGATGCTGATGATGATGATGATAATAATATTAATAAATGCATTGACCCGTCGGGACTGTTAAAGATGGATAAGTTTACACGGGTATCAAAGCCAGTGAAGGGCTTGTGGGATAGGACCATTGACAAAACACAGAAACGTCCGTACAAATGCTAAATAAAAACGTTACCTCCAAATGACAAAATATTTAAAATTGAACTCTCACCTCTCCCCTCCCCCACCCCCATTTTCAGCAAAGAGTAATAAATAATTACGACAAAGCAAGAAACAATAGCAGATAAAAAATACCAATGTCAAAATACCAAAAATACCATGCTATCCCATGAGAAATAAAATACACACACTCGTGAATTATAAACTCTAGTGCAAATTACTGAAACTAAGTAAGAAAAGGAACAAAAAGGCAAAATTCAGAATTTGAGGTAGCTATAGCAACTAACACATTCGGATCATCCTACATACACTGGGAGAAGGCATTAAATATATAAAAAATATTAATAGACTGAGTTCTTTTTCTTTTTTTTTTGAGTCTTTACTGAGGGGATGTCATAAATAGAGCCTGGGAGAGCGTTGAATACACGTAGAACCTAAGAATCGACCGGGCATTTACCCTACCGAGAAGAACAACGCGGCGCTACAAAACGAGGAGAGCGGAGCAATGTGCGGGACGAACTTACTGCTTTCTTACGGTACGTTTACACCTGAGAAGAAATCCGCAACCGCGGGAGCGGATTCGCTCCCGGCGGCGGCGGCAACGAGCGAGTTGTGTTTACATCTATGCCCTTCGAGCGGCGGCGGCGGCGGCGCCGGCTGCGGCAGCTGTTCTCGTAACATCCCGCCAAATATGACGAGAAGGCGCGAGAGTTCCCACCTCGGCTGTCTTCCCGGGCGTTGCTGCTCCCCAGTCTCGCTGTTTTTGGCTCAATAATTGTAGGCGTGAGCATCACGTTGACGCTGCATCCCAAACAGAAAAAAACAGCGCGAAGCAGATGGATGATTACGTAGACAATGAAGAGAAGATTGCAATGATTCTTCTCTCGTCTTCCCTGCTTGCGATAGAGGAAGAGGAGCAGCGAGCGTCGAAAAAGCAGCGTCGCCGTCGGCAGTGGTGGGATTGCCCATGGTTACGAGACTGCGAAATGACGGGACAAGCAAGCTGCCTCCTTCCTTGTCTTCGGTCGTATGCCAGCAACGTTTCGCCATGCCAGCGACGCTGGATGCCTTCGACGCAGTCGACGCCATTGCCAAAAACAAACAGGAAGAACGCGCACTCGTGACGTAGGCAGCGTCGCGCTGCGCAAGAATGTCACTTCCGGTCGTCGAAACGCCTCGTTCCGCGGCAGAAATAGGTCCTGGACCAATGCGGCTCACCGCTGCGTTTTCCGCCCTGCGTTTTGCCCCAGCGGCAAAAACTGGGCGGATTCGCTAGCGGATCCGCAAGTGTAAACGTACCATTAATATTACTGCTCCAAAAACTAGAAAGTACAAGGGCCTGAACAAAATGTTGAAGTGGAAATTATGCAGTTTGTCTTTCAAAAATGTCGGAACTGGCAGACAAGTGTGCATAGTAGAGTAATTATTAATGTAATACAGTAATTGCAATAATAATAATAATGTCTTGATCCTTGAAAGGCTATATATGGCAATTGCAGTGAGGGTAATGAAATGCTGGGAAATGTTATATAAAAGAAGAAAAAACGGAAGACAAAAAAACATATAAAAATGTTTTCATCCAAAACACCTAGAGTATATGTTAACCAAAAGAAACAATATCAAAGTGGGGCTTACTTTGACCGAACACTCTGTGAGGATGAAATCATCTCGACGCTGCGAAGACTCGTTTCGGACCTGCACCATTCCGTAAACGTGTTCTTTTCCTTCATCTGGCCAATACTTCTCGCACTTTTTCTGAAAAACAGAACATAGAGATAGAACTTTAGGGGAAAGTATGTACCTGTCTGTTGATTCAAATAAAAAGGCTCAAGTATGCTCAATCCTATAACTGACTTCCTCTACGCTGCGTTCCACTTTCGTTCAAAAGGGTTCTCTAACCCTTCTGAAAGCTAAGGGTTAAATCCCGAAAGATGTACTCTACATTTGCTTTGCATTTCTCACGCCATAATCACTTCTCAAATATAGTTATAAAATTTTCCGCATCCTATAATTTAGATACAAGGAGTGAAAGACGGAACAATTAAACATATAAACAACGTTAAAAGAAAAAGTACGCTGATGGAAGTCAAGATGAGAAATGACGTGCTGAAGCTAGTCTTTGTAACTCTGTTTTTATTGTTCCATTTACCTGCCAATTCATTTCTTAAAAATCTACACACAAAATCATTCGATAAGTATGTGTAAGGGCTGTTTTGAACTTTTAAAATATTATATAAAATACATAATTATCTGCGTCATCGTGCATATTGTCCGCGCAATTTTCAGCGTACCCATATTGTGCGCCCTGCCACGAACTGAAACGAAACTACATATTCGAGCTTTGTTTTTGGTTATTTAAAATTGTATATTTTGTATTTGTATTTATTAATCCACCATTACCATACCTTAATAAAAAAATTTAGGTAAATACCTAGATTGTTTTAAATAATCGATTTTAAAATAATATTTAAGATAATCGATTCAGAAATAGACGAGTTTTGTATGCCCCCGCTCATTCCAAGCTTTATAAAGGAATTTTAGTGCATATAATATTAAATGTGTATCCAAACTAAAAAGTTAAAGTTTTTAACCTATTTTAAATATGTCACGCGTAGAAACTTGCCAAACTCTGCCAAAAAACCGTCAAAAGTTTGCAGCACAACATAATTTATTTAAGTAAAAATGGCAATTTTTCTAATTTATTTAGCATAAACAAATCTCTTTGGGAGTGGCAAAGAAGAATCCTATTGGAGTAGTGTGCGAAAAAGCAAAATACCTAGCGTTAAAACAATCGATCCCCGACAAGCATCATTTTTGGCCTCGGCCTCCTCAATGATAAATGACTTGAAAACAAAAATATTACCCAAGTTTCCTGTTTGCGCTGTCTTTCATTACAAGCATTCTCCCCGAACATATATTTCTCGTCAACTTTAAAAATTTGACTACAGAACCGTGTTTGAATTGACTGAATACTTGAAATTATATAGATACAATGTGTTTGTATATAATTCATTCAGATTTATTTTCCATAAAAGCGGTGAAATGGACATCAATCGGGCATGGGCAGGTGACTTATATGGCCAGAGCGACATAACATAGGAGAGGAATCGTCATGATCTGTAAACTAATTTACAAAACAAAAATTGATTATTTTTACTGAGTAAATTAGTATAAATCAAAAACTCTCCGAGTGTTGTTTATAATCCCTATATCTAGAGCGGTTCAAAGCACGTAATAAGATAGGGGTGGGGAGGGATCTAAAGTGACCACTGCGCAACGGTGCCTGTACCAAAACGAAGATTATAGTCCTAAAAAGAAAACGGAAGCGGTTTTGTATTTTATAAAAAAAACACTTATATCGTCTTTATTTGGCCTTCAGAAAGTGGAAGATAATTGTGACGTGTTATACGGAGATCCCAACATTTCCGCACCCTCCGCATGCCTTACACGAGCAATCAAAAACGCTGCACCTGTTCCCTCACAAGCAGCAAGCGCAAGGCAGTTGAAACGTCTGGGTATGACGTGACATTCAGCGGTTCCTTTTTTATCGGTTTTGCACGCGTCTATTGATACGTGCAGATCAAATGGTTGTTATCTTCAAATTCACAAGACAAAAATACGCTCAAATTCACGTCTAATTTTTTTTTCGGGAGCCTCTAGTGTTTTTTTGTGGTTGTTTTTTTATTAAGCCTGAAAAAAAAACGATACTGCAGGTAAAAACGACACATACACAAAAAGGTGTCTTTTGAGACCTTTTAGTGTATGTGTCATTTTTACCCGCCGTCTCAGGTATTTCGTCACGCTTAATATTGATCCCCTCGTTTGCGTCGTTACATTCAGTTCATTATAAACTTGTTTACCTGTGTTGTCGAACCGCCAGCGATGGACCTGTTTGACGAGTGGAAACTTTGCCGCGCCCCCTCGCGTACTATTTGCTTCAAATCTTTCTAAATATGGCTGATTTTGTAGTTTTTGATGACGCTCACCAATTTTCAAATTGGAATCGAGTGTTTACCTTAACTAACTAAACTTTAAGTAAAGCATCTCAGCCAATTATCCGTGTTATCGTGACAATTATCCCCCTATATTATGTCCTCCTTGCTGTATAACTCTCCTGCATAGACCGTATAAGTGTACACTTCTCGACTTACAAAAAAAAATTAATCTGCTCAAGTTAAAAGCAAACACAGTATACATATAGTTTGCTATTTATCAGGTCGGTCGTAATTGTGATCTCATTTCAGCCGTGGTCAGCAAAGTTCTTTTAAATTAATTTATACACATTTTTTGTTCAAAAGAGGATTTTAAATTATTTTTAAACTGAGATAACGGAGCATGGGAATTTATTCTTTACCTAGTTACGAGGAAATTATCTGCTTAATTTCTACACGACTGTAGAGTGCCCTCCAAACTCAGCACCGCTATGCGCTCTTTTTAATACTCTTTTTTTTCTAAATACAGACTATTTATCAAATGGTCCGAAAGTCACTTTCACCTTGTTTCCTTCGACACACTGAGTGAGCATGATGATTATTTGTATATCGTGCTCCCATATCATCCTCCAGAAGTCGTTGATCGTCGTAAGGTTCGGGCCTTGGGCCGCGATGTATTCTCGCTCGCCGTTACAGCCCTGCAATGAAAGTAACGGGGTGCGGAGGCTCCATTCAAAGAAACCTATATGTTTCTAGCATCAAGGTAGGAACAATACCTAGATAAGGTTGAACACAAAGATGGGTATTGTCAGTTTAGTTAGGCCCACAAACACATCACAATTCGTCAGGCCGGGTGCTTAATTAGATGGACGCATGTAGCTGTACGCCTTGAATGATGCGACACTTTGCGCCTAGCAGTAATAGAGTTTGAACCGATTTTTTATACAAAGCGTACATTAAGTATTTTATCGATCACGTCTCACGCATATCTTATGTATCCACTAAAGGCATATATTATATGCATATTAATTGGGCAAGAAGAGCCGTTTTTCTTGAAGGTAATTGACATGTTGGGACGTACAGAAGCATGAAATATTCAGAAATATTCAAAATATAAACAAAAGACAAGCACCACTGCACTCTCTCTGGTCCGTCATTGTTGTTCCCATCTGCGTATTTGTCTTAGTAGAGCATTTTCTAAATTTCTCCCGCAACAGGTACAAATGCCTACCAGAGTACATTAAAAAAATATAATGAATAATTAAATGGAGCGATAAGTTTTGATTTCTAAGATGAAACAAATAGAACAGACTCTCTAAAACAAGCTGAAGATACGCTCTTGTACGGCTATGATTCTTATGAAGTCACATTCTACAGCACCTGATTCCAGTACCATGCAATCGCGAGAAGGAAAGAAAAACAGTCTATGGCACAACAAGGAAGAAGTGCCGGTTAAAAGCAAGAGCTTGAGACTTCAGGCGTTCTTTCACGTGCTCCTTAGCAAATCGACGCTCTGTGGCGGGACCAAATGTTATCACTTTAAGACAGACGCGTGCTTATTAAAGCAGCAAAGCATCAAAGGTCGCCAGACACAGAGACGAGAAAGAGATATGTAACGTGGGAGGAAATGCGAACAGGTACGAGTAAAAACTGTTAAAAAGAGCTTGGGAAGTACAAAGAAGATAGCCAGAGTAGCCGTCTCCCCATTGAGAGTGATAGAGCAATAATAAGAAATGGCAAGACGGAAGAGAAAGAGAAAAATCGGGCAGAGCATGAGTCAAAGAAAGGTTATTGGCAGAGGAAGACAGGAGAAAGAGGAGGCGAGAGATGAAGAAAAAGGGAAATGACAGAATAAAATGAGCCGAAATCAAACAAACAAAGAAAGAGTAAGGGGGAAGCTCTAAAAAAAAAGGTAAAGAGATAGTTATAGGCCATTGGAACAGGTCCTTGCCAGGAAATATGCACAGGAACTGACGTTAAGAAATACCCGTTCCTAAGAATTCGATGCACTGCGGAAGTAACTTATGAGAGCGCGTGTGCCCTCAGACATCAGCGTTACCTGCACAAAGCTTGCGTTGATGTACGATGACTTCTCGTCGTTCCCAACCATAGAGAGAGGAACCCGAGACTTGTCGACTGCAACGAGGAAAACCCGTTTTGCCGTTGAATCGTCGCTAAATGACACGTCGTGAAAGTATGCTCCATATTACACAGAGCTCATTCACTCGTTCTGCTTATGCTTACTGAGTTGAACGGAGTTTGTGTAAAAATATCTTATCGCGGCTCAAACATAGCCTTTACCGGATGAACATACGAGAAGAATCGTCAGTGTTTGGTTCAGTTGTGTAAAAAGGCATACATTATGTTCGTGATCGCTTCATTCTTATATTTCATGAAGCCTCAGCTTGTTACCATATGTTTTTTTTTTGTGTGTGTGTATAGACACCTGCGTGACTAGCATCGTTAAAGGTTGTTAAGGAAAAAAAGTTATTATTCTACTCCATGAGTCCGTTTTGTGAAATAAAAAAAAAAAAAAGAAACAGCGCACAGGCTGCTGCAACTTTTTCTTTTGTAGTGCAGCGTTCGTAGCGCATCGGAAAGGTAACTTTCTTTTTTGAATTGTGGTGTTGTAAAAATGATAATATCAGCGGCACATACACTTAGGCGTTCATAAAACTTCCCAAAAGGAGGCATTAGGAAGGATTAAAAAAACACGCACGTTATTTTTTTTTTCTCGATTTGAGCGCGAAATTTGACGTCAGAAGATGCCTCGGGTGATCCGCATTATTCTTCAATCCACCGCTTCCGTTGGACGTCTCGAAGTGCTTCGCTGCTTTGAAACGCAGGACACGCACACTTTAGTGAGACAAACTAAGAGCTTCAGCTTATCTTTCTTTACAAACAGAGTGAAACCACTGCCACTGCCAAATTATATTCGCTTGCGAAATCGCATCATAGACCACCAATAAACTAATCACGATTACGGCCTGTTCACACATACCCCACAGCACTACCTCAGCGATATTAGTCAGCACTATTTGTAAATAGTGCTGACCTCGCTGATGCATCGGTGACTTCGCACTGTATTACACATTCAGTGCTGATACAGTGCTGCACCGGTGCTAAGTTACGTTCAAGTCTGCGCGGCATCAGGGACGTATGTAGTGTTGATTGAGCGCTGCGATCAGTGAACATATACTTCCAAGTGAATAAAAAGCAAACAAATATATTTTACAATAATTAGCCGCACACACCGAACAAAAAATAAACGAGTTCGAAAGCTCCATTGTCCTCTCGTAAAATAGTCCTTTGAAAAATTTCGGACTTATACTTTGGCCAGTAAAAATTCCGGAACTTGAAATATATATAAAACCAGGTTTGAACGTACAATATTGCAGCAGTCGCGTTAGCTTCCTCTCTGTCTATAACAGGGGTCTCAAGGACGGAGGCTTGGGCGAGTTGGTTGTTCATGCTTGGGTGAAACAGCGCACAAGATTTACCCACAGAAGACAGGCACACTCGTATAGCGCAGTGTACGTGTGTTTTTTTGTGTGTGTCTGTCTTCTGTGTGTAAATCTTGTGCGCTGTTTCACCCAAGGGGTTTCAAAACCGCGGTCAGCGGGCTGCATGCGGCCCGCTACTCTTTGGGACGTGGCCCGTAAGTAGGCCGCTGCTGCAAGTGCCCGTTCATTTCTGCCGAAAAAGAAGTTGTTCTCTGACAACGTGCTTACATGTCTGACACTATTCTGCTTTCTTTTTGAATACGAATTTTTTTTCTTGAATGCCACTAAAATGCAAGTATTTTCTAATAATTTTGGTATAATTATCGCCAGAAAAGAAAAACCTGTCGAATGAAGAAATATTTTATTTGATACATGTTGAATTTAGCAACCGAGCAAGGATAGCGTGCTTGCTCACCTGATTTCTTGAACAAAAAATCAATACGTTGGCGGGAGGGGGGAGGGGGCGGGGGGGGCGATAATTTTATATCATGATCCGACATCAAGTATATGTATAAAGTAATCGTATGAAGAAATCAAAGCTAAAGATGTCACTGGTGAGAAGGCGATTGCACAAAAAGCAGGGAGCACAAGGTCCGTTCTTCATGATATCACTCGCTGAGAGACTCGGCTGCTTTGCAAAGAGAAACATAAAACATTATTTTGGCTTTTTCTTTTTCTTTTTTTTTTTTTGGGGGGGGGGGGGGGGGCGAAATGTATACCCTTTCACTCCCGGCTAAATGTGACCCGCAAAATTTGAGGTAGTGTATCTGGCACCCCTCACCTGAATGTGTTTGAGACCTCTGGCCTATAGGGATGATAGTGGTGGTGGTGATAATAATAATAATAGTATAATAATAACAATAGTAATATTAATAATAATAATAATAATAATAATAATAATAACTTTACTTTTCATCGATTATAATGGAAGTCACAAAAGTAAAAAGGCTGCAGTAGGCTGCTTGACTGGTCCTCAGACCCCTTACACTGGTCAACAGTAAGCATGCGGAAACATACAAAACATACAAACATATAATTCATACGAACATACACAACATGCAAAAGACAACTTATTCAGCAGGAACATCGTACATTTACGGTTTATATGCCTACAAACCAAAGTTCACCGAAATACAGAACGTGAAACTAAAATAAAAATCATATACAAAAATATAAGCCCATGACCTTTAAAGTAAGACTGTCAAAATCAATATTATCAATACAGAGACTATTTAGCAAATGTGCGAGTGTCAAATTTAACCTTTGATGGCCATAATTTGTTCGCTGCGTGGCCATCTTCCATCTATCTGCGTTACGGGTAGGGTATAGTGGGGCCATTTTCCTTAACAACGCGAGTCTTACTAGAAAACCCGAGCAACTTATTTTTCGCTTTTAAAGCTACTACAGAGACTGTAGGAATATAATTTGACGATATTAATTATCTTACACTTTTTAAATAAATAGTAAAAATGGAAGTCATATCGCACACTGCTTATGCTCCGTGAAACTGAGGGAGAGGAGGAGACGAGAGGGCGCGGGCTCGTCCGAACGCCGAGCTGTTATTGGAAGGATTAGTGGGTAGACTTAGAGCTAGATATCTTCGTCTGCACTACACTCGTCAAACGCCTTCGAAGGCGAACTCCGAACGCCAGACACCGGCGTTCCGCGTTCTAACGCTTTCGACGAGTGCAGTGGAGGCAAAGGTATCTAGCTATCGGTCTACCGACTAATGGACCATTTTCAAGAAGGCTTCAGCACAAGCGCAGGCCTTCATCTCTCAGCGGCGAAAGCTCTAACTTCGGTTGACATCCGGAAGAACGGTTGCACTACCTCTCCTGCCTCTTCCGCGACCCGAATCAGCCGCAGTGAAGACACAAAAGGTATCGTAGCTCCCATTCCATACACCAACCGTAGTTAGGGTTTAAGCCACTTGGTGTCGTCTTTATGCGAAAAAGGTTCATTATTCCTGTCAGAGCTCGGCATACATGCGTCCACGCGTGCTCTCGTTTCCTCTACTTACTCAGTTTTTTGGCGCATAATCTCTGGTAAGGTTAGAACGGCAGGGGTGGAACTTCGAACGCAGGCCCACTGCGCTCGCGCTAGAGGTGCACTCGGCGCCGAGTCGTTGTCGAAGTTAGAAAGTTCGCGCGGGAGGCGGGTCAGCTAAAGCTCCTCCCTTCCACTGGCACCTTGTCGGTTTCAACGTGAAAGCAACATATAAACATTTACGTTTCGACATGAACGCTGAAGCATCTGTTACCAGCAGCAAACCCGCGTGCTTGACCAGAAGCGGTGCCACTAAAGAACGGTCGTAGATTCCAAGAAGGGAATTTTGGCTACGTAGGTGATGAGTTGCTGTGTATACGCGTAGTCGAGCTACGCAATACCTTGGCGATGTCATACTTGCTATTTTGGTCGCCAAAATGGTACGATTAGATGCATTAACGGATTAATATCAGTTGGGATATTTTTACTAAAACCTAGAGAATATACCCACGCAGGGAATCTTAGAATTAAGAGTTTCTTGCCGACAACGTCTTCATTTCTATCGTAAATTAGGGGGGAGGAAACAACGAACACTGTTCTCACATAAAAATGTTTTTATTGTTGCAACACAGGCTATGCACGTAAGTGCCGCCTGTTTCGGAACAACATGTCTTGGGGTAACGTATCGAATAAGTTATTGAACGAAGGTATTTGCCGAGATTGAAGTGCTTGTTTTTGCGCCTTGTGGGACAAGACCCCAATTAAACTTAAGATGTTGATTCCAGGTATCCACAGCATTTACGTTTTTATTTGTTTGAGATGAACAGATATAATTAGCAGTTGCAACCAATTCTTTCTGTGTGATTCTAACTGGGCGCAAGGTGTATCAGTGCGCAAGCAGATATCTTATTAAAATCTCTTTTTTTGTCTTTAACCTTGCACCCATCATCTTCTACCTCGATTCTAGAAACTGCAACTTTCATTAATAATGTTCTTACATCAGTAATAATGTTTGTCACTACGCTCGAAATACATTTAAAAAAAAAAAACGTTTGGCAAACTTTGTTTTAGGGATACATTTCATGCAAAAAGATTGTGTGCTTTTGAAAAAGAACCTTCGATACTCACAAGGATGTATATTTGTGAATCTGTTCTTCTTGCTGTTAGCTGGATCCCTAGCGGCCTCCGAAGGGTACTGGGGGCTAAGCTCGACCAGGCGCTAGAAAAACAATCACATTTCGTTTGTTCATTGAATACATTGTGAAGCATTTCTGTCTTCTTGTTTCACCACTGCTCTTACAGCGCTAGTATGTATCTCTAAGTGGTTGTAAGAAAGCACCATAAGTTCATTCTTCCTGAATTACTCTCAGAGGTTGGGGCACTATATGGTCATTGACTACTGCAAATGATAAAATGTACTCTTCTGGTCCACCAATAAGACCATTAGAAAAATGCGCGTGACAACACTCCTTCGAGCTCACTACTGCCAAGTGCATCCTGGCTTAAACAGAGCTTTGAGAGTACGGTCGACAAAGATGGTACTAATATTAAAGTTATCAAAGACATATTTTTCGCACTAATGCTTTGAATGAGCTTTTTAAAACAATCAAGTATAAAACAGGTGTTGAGTTTTGCTTATACACTCCAGTTTTTTTTTTTTTTTCTATTTCTTCACCGTTTGGTCGCGCGAATACAGAGTAACATGTACATGACACGTGGAGTGCGGTTGAAAAGGCATCTTTCGAAAAATCATCAAGTGCATCTGGCTTTATGCACCAAGAATGCGCTAACAATGAACTACAGAGAGTCGGGAATAGCAAAAGGAGAAACACAAAAACACTCCGCAGTCAATATTTCCTTGCAGTTTTGAGCGCATAACCGGAATGTCAACAGCAGTGACAGCACAATGACAGAGTGTCATAATAAAGAAAAGAATTATTCAGTTCTTACTACCAGCTTTTGTTTCATTGTTGTTTGCTTGTATTTAATTATGGGGTAGGTGCACGAAGATATGAAACTACAGGGTGATACAAGGAGACGCCAGGCTCTTTAAATTGACCGGAAAATTCGGTTTCTTAACCTATCGCGCTACGACTTTGTGCAGCGTTGCCCACAGATGGTGCTTTTTTTTTTGTAAAATTTGCAAAGAGCGAACTTACCTGAGGAAAAAGCAAAGAAAGAAAAAGGCTTAGCTTCTATGGAAACGCAGCGACGCCACCGGTCTTCAAACAACACGGCGCCGTTTCGCACGGGAAACAAGAGATGGCGCAACGAACGCCGCCAACGAACAAGCATACGGCGCCGAGAGCCGGCGTCTTTTCTTTAGCAGACGATCTTTTCGACTCAAAAGCGGCGCGCGTTCCGCAGGGGCGACAGTCGCAGAAACAAAAACAACAACTGATATGAAAAAAGCTCGCGCCGCTTTTGATTCGAAAAGATCGTCTGCTAAAGAAAAGACGCCGGCTCTCGGCGTCGTATGCTCGTTCGTTGGCGGCAGTTGGCGTCGCGACCGCTTGCGCCATCTCTTGTCTCCGGTGCGAAACGGCGCCGTGTTGTTTGCAGACCGGTGGCGTGGCTGCGTTTCCATAGGAGCTAAGCCTTTTTCTTTCTTTACTTTTTCCTCAGGTGAGTTCGCTCTTTGCAAATTTTACAAAACAAAATGCACCATCTGTGGGCAACGCTGCACAAAGTCGTAGCGCGATAGGTTAAGAAACCGAATTTCCCGGTCGATTTAAAGAGCCTGGCGTCTCCTTGTATCACCCTGTAGAATAAGCGTGCAAGCGTCAGTCTCGTAAATGCAAACCATCCTCACCTCGTACTCATCCGAAAATCTGTAAGCAGAATCTTTCTTCATCATATGCATCTGCGCTTCGAAGTTGCATTTCAAAATAGGCCTATTGGGAAAGAATAAAACAAAGAAACATTCAACTGTGATGCTTTGTTCCCACTCTTTATACTATGTTATCCACGCCTGTAGTACGTTGCTGGCCAGGTAGAGGACCATGCGATCACCACAATTAATGACGTCTATTTAACATATATGGGCTACATAAGCAGCAGAAGTCTAGCTTAGAAAGTTGATAGAAAGATACGCACGGGAAGCATCGTCGTCGTTGCTTTCGGACACTTTCAACACCCTCACGAAAATGCTGTGTCGCTACACTCGCTCTCACAGCCCATAAAACGATGGTGCATTCTGCCCGATGCAGATCACAACTTTAGCACACGTGCCGCACCATCTTGAAGCCCGTCAAGCGAATGTTCATGCTGCCGACCCCAGTAAGGCTACATTCGATGCCTGCCCTTTCCCGTTACCATATCTGGATAAGCATCACACCAGCCTGCGTTCGTGTATCACTTCTGCGTGGTGCACCTTAACGACGAAAGGCTAGTAGTCGTACTGCGCTGGCGAAAGTTATTACCAAACCTCTAAACCATTGTCGTCAAACAACGGAGGCAGAGCATCCTTTCGCTGTGTAAAGACAAACGTCTTATTTGCTGTTTTTTTTTTCTTTACAAGGCATTTTCAAACCAGTGCACTGCTTTGGCATGACATCTGGCAAAGTGCACTGGCATTTTGTAGTGAGTGATGCAGAGTGTGCCTGTCTCGTGCTATCCATACTTTATTTCTTCAGCCTCGCAATTGGTGAAAGTGATAAACCAATTCAACAAATACTTATTATCAATGCTAATTACTTAAGAAATATCTGCCTATAGTAACGTGACAAGACCCTAGCGTCTCATTATCACTTCCGAATCCAATGAGATTTCTGAATTAGCAGACAACGATCTCACAAAAACTCATCACGAAACAAGACGCGTGAAGGTAAAATGCCATGCTCAGCGTTTACGTCGCCAGCGATCACTGTCAATGGTATGAGGACACACACACACCTTATACGGTATTTTACTTTGGAGAACCACTGGTCATGCTCGTGACGCTATCCCAATAAACAGAAATGTCAGCGAAAAAAGAAATCATTGGAATTGTTTATTCACCAACTATCATGCAGGTGCAATTGAGAAAATGAAACACGTTTTTTTTTTTTTTTACCCGCGTAAATAAACTGCATAGTATAGAAGCCTGAAACTTCCTCAGAATATTACGCTAAAACTGGGAATTCAATGTGAAAGTTTGAGAACATGACGTTATCTGTATCAAAAGTTCGAAGAGGAAAGCGTAATTTCTCCATGAGCCGACGTTCACTTCGGCCTAATTTCGTCAAAACAAAACAAAAATGACATTTTGGGCGCTTGTGGCATTTATTTTAGTGAAACACTCTTGTCATCAAGATCGACAGTGTCCTTTTGTTTCTTGCTGATATTATAGTTATTCCGGTTTTTAAATACAACGAGCGTCCAGAATGTCATTTCTTGTTTTGACATAATTATGCTTAGGTGGACGTCGGCTCGTAGATGAATTTTGTTCGTTCTTTTCTTGTTTATTTCATTCAGGTATCTTCATGATATCAAACTTTCACATTCTAGCCCCACCGCTATCGTTGCCATCTGACGGAGCTTCAGCTTTCTTCCATCTCTAGTTTATTTACGCTGGCAGAAAAAAACAGGATTTTGTTCTCTCCATCGAACTCTGTAATGTTCATCACAACCTAAAATTAAGAATTCATTTTGGTGCGTATTTAAAGTTCTGGTTGCCCCGACGCCGTAGTGTTCAACATATAGGTATGTCTAGTTAATTAAGCCAAATATACAAGAAAATGTTTCCGGTATTGCCATACATAGAATAGCAATACATTGAACGATAAAATGGTCGTCCTACTTGTTGATATCTTGCACGACAGGTGAGCGGTGATTGTCTTCTGGCATGCCATACTCGACGCTCACGTCGGCTTCTTTGCGTGCCGAGCCGTTCACACTGCAAAATAACAAAAACGCCTAAATTCAGATTTCGTATCAGTTAGTACGCTGGCGAGCAGTCCTTATTCGGCATCAAGAGTTCGAGACGAAGGGTCACCTATGGAAGGTCACGCTATGAAGTTTTATTGAGAGGTAGTGCTATTTAGCGAGTAACGTTGGAAACTTTTTAAGGTTACACGTTTGCGGTCACTGGACACGATTGCGAACCTAGAAACCCGCGAGTGCATTACCCACAGTCTTGGGTAGTAACGCGTTGCTAGTAACGCGTTACTGTAACTTTGTTACTTTTTTGGTAACTTGTAACTGTAACGAGTTACTTTATTAAAAATGTAACTTGTAACTGTAGTTCTATTACTTTTTCTAAGGTAACAATGAAAGTGACGACGTTACTTTTGACGTTACTTTCCAGTTTTTTTATGAATAATATATCATTGAACGAGTACAATCTAGCTATTCCTTGCACTTTCCAAAATGTCTTTTCCGACATTTCGAGTGTGAAGTTGGCCTTGCACAAACTTGTGAATACGTTCTTTCTCGCGAGTCAAGACCTGAATATAGCCACGTGTAGATTGGATGAAAATAAAATCTAGTTATCTTTACGGACGTGCTTTTACTTAGTGACTGAACACTTACACCTTAGTATCTGGAAGCATCATCTATGTTGCGGTTTTTTCTAATTTCTGCGCAAACGCTTTTTAATCGCGTGAATCAACCCTCGATCAACAATACACGCGGAGGACATTGCGCATGCTTCGTATTTTTATTCGCGCCACTACTACGCAATGCGCATGTTTCGTATTTTGATTTGCGCCACTACTCCGGCGTGGTATCAACAGTCGAGGCAAAACTTACTGCTATTTGCGCGGGGTTTGTTTCTGGCTTGCCGGGTACAAACTAAAATATGTCCAGCGACTCTATGAATCCAGCGCAACCGTCAACGAGCCAGCAATGTGCTAGTGCTACCAAGGATAGGGCATTTGTATTGGGTCCGCGTTTGTCCCCGTGCAATTCCTTCCAGCGCGCCGGTTGAGCGCCTGTTCAGCAAGGGCAGGGGCGTGTTCGTCATCAAACGAGGGAAACTTTCAGACACTAATTTTGAGAAGCAACTTCTGCTAAGTTGCAATATAAAGTAAAAAGCGCATTTTTTAATTTTACTGCTAGAAAAATTGGTGAGGGGCGTTTTCCAGTATTCCCTAATTTTTATTGTGTTGTAGAAAAGTAACTGAGAAGTAAGAAGTAAATGAGAAGAAGTAACTGTAATCGTAACGAGTTACTATTTTGTTGCGGTAACTGTAACGGTAACCTCGCTACTTTTTTCTGGAAGTAACTGTAACTGTAACGAATTACTTTTTAAAAGTACCTTACCCAAGACTGATTACCCGATTGTGACGCAACATTTGTGTCCAATTGTTCAAATGTTAGTACCGATCAACTTGGGAATTATCAGTCATAAGCCGCCCTAACATGAGCTGGCAGTCATGTCACTATTTCTCTGCACTGAGCCAAAGAAAAAGAAAACTTGCGGAATTGGCAATAATTTTGATCGTATTCCTCTTAGGCGAAATTACATTTTGTTGGAATTTCGCGAAATTATTATCTCATCCTACTCATCATACACAAATTCATTTGACTAATGACATTCATTTGACTAATGATCGCTGGTGATTGTATAGTTTCTTACGTGGTCACATTGTTTTACACATATACTTTCACCTTGTACTCTCCAGTTTTGGAAGTAACTATAAAGGCCTTTAATATATGTTTTGTTAACTCACCCACTTCGCATTATTCTTGCAACAATCATAAAATAAAGATGCCGTAAAACGAGGACTGGAGGCGACAAACCGGATGGCTTTATTTTCTTTCTGATGCCGTGACTTTGTGATAAGAATTCGGTTACGTGATGTCATCATCAATCATTTTTGACGCGCGTTCAGTCACTATCTAGGCTAGCGAGGACTTTTGGCGTCTTTCCTTTCTTTACGTCTTCTTCGCTCTGCGAGAATGCGCGGGCACAAATTGAACGAGAGTTCTGCGTCAGCGTTTGACCGGGACTCGTGTTTAATCATGGCAAAGTTTAAGAAACATTACCCTGAACAATGTATTTATAACTTGCAGTAAATGGCGAACGTACGTCGATAGGTGCACCAAGTGAACAAGGGAGTTGCCGAGCTGCGAAGTATCAGCTGACGTCCTCTCCTGGGACGCTTGCTTCTTTCTGGAGAACAATGCAGAATCGTAAAGAAAACCTTTGAAACTATTAAGGCATTTTCGCGGTTTTCCTATTTAGCCAACTCGTAAACACTTCTAATTCACGCAACAGATGACACAAGTTTGTAATTGCGCTATGCGAAAATTATTGAAAGTCAAAATTATCGAAAGGCAAGGACGTCTGCGTTATTTGCGTGCAAGAATACAGTAGTAATGCGCATCAAAATACCTATACATCATTTTTCTCAAAATGACCCAACAGTGAGTGATTTGCCTTTGCTGTCAGATTGTTTATTTTTTATAGTTATCACGAATATTTGAGTTATTTATACTTATCACGAATAAAAGTTTCCGGGAGTTCAAAAGTAATAATTGTTCCTTCTTATTTTTACGCCTATATTGACGTTTCGGTATTTCTAATATTTTTTTTTATTTTATATACTTTATTTTATTATAAGCTAATTTAGCTCCAGTATTTTTTTTTTTTTTTATAAAAGGTCACCTTTCAAAACAGAGTAGAATTGATCTAGCTGATCTATTAGGATGAATCACAAAAATACTGCAATTCACTGCTAAGGGCTACGATATGGCCTGACAACTTAAAGAAAATTAAGATGCACAAGTAACAGCACGTGTCAAGCCACATATTAGGCTACGTGCTCTTGGTCGACGCTTATGACGTAATCAGAAACATTAGATTTCTAGAGCGCGTTCAATAAAAGTACGCTCTAGTGCTAAACCCGGTCCACCTGGTTTATGGGCAGAGTTATTTTTTTAGCGTTTGCATAATATTGCCACGCGCGTCGCCGTCCAAGCACGCCCGTGGCCTAATGGTTATCGTCCTTGGATCTTACGCAAGGGGCTCGAGTCTCGATGCCTGGGAGCGACGCGCCTTTTTGTTATTTCTCTAAATGTCGCGTTCTGGGAAATTTGAGAACCCTGGTGCTTATTCGAGGTTAGAGTGTTCTACGCGCCGAACATTTTACGCCGATTGCTCCAGAAGCCCACGCGTGTATGTAATGGACTCCGCGTGGGGAGCCGGAGTCAGTCCCGACCCAGCGTTCGATCCAGCTGTTTGGCCGCCAACGACGCCAGCGACGCTAGCCTTCATATCGTTTTTGCGCAGAAGATCGCCCCATGAAACGTTTGGTTTGCTTCAGTTTCGCCGCCTCATCACTTGTCATTCCTGACAATATTTAGTGTCAGAGGTGTCTTTAGAGCATAACTCAGGTATCTAATTAGCACCTTTTATTGGTATCAGCATATTTTATTTAAACGAAACCTATTTATTACCACTTTGTACCGATAGAACATGTATTCATTACGCAAAAAACTAGTAAATTTCGCCTGCGTGCACTTAGCTGCTGCTCTAGACAACACTGATTCTGCTCTGTTTTGGCAGCGCAAGTGGCCGGGAAGCCTGCATGGAAAAACGCAAACGCACACAGCGCTATGCGTTCCACTCTCTTGGGGGATCTGTGGACGAGTGGGATAGCGCACACCAGCTCGGGGCACGTGGAGCGAAAGCACTTGCTTTCGTGATTGAACCCAGGTATCCTGGGTTCAATCCCCACCCCTGGCCGTTTCGATCTGAATGAGCATCGTACCGGCGTGCGGTCGTGTATCACTACTGCGTGATGCACTTTAAAGACCGCAGGCTAACAGTTGTACTCCACTGGCTAAATGTCTCAACTACAGCTGGCAGAAAAGTCGCCCGTTGAGGCAGACTAAGTATTAGGCTGTATAGACATACATACACACCCATTTTTTACTACCTTCTTCCCTGTTCTTCTTCATGCACGCTGTACCCACCGTTTTAGACAAAATCAAACAGCTAGCAAAAGCCTCAGTCAGAAAATCCGGCGTCGGTGGAGCGAGAAAACATTCTTATTGGTCGATAGGATTATGACGTCACAGCCACACGACCTCTCGCAGGAGTTTCAAACAACTGACAACGCTCACGTGAAACCTGACGCCGCGCGGGGAATGAAAGTGATTAAAAAACATGACGTGAATTGCGAATTAAAGGTAGCACATGTCTCACATGATTTCACTCTACGAGATAATTCATCTGCCTCATTTGAGTAATTTGAAGAATTTTTGGCGGGATTCGAATCCAGGACCCTTCGGTTACGGGCCAGACACTCTACTGACTAGCCTACGTAAGGCACGCTTGTACGGCTCGGTAAAGAGCGGGAGTTTTATTCACTTCGCTATCGCGTTCCCCTCTAAAAAACGAAACTTCAGCGTCCTCCAAGTTTCGTTTGCTCCTATCCGACGACTGTGCCATTACGATACCAGTGCTCATGTTGGTTTGAGTTGAACTATCATTAACTGCAGGCCCTCTTGACAGCTCTTGTGTGTAGCAGTCATATAGAGAGCAACTAAATAGGCTATGCATATAAAATAGCGCAAAAAAACAAGGACAAGAAGTAAACAGGACAAGCGCGATAGTGTTCTTGTCCTGTCTTGTAGCGCTTCTCCTGTTTACTTCTTGTCCTTGTTTTTTGTGTTTTTGCGCTATTCTATATGTTTAACTGAGATGAACCAACTAGCCGAACAACGTACCCTACTGAATAGGCTACGGTTGCGAGTACTGACGCTCCCTTCCCCAAATCTCTTGTGAGCGCCGACATTTTGTTGCCTAATGCAGAGCGGGGAAAGTGGCTTTACTTACCATTTGTAATTTTGAGTTCCTCAGCTTTACATATAGTATAACCCATTTCGTGCGAAATGATTTTCCTCTCTCGCTGCCTACTTTATTGTTTCTCGAGGACAGAAAAGCGTTTCTTTCAATTTTAGATAAAGCCTGAGATTACAGTCAACAATCATCTTAAACGATAGAATGGTGCAAGTGCTGTTACACCGAAGCATAGCTTACTCGGTTGATCTAAAGTGCTATCTACAGATGTTATTACAAGCTTCCAGCAGTTGTGCGACCGGCGGCTAGATGGCGCGCCCATCCTGGATCATTCCCGGGTCTCGATCGATTTATACCGGTGATGTCTCCTACCGATTTTTAGCCCTCAGGATGTAGATGGCGCCTCCGAACACAAGGGCCATGAGCAGCAGCGCTGTGACGATCCCTCCGACAACTGCCCCCGCTTTGCCTCGGACAGGCTCGATGTAGACTGCAAAAGGAACGATATGAAATTCTCTACAGTCATTCACAAAATGAGAACGACAAGGAGTGTCTTTGGAGCGCCCCGCCTCCAGCACGCGTCCCGTGCCTTCTGTCCTGCATTGGCTGAGCGCGCGCGCTCGAAGTACACGAAACATTGAAGCATTGTCGAAGGTGGGAAGCTCGCGCTGGAGGCGGGACAGCTGAAGCTCCTCCTCCCTGCGGTTCTCACATTTTCGGTGACTATTGGCATACTCTCCTATATACTGACAAAGCCTGGCAAATCACCACGAGAAGCGGCCGTCGAAGTGGAAAAGGTGGAGCGGCAAACAACGGATGGGAGGAGAGCCATGCGACTGGCGCCCCGCTGCGGCGAGACGCCGAAACACACCTCTCCCGTGCGAAAAAGTGTGTTTCGGGTCCTCGCCGCTTCATAAGCTTTGCGCTGACGTCCAGGTTCCCCGAGAAATGGCTCTTTGATGCTCTGTGCTACCAGATTCTCGCGCTCCAAATCTGCGACCGCCCACTCTATGGCTCCGTCGTCGAAATGCCAGGCTTTGTGACTATAGAGGAGGCTATGACACGAAACACCGAAGCGTTGTCGAAGGTGGGAAGCTCGCGCTGTAGGCGGGACAACTGAAGGTCCTCCTTGCCCTTCTTACATTTGCGGATGCTATTGACGACTCCAGCTAGACCTACGGTACCTAGTGTATAGAACAGGAAGCAATGGCGACAGGTTCGCTCACTAGCCTTCTCACGCAAATCATATTTTCACAGCGCCTCGCAGCTGTAAAGACGAGGCCGTGAAAGTAGGCTCGCGAACACGTGAACAAAATCGCCAATAGGCATTATAATCGATATTAATAGGGGTTTTCAGTAGATTGATTGTGCTCTCTGATGTATATATATACACATACATATATATATATATATATATATATATATATATATATGTGTCGGGAAACCACACGATGCATGTGCTAGGCACCGGAGGGGTATCGGGCATTGTTACCAGAATTGAACAATAATCTACTACAATTGCTGATCGTAATTTAGGGATATATGGTACCTTAATTATGCAATAGGTTTTATTGCTGCATACTATTTATTAGAACTGTTACATTAACTTAAGTGAAGATGGTTGTTCTCTATTTGCTTTTAATGAGAAGCAAAATGTAAACCGAACAATAAAAATGCAGAGTAAACAGTTCCTATTGTTTCCCTAATAAACCAAGGAAATGATTAAACTAGCATTTGCAATGCCAAATAATGTTCGAAACCACGCTAAGAAAGTTTCCATTGTACATCTCTTCAGCAGTGCATAAAATGCATTAGACATTTTTTTCGCGTGTGTTCAGAACATTTCTTTCTGCACACAGTCGTTGTTTCCGCTCGCTCTGCAATATATGTACGTAAGATGATAATGTTTGAGGGAAAAAGAGTTGAGGAGGCCTTGACCATACGCACGGGTCCTGAACTCTTCGGGCTCTGTGGGCATCTCACCGCCTCTCGTGCGCCCGATGACGTACATTCTGCGCGAAACGGAAAAGAGGAGCGCCGTTAGTTGCCGAAGTACATAGAAGCCACCGCTCACTGCAGCAAACAAGAAATTGTCCTACAACAGAAAGCTCTGAAACAAAAGCAAGAGAGCGTACGATGATACACTCACCCGCAAGAACTAGGGCAGACATGTAACGTAATATGATAGAAGTTTCGCATTTTGTGGTATATATGTATCTAAAGGTTTAGAACGAATTCATCCCATATTTTCTACAGTTCAATTCTAGAGAGAAATTGCATTTACTTAACATATATGTTGTAGACAAAAACATTTTTATTTGCAAAAGAAATGCGAGTGAAGTAAAAAAAAAAGAATAATTATATAAAAAAGTCATGTCGAGATCAGAGACGCAGCAAGACCAAACCAAAACCATCTGAATATTTGGATGTAGACTTATATACGTCACCTTCGAACGGCCAAACCAACTACGTATGTTTATTTACGACATCTACCCCAGACTGTAGTTTCACGTGTCTTGACCGTACGTAAGCTTTCCTCATTAACTCGCACAGAAAAGTTTGAATTAGAGCAGAAAACAATTTGCTAGTGGGATAGGCGGACTGTGCGAGCAACCATAAGAAATGCCGGATTCTATAAGTAAAAAAAAATGATGATAACAACACACTTTCTAAATGAAGGTGTTTATTACTAAAATCTCTATGACTAACAAGGCAAACAGGTTAGAGATTTCACATTTCATTCTACTTAACTTTATTTCACTTTCGTTGGCAATTATAAACAAGCAGTTCGTTGCAGACTTCGAATAGCAGGGCAAGCTTCTCCCATAGAGCTACCCACCCTTTCCACTCCACCCACCTCCACGGAGAGTGGTGGGTGGGGAAAAGGGAACCAGCAATCATGAAGAGCGAATCCTTTGGGGGAAGGGTTTGTCCTGTTGTTATTTCGATGTTAAGACGATAGTCCATCTCATTTCCTTTTCACTCCTCGTTCCGACAAATTGGCCTCTGTTTCACTTTCCTCGAAGCGCGGTTATGTCGTCCTTACTTGGTATTTTCCCTCTTCAAATAAACAATAAATTATAAAGTAATGCATTGCTGCTGATCCATAGGTCGCGAGTTTTTTTGTTTGTTTTTTTTGTTTTTTTTTAGTGCGACAGAATTAACTGTTTTATAGAGCAAACCGGCGTTATCAGCATCTTAAGGCGCGCCAAACGGCACCTAAACTCCCCTGTCCCAATGAAGGGACGCCTGTCGTCTGTAGCAGCGATCTGATGAATAAACTCGAATTGGCTGGTGCACGTCATAATTTCAAGGAACGAGGCTCCAATTGGGCGCGTTCAGTAGCGCCTCCCGTGCCCCCGAATGGAGTGACTCGAGTCAGAGCTCTTTGGATTTTCTCGCCGGAAATCGTCACCAGTCAGGAAATGACGTCATCTTTAGCTCTTTTGACTCTACGTGCACCGTCTCCGGACTCGGTGAACGGAGTTACGTGCGCTTGAAGTGACTTTTGGCCTTCCAGTGGAAGGAGTCAGTGACTCCTTGACTCCGGGGCCGCTACTGAACGCGCCCATTGGCTCTCGTGCGGTGTAGTTTCAAGGAACGCCACCAGAGAAGGCCTCTCCATGGAGGCGCAGCGGCCCGGCCGCCGGTAGGAGGGAGCGGCTGGCCGCCGAGCCAGCAGAGCGCCCACAGGCAGACTCCGGAGTGGCTGCACGGCCGAGCTCCGCGCGGCGCGACCACTTCAGGAGAGCGCGCGCTCGGCCGTCGGCAACAACCTCGGCATTAACGAAACAGGGCTGTTCACGCCAGTATGCCGCAAACGAACTAAGGCAGCGGAAGAACGACATTCATGGTTTCGCATTCACAACTCAGGAAAAGTGCTTAAGTGTCCTCTTTTAAGTTTTCTTTTCCATCCATCATTACTCGAGTATATTTGCTCGCAAAATTCTATAAGTCTTAGAACTGCTTCTTAGACCGTGTCGCCGACTTTGTCTTGTATAAACCTCCTGAGCTACTGAATTATCCATAGTGGACTTTGCAACTCCAGACAGATATAAACACTTAGTTACCTAGGAGAGTTGTGTTCTCCTTGTGGAGACACCGATAGCTCAGTGACCACGCTTTCCTAGTCTGACAGTGAGGAAAGGATACGGCTTCCCCCACCAACTTGTGACATTATTGCCTAAAATTCCCAATAATTTGGGGCATTCTTTCTTTAGTACAAGAAGTTTAAAAATATATCTCAGTCTACTAACTACAGACATGAATATATACCCCGAAAGAATTATAAATTGTAATATTATAGTATGATTTAATCCTAGTTTGAACCTCAGGGGCGCATAAGTCTTATTTCAAGCCTTAAATATGTGTTTGCGTTGGAATACTGGACAACCTACGCAATACCTTGAACTTCTGCCTACCCTAATATAGAATGGTAATATTCCCGAACATTGTAATTGCGCCCTATTTATAGCAGGCATCTATATTAAGTTTTTTAAAAGATCTTACCCCTTAGAAAAAAAAAAAAAACGTTATTACCCACAATCGTGCTCATTTAACGGTATGGAGTCTCTTCATACGACAATTGAAGAGGCGTCCCATTATGCATTATGGTGATTGTCGGCCATGTTACATGATGGTGCTTATATCCGCGACAGGATGTTTATAAGGCCTCACAATTGCACGCCCCTAAGGTCACATGACAAAAATGAAGATGCTCACGCGTAGGCAGTTCCCGGTCTGAGAGGTCCGTTACACGGCAGGGTAGCCTCGGAACAACTTTGAGTGCCCAGAACACAAATTAGAGTTGCCGAGTCTTCTTCAAACTTCTTGCAACTCATCGGATCTTCTTCCAGGCTTCTAGGATCTGAAATTGTAATATGTTTTAGTGATGGTAACACACAGGCGTGCAAATAAAGATGTCGCACGTGATGCGTCTCAATTAAATTGTGGCAAAAAAACAAAAGGGCGGAAAGGGGGGACACATGCGCATCATTCTTTATATTAGCGTCATTTTTCGCACCAGATTGGGTATATCTTGAGAGAGGCAGATCTTTCAATTGTGTCGTTATATTATTGTAGGGTTTTTATGCTATGAATATATTTCAAACAAGTGTACGTTAGAATAATATTGCCGCGAGCGCAGATGACCAAGAAGGCAGTGCGCTCGTGGCCTAACGGTTATCGCGCGTGCGTTCCACGCAAAATGCCAGGGTTCGATTCCTGGCCGCGAGGACGCATTTTTGTTGACTCTAATGTAATTTTCTGGTAAATTCGAGAACCGTGTTGCTGAACCGAGGTTAGAATGTTCTACACGCCGAACTTTCTTCGCCGATTGTTCCAGAAGCCCCCGCGTGTACAAACCGTGCCACATCTCAAGCACGCCCGATGAAACTGCGAAATTACACTGGTACTGAAAGCAGCCGCCGGGAAATGGTTTGGTTTATGCTTTTCCTCCAATTTTGACCGATGTTTTTTCAACATCCGTGATGTTCAATTTTATTTTTCATATATCTTCTCATTACATATAACGTGCAAGATATGCGCACTTCTTGGCCTGTGGAGGCATGCACGGTGTAAGTATTTTTTTTTTTTTTAAGAAAGCTATTGTGCATTCTCAGAATGGAATCCTTAGCCCGTTGCACAAAACAATTGCGGCAAGCGAAAGAGGCTATTGGATTAGTATTTAAGTTATACCGTCCCTGCAGAGTGTTCTCATGTAGATTTTATTATATGTAATTTGTAATAAAGAACAAGGTGGAGCCTCACCGAGTCGGTTATGTCGCATCCCTAACTTGTACCAAATACTAACTACATTTTTGTAGATTTGCTGCGTCGTTGACTTAGTCGTCCACAAAGAAAACTCATAATAATGCGGAATTTTAAAATTCTATCAATTTTCGGTTGTGCCATGTTTTATATTGTTTTATAGACGATTGTGTCTGCTACAATGGGCAATGTGCCGTATAAACGGGAGATTTTTTTCTTCATGATTACAATTACGCATTAGTGATATCTCACTCACCCTAGCCGAACAATTCCGTCTATACAATGTAGTTTTAAAAGGTTACGTTGAGTATGTTAACAACATAGCTGAACACAATAACGACAAGAATGATTGACTTAAAGTATAAATGAAGGGTAAAGTTCACTTCGCTCTTGAGAAATAGTAAGCAGTGTAACATCAATAAAAAAAGCAAATTGGGAGGCATGAAAGTACAAACATAGAACTACCGTCCTCTCAATTAGTTCATCAGCTTATGGCATGCAGTTGTTTTTAGGTCCAAATTTAAATTTTAGAAACAACTAGCAACCTTTTTTTATTTCAACGCAGAAGTCGGTGATACAAGTAAATGAATAATGGATATGCGCTCCAGGGAGTTATATGATTAGGCTGCATTGAGTCTTATTCATCGAAGGAACCTTTCTATCTGACTCTTAAATCTGTGAAGTGGTTGAAGGATTGCCTGAAAAGCCACATAATTATCTACGTTTGGGAGTAAAAACCCTCCAGTCATCTTGTTGTTTAGAATAGCTGTTTCCAGTTACTTAATCCTTAATTTCAAATCCCAAGAAACTCTCGCCCGTCCTTCTGAATGATAAAACAACCGGCGACTAAGCAAAATGCTATCGCATGAGCTTCCGGTCGCCGTATCAAAAGCTCAGGAAGTTCCATTTTCGCAACATAAGTATTTTCACAAATGACAAGTGATGAGGCAATAATAACTAAGTAAACTGAACGTTTAATGGGGCGAACTTGTGCCCAAAAATAAAAGGGAAAAGAAGGATAACAAGAGAGCGTCGCGGGCGTCGAAGGCGGTGAAGCAGCAAGATCGAACGCTTAGGCGAAAAACTGACTTTGGCTCGCCACGCGAAATTCCTTATGTACACCTGTGGGCTTCAGGAATAATCGGCGTAGAAGGTTCGACGCGTAGAACATTCAGACCTCCAACAAGCAACAGGATTCTCGAATTTTCCAGAACACTAAATTGCAGGGATAAACAAAATAGACGTCGCTCCCAGGAATCAAACCCTGGCCTTTCGCGTCGGAGGCAGGCACGATAACCGATAGGCCACGAGCGCGCTGCGTGCTTGGTCAGCTGCGCTCGCGGCAGTATAATCAATTGTGCCTATTCTGCAACGAATCAAAAAGCGACGCCCATAAGACAGTAGGGAAATAGATAGATAATGTATTAAATAACTTATTTAGTAGCTCAAGCTGCACCCAAACAACGTAAAGGTGCTAGACACTAAAATGTGGAGGATTTTATTTCTGGCGTTTTGGGGAACTAGCTAGTACTAAAACCACAGCTGGTTAAGAAATTTAATCATGCATCAGGCATTAGAAATTACATAATCGCACGCCTGTACAACTCACATGTTTCAAAAATTTGTAGCGATTAGGATTCAAAACGTCGTGTCTGAGTCTGAGATGCTAGATAATTCCGCAAAAGTAACACCTCTAGACCTCTGTTCCCGCAGATTCCTTAGTATAGTTTCCACTTTCTACTGAGGAAACCTCTTTCCGGATGATATACATTATAAATTACTTTAAGAAAATTGTAGTCGAAATAGAGGGTACTCACCTTTATCAAATGGATTCCAGTGGTCCGGTGTTACAGGGTGGGCGGGTACCACAGCTTCCATAGAAACTGTTCTCCAAGCCTGCCGTGTTCTCACTGCAGACTCTGAAATATGCGTATCTTTAAAGTTATTTATTTTATCGTTCGATACATCTAAACATGTATTTCTCTTCAGTGTGGCAATTTGATATGTGGGAATATAAGGGCGCATGCAAACTGCTGAATGCCAAATTGAACAAACAAAATTTTGAGACCTGGTACAAGAACAGCGCGTGTTTTATTGTTTATTATTAAATTCATCTCTAAAACTTTTTGTATCATTTCAGTGGCCACATAAATATTTATTAGAATTCTTAACTTGAACACACGCAATTAACAGTTGATTACCGAAAAAAATCACAAGTTACACAGTAACATTTTAATTCATAATATTATTAAAAGGGAAATAGTCAGATTAGAGGCACTACTTGTACGTTCGACAACAATTATTTGCCTGTGTCGTTACATCAACAATCTTGTTAGTGTGCGGATGAAAACAACTAAACACTTTGTTTCTTTCTTCTCTGCCGATCGAGTCGTTGAATCCACTTACATAAAAAAAACAAATCCATAAAATATGTTTTTGAAGCATAAACCAACATTCTTAGCACTGTCCCACTCATAATGCTAGTGTGTCAAAGATTAGAATTGATGAAAATGCAATTAATGCAAAGGTGCAAGCGAGCTGGACAAGGGTGGCATAAATAATCCCTGGAGAAGGAGAACAAGGGGTACAAAGGACAAACACAAATGTCTAAACACTTCTATATGAATTATTTTCGTGATTCTCGTCCAGCTCGCTTGCACATTGTGTTAAGAGTATTTTTATCGTAACCTTAAAATGCAGGCCGTTCACCCTTTTTGGTGTTAGACTTGTGCCAGCTGATAAAACTCGTTTGATCTACTGACATGTAACTCCTGGCTAGCTCCGTTGGTAAAGCGCTCCACTGGAAATGAAGAGGTCCTTAGTTTGAGACCAGAACCAGGCAGATTTTTTTCGATTGCGCTCCAGCCACCTATCTGTGTTTGGAGATTTGTGTTTTTGCTTTGTCCCCCGTGTTCCCATTCTCCAGAGGTTCTTTTCTTCGTTAGAAATGACGCTGTAAGTTTATGAGAGCCTATGACGACTAGCTGGAGATGTCGCCGCGAATGTTGCCTTACCTATTTCTTTCGGCGATCCCAGTACTACCGTGTACTCAATAATGTCTCCGTTGCTGTCATCGAACATCTTGCGTGAAATGGCAAATGCGTGCTGTGTCTGGGGGTCAGGAGCGTCCAGCTTTCCTACTATCATGGACAGGTTTTTTGGCCTCGGCGGATCTGCAAGATGTCAGTCAAACGCTCATCTTTCTTTCTTTTTGCCCTTGCATTTTTGAATTAATGAGAAGTGTAAAATATTGAGGTGGTACGAAATGCAGAATAAATTGCGCAGAAGTCGATTAAAATGTTATGCTGATTTGAGTTATCACTTAGGAAGGGCAACTCTTACGAACAATGAGATGAAAGTTACTTGCGAGTTCATTCTTTTTTTTATCTCCTTGATTATGATTTTAGCACGTGAAAGAGTGACTAAAACACTAATGCAGCGCAAGTTCCTCAGCAGAAGTGAATCGATATTATAACTCTTTACACAGTCAAAATTAACTAAAATGAGTTACTGGTCTCCCTTCGTGAACTTTAGCATAGTGTTTAGTCCATGACCAAGGATGTGATGAAGCAAAAGTAATCTTTAGCGTAGAAATCTTGTTATATCAAAATTTTACCTTTGCCGGATGTTATTTTTGCCTCCTTTTTAGTATAATAAATTAACGCGCGTGCTTATCACTAAAATGATGCTTTATAGCAGTGGTTCTCAACCCTCGATGTTTCACGAACCCCTTGTGAGTCGGCGGAGATGATGGATGACCCCGTTCGTGGTAAAGAGAGAGGAAAGATATAGGTTAAATAAAATAATGGGCTAGGGTGAAGTAGACTTCTCTTATTGACATACAAACGAGAAAAGTCAAACGAAAGATGAAACCTTTCCTCTCGATCTAAAAAAGACAACTTTTATTGCCGGGCTCTACTGTTAAGGCAGGGCTTATCGGACCCCAAAAATGCCTTCGCAGAACCCAAAGGTTTTGTGGACCCCCATTTGAGGAGCACTGCTTTATAGGATGATTCGTTATTCATATACACAATTCAATTTCGTAAAAAACATACATAAAAATTCATGTATGTTGGAAAACAGCTCTATGCAAACCCGAGCGAAACTGCAACGAATGATTACTCCAGCTTTCTGGATATCCACACAATCGACTGTATGAATTTTGCTCTTTTCTTCATGTTGTATTACAGCATCAGTCAATATTGTCTCCCCATAACAAAAAAAATATTTATATTTATTAAATTATTTAATGGGTGGATGCCTTCCACTTCAATTCCCGGTTTTTGTGACCTTTACCATTCGGAAACTTGAAATACGTAGAATTATTTGTGTAGCTCGATAGATTCGCACAAGCATAATATTGAATACTTTATTGGCGAAATACATCTCCGCGAAACTCAAGTGGCCCTGGCCCACCCACGTTTTGCATAATTTGAACGGCAGGATGCACAACAGCTTCAGCGTTTCTTTTTTAAGGGATGGGGTGGCGGTTGTTATTCATTATGGTGGGTATCCACCTGACAAGAGAGCCGTCTCTTCTGGCTCGGGAAACCTCGTATATCGATGCGCCTGCGGCAGTCCTCTACGCCGCGAGACTGTGTGACAGCGAGATGCGATGCACGTGCTTTCACTCGGGCGCGAGATGCTCCCACCGCTAGGGTAGGGTCTGGCGCGGTAGGCGCGCTGTCTAATGCAAATGTCTGAAGTGAAATATATTCTCCAATGAACCCTTACACTTTAAAGCGAAGCTGAAGAGTTCCTCGAATTTGGATGGACGGTAAAAGTTGCAATTAAAAGGCCCCTAAATTTTTGTTTAACAGTTTGGTTAGGACAGGCGTTTTGAGAAATATATTTTACGCGAAAAGTACATTTTTTTAAAGCAATATTGTCGGCGAGAGATTTATTTGAAATTGTGCGCGCCAAGTCTATGACGTCACGGAATGGTCATTCGCTCGACGAGACGGTGATTCGCTCCTCCCACCTCAACGTAAAGACAAAGCCGATCCACCTCTCCTCCAAAAATATTTTTTCCTTAAAATTAACTTTTGACACGCGTCTGTGTCACAACCAGACTGTTTAAAAAAAAAAAAAAAACTTTTTTTTTCAGGGGTTATTTAAGAAATATGTCTTAAATGTTCTTTCGATCTCATTTGTAGGAGCTAATTAAAATTTCGACGCAGACCCGCCCGTTGCGGCGCGCCGAGGGCAGAAAAGCGCGAGGGTGGAGAGAAATTGAGCAAAAGTGACGTCATCAGCGGGGTCACAAGACCCTGGTTCGCCACTAAGCGGGCTCGGGAATGAAGACGGTGACGTCCCACGACGGTCTGTACAGATAACTGGCGGCAAAGAGGATCGCCGCATGCACTGCGACAATAACTGCGCGTATTTTTCAAAATGGATCTGGTTCACGTTTTCATGTGCCCAAGGTAAGTGCGACAACCGAATTCACGGGACGAAAAGCTATGCGTAGCGCAAGTTTGTCTGCTTCCTTTGCAGGGGTTGTGCTGACGTCCGAACGCCAAGCTTTGATTGGTTGAGAAATAAGGACAATGGTTAGACCTCAAGTCAGCTTGCTTTGAAGTCTACCCACTATCCTTCAATCAGAGCCAATCAGAGCTCGGCGTCTTTCTGACGCCAGCTCAACGCCTCAGCAAGAAGCAGACGACTTGCTCCCCGCATAGAGGTCCGCTCCAAAGTCAGATTTCTCTAAAACTGCTTCAGCTTGCCTTTAAGTCCGACCGTTGTGAAGGCTACGATTCGATGTAGTCTAAAGTGGTAGGCGTTTGCAACCACCGTCTAATCCAATCACGCGCAGTGCATCCGCCGCGATCATCCGCTTTTTTGTTACGTGATTGGTTCGTCCGGTGGCAGCAAACGCGCAGAAGAAAACGAGCACCGTGGAGGTGCACTTTTGGCGCTGGTAGATTGGTTCCATCGAACGCAGTTCTTGCTGCGGTGGGCCTCGAATTAAAACGAAGTACAGTAAAGTATTATATAATATCATCGTTCAGAGATAGTTTGATATTCTTTCTCCCTGAATGCCGCCTTACCCCCAGGAGGCACGATGACCTTGGCACCGGTAGCTTCCCCTAGCTGATCGATGTCGGCGTTCTTGCCTCGCACGTCGAAGACGTACTCGTATTCGGCCGGCAGATTCTCTACCCACAAAGTACAGGTGACGGGCTCTCCCTCGCATTGCGTTCTATCGCCCTGACGCAGGTCGTTCGCAATGACGTTGAGCCTTGTTGGCTTGTCCGGCTGGATGAAAGAAACGCAGGAATTGCATAAGAAGGTGCACTTCAAAGGTTTATAACATTGTCTGTTTTTTGTGTTTTTTTAGGGCACGGACAAATTATTTGCAATAGACCTCTTTCAAAAGACGGCCCTCTGTTGGCAGTTTTTGGAACCCTGCACAATGGCGGAATAAAACCGGGATTTCACGGCGCAATTGATGCGTTTGATTGCACTCGAAGAGAAAACGATACCCAAAGAAAAATGTCATGAGGACAGTGACGTTGCATTTTCGAGATTGTTTGATTGACTAGTCGGCTCCTATTGCTGGTAGCTCTCCTACGCTAGCTGTCTTGGGGGATGACTCGCGCGTCCTAAGGTGTCAGTTGTTTCGCCATTTAGTACTGGTTCCGACCACGTGACTTTCGAATGAAATATATTGAAAATATGAATGCAAGGATTAGTGTTACGCTTGGTCCTTCCAGAAGGCGCGTGGTTTAGATGAAATGTGGTGAAGAGGAAATCTGAGAATAAATTTCATACCGTCCAGTGTGTCACTCTCAAATCGGGAAAGAGGATGGAGAAACAAAGCACCGTGAGTGAATCAATTGACCGGACAACTAACATTTGGGGAATAGGCACAAATGTAAACACAAGAAAAATGTATGTATGAAAAAAGCTTGCTCTCGGGAGCGCCGGTCCTCCTGTACTCCGTTCACCCCTAAGCTGGCTGGGCGGCAGGTACTGTGCACTCGCCGGATCAATCAACCACCTCCCTTTCCTCACCTGACCCCACTTCCTGCTCCTGGATACGGACGAGAGTGTGATCACGCAGCGAAGGATCGACGACGAGGGAATGACTTCGGCCAACCCTGTCAGCTAAACGCGAAACGGGATATAGCCAACACGTACAAAAAAACGAGGCCTTAGTCCTGAATCTTTTACACAACCTACCGGACGCCGGAGATGAGCACACATTTGACACGAGTGCTGCATCAACGTTCGACGGGAACTCGCACATAATCAGTGAGAACACGAGTACTTGCCAAAGGCTGGCGCAGCACTCGTGAACAACTTGAGACACACGCTGGACCCCGGCAAGTGGCCTAGACAATCGAGCACGACGGCCGGGTTATATCTTTTTATTCGGACACAAGGGGTAGGATATCCAGAGGAGCGGCAGATTTGGTCTGTCTGACGAGGCCCTGTTACCCTGTATTTGGGGGCGTTCTCCTAGCTAGCCAAGACGGGTTTCAATCATGCGGCTACCAAAGCCAACAAACACTTTTGCGTGAAGCAGTCGCTCCCCTTTCCTGCCAACATCTGCGTAAGCCGGGAGTGCGTGCGGCTCTTCATTAGCTATAATCAGTTAGCTATAATCAGTGATAGGTTGGGAGTTCAGAGGAAGCTCTTCCGACCCCTTCCCACTTTAGCAAACCTAACGGTGAAAAGGTGCACCATGTTAAATAGTCCCTGAGACTGTGGTAGGTAGGCTGAAACATCAACGCTTGAAGATACAAAGTTAAAAAGTGAGGCGTGGCCTCGTCTTTTTTTTTTTTTCTTTTGTGTCTTCAACTGTTGATTTTTTCCTTTTCTTACCACAACTCTCGGGTATAAGTCATCATGGTTAACCTTTACCAGCTCGCTTGTACGCTTACTAGTTTTTTGCTGAAGCTTATGTTATAGGTTCATTTGGTAGTGCAGAGAAGCTGGGTTTACACGTACTTTGCGAGAATGGAAACGCAGACCCTCGTGCATTAACAATGCGAGCCTTATTTCTCAAGTGTGTACGATGTACAGGGCCTTATTTAGAAGAAACTACAAATAAAAAACCGGCATTTAGTTCGTTCACGCTGATTTTTAAATTTTGCTATCAGGCCTGTGAAATAAGTTACGATGTTCTTCCGCGTCTTTACTTGTCTTAAATATAAAGCATTCTTAAAAGATAATATCGTTCCCCAGGTGTTTTAACACTCTGTGTTTTGTCTGTCCAATTCCATGCAAAACCCGTGATAAAAAGCTCACGTCCTTTTCCCCGCTAAATTTAGGGGGAAATGGACATCACGTAACCACGCCATGTGACCAAGTCACGGAATGGCATGCGCTGTTAATTGTTCGGCTGAATTAGGTGAGAAAATTTAGACCACGCGATTAGGTCTTCTGACCTGAGGTCACGCGATATCAAATGCCTCGCTACATTTAGCGGGGAAATGGACGTGACATAACCTCGTCATGCTACCTCAAGGCCCGTGACGTCAATTTCTGTAAGGTAATTCTGTGATCTGGTAGTTTGCGCACAGCACAATTTGTGCTCCCAGGTTTTGTCATCACGATCAAGATTGTGATTTTTTATTGTTCCTACTTGCAATCACAACACGACAATAAAAAAACTTTTTTTTTACATTATCGTCAGTGTCCCTTTAAAGTGCTCTCAATTTGTGTCATGGAAGCAGTAGTTTTAAAGGAAGGCTGACCTTGCTAGAATTATACGTCACGACGAACCCTTCGAGAACCCCTCTTTTGATCTCGGGAGGCAGCCAGGTCAGCACAGCAGTGTTGTTGGGGAAAGCACAAACGCGAAGGTTTCCCACCGGTCCTGGAACTGTAAATAAAAATTACGTTTTCGTCTATTCTTTTTTAGCACCGTCAAAGTTCACATCATTCTGAACCTTTAACACATCAAGTGAGGCATGAACAAGAAGTAACTTAACGCGCTTGTCATACTTTTACGTCTGAAAGTCTTCCATATATTCGATGCAATTTATTACAAGGAACATTGCAATTTATCCCCCAAAACGAGGGCATGAGGTCGATGTTGGTTTCCAGAAGAAGCAGCGTTGATAACTGCCTGATTCCTATATGAGGAAAGGAAAAACAATAACACAATATTTATTTATGATCCTGATTCTTGTATGCTATTTTTTTAACTTTGAGGAAACCCCTTTATCTTAAATTTGGCTATCAAATAAAAAGTCGAGGTTTCTGGAGCTATAATATTAATACAATAACGATAATGTTGAGACCAATGAACGAGGTATTTTTCTCTTTCTTATTGCCAGGGATTAACCTAAATATACCACACTACAACATTCGACTACTTTTTCGTTAGAGTAATATACTTCGTCAACGAGAAACTAAGATTGGCAGCGACCCCTAGTAATGCATGGAATGCAGTATTTAAGCTGCCATTGTTTAAAATTATTTAGAGCATTTAATACCGTCGTCTCGGGGATTGAATAACCTTTATTCTTATCAAATTTTCCGATATATTGATTGGGAAAGCTATATGGTTCTATAGGTCTCGTGACATAAAACGTCCAGCCAAATTTAGGGGAAAAAGGAAATTGGTGTAAAGGTCACGTGACGTCAGGTCACGGAACTCAAATTTTCCCGCTAGATATAGCGGAGAAATTGAATTGGTGAGCAGATCACGTGACGTCATGTCACGTGAAGTCATGTCACGTGACATCATGTCACGTGACATCAAATGAGGTCGTGTGACCTAAACACTAATTCAGATTTGTCGCTAAATTTAGCGAGAAACGCATGGACAGACGAACGTACAAAATGTTGAGGTTTGGTATAGCGTCAAAAAGCATTTCATGCTTAAAAACACTTTGCATTTCCAATACTTGTTTTATGTGATTTACCTCTAAAGTGTGGAAATTTCATCACGACATGCTTTTTATGCAGCTGCTTCACTGTAAAGTATCATAATACGTTTCTTATCAATCATTACTCTATTTATGAGCCCCAATAAATAAAAAAATACCAGCAAAACAATATTTCAGTATCTAATTATCTGCATGATTTAGGCAGAACATGCTGAGAACCAACCCGCATACATGTGTTCGTCAAAATTGAAGCGAGCGACTTTCTACCATGTGCATAAGGTATCAAGTCACTACATGATGTTTTCACCTTCCAGCAAATCTTATCACAACTTGGTGTATCTGTCGCGCTCTTAAAGACAGAAGGTGCATGAAACCTAGGTCTGCACCTCCTAACGGCTGCTCTGACGGCAACTATGTTATCAGCGAAGCTGTCAGCAGCTTTCTCCGTAACTCACCCGAAACTCTCTTTCTGCAGCAGAGACCGATAACCATATCATTATTTTCGCAAATACATACGATTTCGAAAATCAGTTTATTTTGCTATGTGTTTATGCTTCTTATATTCATTATCTTTCCCCTGGTTGACTCGTTTCGCCCAGTGAGCATATTTCAACGCGTTAAAAGAATCAAAATATACACTATGCTTGCGAGTAGATTGCGGTTTATACTGAGTATTCATTCCTAATTGTGAACCAACAATTTTCCCTTTTGATTTATAAAGTTTTACCTGTAGTTGATAGAACACTAGCGCCAATCCACCCTACTTTATACGTACACCACAAGTTGAAGCGAAGCCATGTTCTTGTCCATCTGATTACGAAATGACCCCAGCATCGTATAACCAGGGCACTTGAGGTAGATAAAACGGATGAAGATGCAATTATCGTCTCTTGTCTATGATATTACATAATTTCTTTGTCGATACTGCATTGTCCCATGCAAACGTCTTCTTGGTTTTTATGAGGGAATTGAAGATGTTAAATGTAAAATCAAACGTTATAAACTGCATTGTATTGCATTGTATTTATTGTATAAATTTCATTGTATTGAAGAGGTACTGTGTTATGCTGTAAAGCGGAAAGTTAAACACATTTTTTTACTCTTGAAATGAATCGTCCTAAATCGTCGTGAGTTATCTCTCGAATACTAGAAATAGTTAGTGTCTCCTTTGTTCCAAAAAAACTTTTATCTAGACTTTAAAATTGCTCGGCTTAGACATTCAGTTCAATGCGACGTGGGTGCGGTAGCACCTGGTGTGATTTAAGCGAGCATCACTAGCTATCCGAATATTGTGCAATGTGATACGTCGCGAAGAAAGTTTGGATGTGTAAAGGACTTCTTGATTCATGCACGTCTCTTATGAGTACATCATCATTTTCTCTCAAGTGTCGCCCCGCAAGCAATCTACCGTGAAATGCTTTCGCGCCTACTAGAATATTCTACTAATACTCAGTTTCTTCCTTACTTCGCAGCATCCATTCCTATGCAGCGGAGGGAAAGGGTGGGGATAGGGGAGCCCGACCGTGTGAGTGTGTGCAAGCGTTGTAAGAAGAGAATAGGGGGAAACCTGAGAGTCAAACGTGTACACGCACAAGGCGCATTTGTCACTGGCACACGCGAGCGCAACGCTTACCCTCAGACCCTCTACGCGCGGCCGCACGCCATTGGTCGCGCTTGCTGTGACGTCAAAATAAAAAGCTCCCCTCCTTTGCTGGTACTCTCGCTCACGACCTTCTTGTGGTGGGACCAACACCAACACGAACATGCAAGGTCTGTGCAGGGTTCACAGTCTAAAGCTATCGTTTGGAAATAATATCAGCATCTGCAGTATCATTCGAACTAAATAGGCTAGGAAAGAAAAACAAAACTTGCCGTCCGGTTTGGTGCGAACAAGGAGTTTAGCAGGGGGTCCAATGAGCAGCTTAGAATCACGCCGGTTGAAGGCAAGTACCTCGACATCGTACTCGGTGTATGGCTGGAGATCCGGGATGGCGTAGCTCAGCGCCTGTCCGACGTCGACACTAAGCGTGCCCCTTTCATTCGTCCAGCTGACGTTGTATCCGTCAATGGGACCGTTGGGCTGCTCTGGGGCTGACCATGCGACCGTCAGCGAGGTCTTATTGCTATTGGCAGCCCGCAAGAGCGACGGCTTCGACGGCTCTGAAAAGTTAGTAACACAGCTTGAATATCCCATAGTAAACAAAAAATAGCGCAAGAAACCGGTAGGTAGAAGACAGGGAGAGGAATGAGGTGCTTGCTATGTTTAGCCAACTATCCCAGTGACTAAAGTTTGTGAATATCCCAATATTTGTCGAGAGGCTTTCACTAGAACAAATGCATGCCCCTGCGTGTTTCTATTTCAGTGGAGGATATTGGATAACAGTCCCAACTATTTACTGGGGCCTTTGGCAAAGGATACCTAAGAAAACAGAAGTATGAATGGAAAGAAATAGCGCATCCCTGTGATAACGAGAATATGAGACGTCGCGCGTCTGGATGCTGTGACAGCTCGCCACCTGTTCCATGGACAAAATAGGAAAACAAACAGGCCATACGTAGGTTCTATAGACACTTTTGCTGTTTACAAACATGAACTGCCGCTTACGAGCCAAGCAACTTCCGGTCGCACCGTCTTTGCAAGCCTATTGAGCTTGCTTATGTCATCAGTGCTAGAAAGCATAAATGCTACACGGACAACAAAGTTGGAGATTTAACGAGAGACTTCAGCTGTACAATAAGACATCCAGGAGTAGACAAGTTGGTTTACAAAAATACTCGAAACATTTGCACAGATCTTGCACTCCTTCGTTCTTTCGGCGTTTACGTGGAGATTTGGGGGTTAAACGCTTCATCTACATTTCAAGCAGCGGTGTAAGGCGACCTTTGTTTACTCTTTTTATATACCGGAACTTCTTTAAGACGTCAAAGACTGGAGCATCACCGGGTGGCATTTGCCATAAAAAGCGTCTTTTGACACCGAGCACCACGAAAATCTCAACGTGTTAATGAATCAAAACTAATCAGCTCGGATGGTGTTCTGGCAACCCGGTTTTGCCATTTAAAGTACAGAAATGGCTCGATGCAGGCGCTCGCGTCTTTCGAAGCTGCATCCGGAACCCGAGTTCATCCGTGGCACAGATGCTCGTCAAACCCTTTCTTCTCGAACCCGCATATACCATGCATCCCATGCATGTAGCAGTAAAGGAAGATTGCTCATAGGTTTGCTCGCTAGTAACATATGCTGGCGGTAATAGTTATGGAGCGCCCAACGCAGGCAGGGTGTGGCTAGTCGCTGGCATCTTATTATCGCTACACAACCAATGGGATTGCAGCATTAGTCTATAGGCCCGCAATGAGCCACACCCTGCGTTTATTCGGCTGTCGGTGACTACGTACACCAACTCAATTCTCTTGCGTCACGGCACTGTGCGGCGGCGATGCTCTGTCGGAGCTTGTGCACACGCTTCACTTCGCGGAAGCTGGTTCCTGTGCAGCGAAAAGCAAACACCTGGTGTAGGAAAACGCTGACTGGTTTGTAAGGAGGGCGTTGGTCTATACGTGGCTCGCACGTTACGTCAGTCCGCCCCTCTTTGTTCAGCTAGCCTCTCGCGTGACCTTTCTACAAGTGTGTCTGACCGGTGTTGGCAGTAACTCATTACGAGTGACTCCATTACCGGTAAGGCATGCGTTTTATTGTTTTGGTAACGCGTAACGTACTCGTTACGTTGTTTTTTTGTTTTTTTTTGGAACAGTATGTATACTGGTTACATATTCTTCCCAAGACTTACAAATATTGCATTTAAATTTATTTCGTGTTTCCAGGCGCCAAACCATGTGAATATTGGTTTTTATTTTTGCGTTTTGGGGTGTTTTTCTTTTGTGAGTATTTAGGTGAAATTCTGGAAAATATAGGGTAATTATGTTCAGTTTCTGCATGTACATAATGTTGCTCGAAATATGGCGCATATACATACCTGCAACGTCAAAAGAGTGGAACCTATATTTATTATTAAAAAAGTAACACAAAGGTAACGTGCGTTACTTTTTATCGGTTGCGGTAACGCTGACGCTTTCCTTTTATTTTGAGATAACGCAGGACGGTAAAGCGTTCCTTTCATTTGCAACTAACGAGTAACCTATTTCGTTACTTTTTTTTTCGGTAACGCATACAACACTGTGTCCGACCAAGTGACGTCAGTGCAAGCAATGTATACCAGAATCTACCGTTCGCGATAAACAGACGACCAATCCGATCGTAAGAAAGACCTTGAGGGTGTTTTTGAGATCACTCTTAAATCCAATTGGTTTGCGCTTCCCCCACCCCATACACGGGTGGGTAACTGGCAGCTAGTCCAATGCCGTACTCTCCGTCTCCCTCTCTAGCGCGCCCGCACTTTATTTAACCTTACGTCGCATTTTGGCCAATTACAGCGTGAGGTCTAAGACGGGTCGCGCGTAGAAAGCCTAGATTTAAGACGGGAAGCAACTGGAAACATCGAGATCATTTGCAATTTAATGGCGAACGCCTCGTGCGGTTGCAAGTGCGCATGCGCTGTGTCGTCGTGTGGCAAAGAGAAAAGCGAGAGTGGAGCTCGAGACTATTGCAGACGATCACCGCTTTCCGTCAACTCCTCGTAGCTCGTGTTGGGTGCACGGCCCGTAACCAACCTGACCTCAACCGATCCAGAAGTCGAAAACACTCTGAAATCTAAGCACACCAGTTGCGCGCCCCAGTGCCACTAGGGCAATCAATCCAAAAAAAAAAACTTCGTTTGACCCGAGGGCAAGGCATGGGCTAAATGTATCAAGCTTCGCTTCATTCTCGCCTGTAAACGGCGAGTTCGTTGAACAACATTTGCTTGCGCACCGATGCCATCTCGCAGCCGACGCGGTTGCGCAGTGCGACGAAACTAGCGCACACCTCCTCAGCGAACATCAGATTCTAGGGAGTGTTTCGGAAGTGGCGCTGGTAGCATTGACCAAATTAGAGCTAATAAAAAAAAAAACATCATTGTTTTAGAGTGAAGACATTTCAGTCAATCTTTGTGCGTAAAATTAGGATACCCTGCAGTTATTCCTTGTCTTATATTTAATGACCAGAAACGGATTTTCTACCTCCAAAAATGTCAAAACCATCCGCAACGGAGCAAAAAACGATACCGCCTGAGCTTCCGGACGACGTATCTGAAGTTGAGGAAGTCGCGTTTTCAAGTCGTAACGATCGGCAATTATACGCCCGCTCTGTACTAAGCACCAGAATCGCGCCGCTTACGAGAAAACCGGAAAATGTCATTAAAAATATTTAACCACATTTTACAATATATCTATATAGAATGTAGCATAGAACCTACAAACGTTCTTAAACAAATGTATCCGCTTTTTTTTATCGGTGTCTACAATTATTTGGCCGCTTTTTTCTTTAGACTGTCTATGCAACTTCGTGCATAGAGTTTGGATACATATTGTATGGCAAACAAATAGAAATTATATCAAGTACTATATAAACACTTTCTATAGACAGTAATTCCTTTTCTCGGAGAAAAAAGAAAAAGACGAATCTTGAGCATTTATTAAGGTCTGCCACGCTATATCTATGAAAACGTATACCGGCACATACCTGCTGCACGTACGCAGATATTACAAATACACGCGCACGAAGCACTCTCAACACTAGCAATAGAGCGATGCTGACAACTCCACCTCATTACATACCTTACATTTGAACGGCAAACATTTTGAATGAGGAAGTCATCAGCCAGTTAAAATTATTATAAGGATACTTCTTTCTTCTCGCCAATATTTTAGAGAGAATGTAGTTGCCAAGGGTGATGGACCGTATCTCCAAATATAAAGCATCGCAATAGGCAAAGACAAGCCTCTGCAAAGAGGCTTCCAACTGAGTGTGATCTAGCTTCTTCGCACTGCATCTTAGTATTTTAAGAAGTCAAGTCGATGGAAACATTATAAAAGTGCGGCGACAGAAAGTCTATAGAACGATGTCGTGAGAAATTCTAGTAGAACTTCTAGCGTCCGTAAGCTATACTTCGCTTGAAAAGAAGTCCACAGAATCTTTTTTTTTTCACTATGGCTACGAAGTCACTGAATAGGAAGTTGAGAGTTGTTAAAATATGAATAGGATTTCGATAGACTAGCTGAAATACTTTCTTGTAGGGCTAGAGTGCCGATACTCGAAGTGGAGCATATTCATTGGCTCTAGCCTAAACATGGCGCCTAGCGACTTTATATTCACTGCTTAACGTAGTCGTAATTGCGTCCTCTCGGTGTGCCAACAGGGGAGAGCCACAAGTCGTAGTGATGCTACTCACGCCGCCTAGACCAGTGGTACACAAAACAAATGTGGCAACAAGAGTACAAACTTCAGAATTATATAGAGCGGAGTTCAAACTATGGCCATTCATTAAATTGCCGGCACTGAAGTAATCACATACCAGTAAAATAAAGGCTATAAGTTTTTCTCTAGCATATATATATATATATATATACTGCAAAATGTGGCGTACGTGATGCGTTACAGCCTTTGAGCGTACTCAATGGTTTAATTCATAAATAAAGAGTACACCTACCGGCTTACCGCAAGCCAGTTTGAGGTTTACATAATTTTATGCAGTTCTGCAGTTTTATACCGACAGTATTTCTTTGGTTTGGTTGGTGACACAAAAATGCTGGTTTTTGGCTCACAATCACTTTTCCCTTCGGTGATTACGCCGACTCTGCCGTGGCCGCGGCCTAGCTACTCCTATTCAATATATAAACTCTAAACTTAACTGTGGTGCCTACAATATGTCTCCCACTGGTGTATTGATCGCGTATTCACGTGTTATATCTTAATTTCCACCTGATGATGTCATAAAAGTGTCCTGCCGTTGCCTGCAGTGATCATGGCGGTAGAAGAGCAGGGGAGGCGGATGCGGCAGACGCCTGTGGCCCCAATCTGAACACTTGGCGAACAAGTCGGCGAGAAATCTGGAGGCTGACTGGCCGGCGCCAAGGTCAAGTGCGGCGTTGGCCATTCACGGCTGCCGGATTTGTTGCCTACTTTTTCGCTAAGTTTCCAGACTAGGGCCGCTGTTCTGCCGCAAGGCACTCCCCAGCATGACATTTCACGCAAACTTCAGAGGCGAGGGGTTGGGACGTCGGTACGACAGTAACACTCGCGTTCGCTCTTGCTTTCTACCGGAACCTCTATGACTAACCACCAGGCTCACGACATCTGACAACCTGAAACGCCGCCCCGTGCGACATCATTTCTGACCGCATCGGAACCACCTTGGACGTAGGAGTGGTGTAGTACGGTTAAAGCACACCAGTCGAGAATGCATCTCAGGCGCCGTAACGATATTTTTTTTTTTTTTTGCGAGGATAACAAACGTGCGCAACCTGCCGGTTTTGTCCTGAAGCACTGCTTGGCGTAGGTCCCGTTCAGCTGGACGTTCCTGGAGTCGACATTGTACATCCTCGCCCGGATTTCGTAGTACGTCCAAGGCAACAGGTCTTCCAGGAGAAGCGGGAGACGTCCCTCGACTTCGTACTCTGGATCGCAAGTTGAAGTGTATGGAACGTGGTGGGAGCAGCCGAAGTCCATTCTACAGACGGTGAGGTACGATCCATTTAGCGGCCCGTTGGGCACGGACGGAACGAGCAGCTGAACCGCGGCGCTTCGTGAGCCAGCGTTGATGTGTATTTTCGGCGCTTGTGGAGCTGTATGAAAGAAGTGGCAAACAATCACTGAGTCGGTCATGTGCTCGTCTATTGGCTCTGCCATTTAAGAAGAACGCGGCGTTAAAGGGACACTGAACCAAAGTTTGGAGCTCGCAAAGCAAGGCTAGAGCCATAGGCATAACGCTGCAAAACCCAAAAACGTCACTCATACAGCGATATGTTCTAACAGATGGTCGTATTTTTGGAAAAGAAGTAAGCTATTGAACACGGCCGACGAGGCTGACGAAACGTGTGACGTCGCGATTCTCATTCCGTCTCCTCTTCGCTTCGTCCCCGCGATCAGGTGAACCGAAGCGAGGAGGAGAGAAGCGAGGCCGCTTCTCCTTGTTCTCCACATTCCTGGATTGATCGCGCCCTTCTTTCCAAAAATACAGCCACCCGTTTGGGATATCATTGCATAAGTGATGTTTTCGAGTTCACAGCCTCCCGTTCAACGCTTGTGCAGACATATTTTTCGAAATACAACTTTCGGTTCAGCATCCCTTTAAGAACAAGGAGGCGTTGCTCACTTCAGAATATGCTACTTATGAAGACTGATGCCTGATTAATGGCACCTGCCCACGATTATATTTTTCAGGTTATCAGTGGCATAGATGAACATTCATTGAAATGGTGAGATCACACACAAGGGACGACCACGAAAGAAAAGAGCAGACACGCACACACACATATGCTTTCAGGCGGTGAGAGCAGCCAATATGGAGAGCAATTTCGTCTGCTTCTTGCACAGTGGCTGCGTTGACGTCAGAACGCCGAACTCTTATTGACTGATTCAAAAAAAAAATATAGTGTGTAGAGCTAGCATCGAAGTCTACCAACTATCCTTTCGATCAAAGCCAATCAGAGCTCGTTGTCGTTCTCACATCATTGCAACTCCTGCGCAAGGAGAAGACTCTTCCTCTCCCCAAACCACCTAAAAGACAATTGGCCTGCCCCTTTCTGAGACGCGCCAGTCGTGGCGTCGCCACCTGCTAGCGTCTCACGAGAGCGACGCCACGACGGATGCGTCTTCCTCTTTGCGGCTACTCCCGTAATGCTTAAGCCTGCTTGCCACCTGGGACGAGTCGGGCGTCCACCAACGATGACGTCATGCGCAGGCCTTGCGCTCTAAGAAATCAGGAGCGTCTGCTTTCCCAGAAAGCACTTGCAGCATTCTCCAAAGTCGTCGAAAGGAGCAGGCCGCAAAACCTATAGCAAAGATCACTTCAAGATAAACAATATTGCGCAATATTACCACACGCGGGTCGCCGAGCGAGTGCGTGCGTGGCCAAATGGTTACCGCGCTTGACTTTCGCGTGGAAGATCTGGGTTCGATTCCAAGTAGCGGAATGTTCTTTCATTTATTCTTTCTACTACTCGATATCGCAAGTTCAAGAACTTTCTAGTCTCATCGAGTTGCGAATCTTCTACGCTCCGAATGTTCTAGGCCGAATGTGCCAAAAATCCACGCTGCTACAAAAGGCGCTCCGCGTGGCAAGCCGGAGTCAGTCTCGTCCCAGCGGTCGATCCTGTTGTTACACCAACTTCGACATCTGCGACGCTCTGTTGAAGTTTTTTTTTTTTTTTTTTTTTTTTTTGTGGGCACAAGTGCGCCCCATTAAACGTTTCAGTTTCCTCAATTATTCCTCGTTCGTCACCTTGTCATTCGTGGCATTTTGGTGGAGGTGCGGGGTATTCGGCGAGTAGGTTAATCAGCTGCCGTCGTTTCGGGTCCGGAAGCTTAGGGTCGATGTCGAGCTGCGCTGGCGACGTATGGCTCGTTCACACTTGCGAAATTCGCACTCGCCGCCGACTGGATTCGCTCGACGAAAAAAGATCGGACCGCTCACATTTGTTGCCGCCTACGGAGTGTGCGGCGCCAGCGTCTCGCAGTTTCCCGAACAGACGAGAGCTGACGAGAGCTCCCAAACCTCTTCCTTGCCCGCGCGCGTCTCGTCGCCATCGTCGTTAGCTCGTCAGTCGAGATCTGACGTCAGCAAGCGCCACTTCCCCCATGCGTTCTGATTGGCTTGCGGCGAGAGAAAACTTCTTTCCGGCGTTCAAAATTGGTCCCAGAACGATCTTGCTCTCCGCCGGAAATTCTTCCTGCTTTCGTCGCCGGGCGTAACGATTCTCGCGGATCCTGCCGCCGGTTCGCAGGTGTGAACGAGGCAGTACTGTTTTGCTCAGGTGGAGGAGACTCTTCAGTAATCATGACAATTTCGGCGGAGTTCTGGAGGTCCTCAATATGGCCCACGGCGGTACCTTTCGTAAGGTGTTGTGGCTCTTGTCGAAAGTTTGTAACGAGGACCATGGTACGCCCGTCCTCAACATTCGTTATTTCTCTTGCGACGCCGATTCCTCTTCCTAAAAGCAAGTGGACGCTGCCCTCAAGTAGAGCTTTGGCACGGGAAGCGTCATCGGTCCCGATGGGTACAAAAACAGGCGATCGTGGCGGCAGGTTTACATGATCGGCCGAGAACTCAGACCGCAGGTGACCTAGCTCTTAATTCCTCCGGCGGTATAGCAGGTTTATGTAGCGTCAATCTGTTCGCTCCCAGGTCGATGACGACGCCGTATTCGCACTAGAAGTCCATACCGAGAGTAACGTCCCTTGCACAGTCTTGTAGAACGACGAATATCACAGAACACGTCTTGCCGTGAATTTCGACGCGAGCAGTGCACCTTCCGACAGGCGTGATGAGGTGTCCTCCAGCGTTTTGTATCTGCGGCCTATCCCACGGCGTCGTCACTTTTCGAAAGCGGCGAGAGAGCCCTCCAACTCAAGACTGAGTAGTCTGCTCTGGTGTCCACGAGTGCTGATGTGTCGTGGCCGTCGATAACAACGTTTAGGTTCTTGCGCACTATTGCAAGAGCGTCGTTGCGATGCGTGGCGTCGGAAGAATGGGAGCGCTCCGGCGTTCTTGGAGGCTTTTTTACATCGGTCGTCTTCGGCAACGCCACCTGCCAGGCGTTGCAGCACATAGTTTTCCCGGCGACGCAGGGGAGACAGGCTCTCCAGGCGGGATCGTGGCGCTGGAGACGCTGAACGTCTGGGCGAGGGTGAGCTGTATTTACGGCGTAGAGGCGGCGCTGAAGATGGCGAACGTCGGAGGTACTCCTCGATGTCGCCAGGACGTTCGCCGTACCTTGGGCGCGGGTCGTTCCGGTGGAACCCGCGCAGCACCAGTTTTTTTCTGTAGGGGCATCGACGGTAAATGTGGTCGGCTTCGCCGTTGTGATCGCAGATGGGTCGACGATCCGCTGTCCTCCAGACGTCGGTTTTCCTTGGCGCAGGTTGGTCTCGGCCGGTCGCACTGATGTCGTTCGTCATGGCGTCCGGTGTACGCCTGCGTTAAAGAGCCCCTGTCGAGACACCTCCCGGCAGTTGCGACGGCGATGATGACGAATGCTTCCTAGGCGCACTGAACACCGACAACATGGCACGACGTCAACGTGACGATCCTGAGCTGCACGCACAAATAGAGCACCTGGAAGGGCGCGGGAGTACCATGCCCCGTGTTTTCTCACAAACCCTGCCGACCTTCGCCATGCGACAACGTGTACTCTATAAAGAGAACTTCGGAAACAAAAACTCGACGCGACTGCTGGTAATCCCGACCGACCTTCGAGAGGAGATCGTTCAAGCCTGCCACGACGACCCGACGTCCGGACACCTTGGTTACAGTCGGACACTCGCTCGTATTCGTGAAAAGTATTACTGGCCCAAGCTCCCCAAAACCGTCCACCTATACACTCGATCATGCCACGAGTGCCTGCGACGCAAGATACCTCCGACTAGGCCGGCCGGTCTACTGCAGTCACAGTCCTCTGCCAATTGCACCCTTCTAGCAGATTGGAATGAATTTACTTGGACCTTTTCCACCGTCAACATCCGGAAACCGCTGGATAATCGTCGCCACAGATTATCTCACGCGGTACGCCGAAACGAAAGCCCTTCCTTCAGGGACTGCTGTGGATGTCGCCAAGTTTTTCATCGAGTCCATCGTCCTCCGGCACGGCGCTCCCAAAGTTCTTATTACAGACGGTGGATCATCGTTCATGGCTCAGCTGACGCGAGAAATCATACGTCTCAGTAGCACCAGCCACCGTCGAACCACAGCGTACCATCCGCAGACAAATGGACTAACAGAAAGGCTAAACAAAACTATCGCCGACATGATCCCCATGCTTACAACGCGGCTGTGCAAGGGACCACAGAAGTAACATCGTTTCAGCTGGTGCATGGCCGAAAAGTAACGACCATGCTTGACGCGATGCTGCCCCACGAACCAGCTGACGATGGGAACCAAGACGCCCAGGTTGTTGCTCAACGAGCTGAAGAAGTACACCAGCTCAGCCCGACTACGGAATCAAGATCAAAAACGTACCGACGCTACCCGGTACAACTTTCAGTGGATCGACGTTCGCTTCAAGCCCGGTGACCGTGTGGGAGTCTGGACCCAGGTAAGACGACGCGGCCTAAGCGAGAAACTCCAGAAGTCCTACTTCGGACCCTACAAAGTCCTTCGTCCACTCGGGAATCTGGACTACCAGGTGATGCCCGACGGAACACGGACTTCATCGCTCCATTCTCCACGACCGGAAGTCGTCCACGTCGTGCGCCTCAAGTCGTATTACGATCGATAGGACTGTGAATTTCGTTTTTTGTACTACGCTCGATAGGACTGTGTTTTACACGCCTCCGTACTTTGCCATTATTTTGGTTTGTGCCTCTGATTCATTTCCCGTCAAGTTGCATCGGGACGATGCTCTTTTCAAAGGGGGAGTAATGCCACGCGCGCCGCCGTGCGAGAGCGTCCGTGGCCGAATGGTTACCGCGCTTGACTGTCGCGCGGAAGATCTGGGTTCGAGTCCAATAGGAGGAATGTTGTTTTGTTTTTTTTTTTCTTTCTATCTTTTGTTCTCGCAAGTTCGAGAACTTTCTCGTCTCATCGAATTACGAATGTTCCACGCGCCGAGCGTTCTAGGCCGAACATTCCCCACGCGGCTACAAAAGGCGCTCCGCGTGGCAAGCCGGAGTCAGTCTCGCCCCAGCGTTCGATCCTGCTTTTACGCCGACTTCGACGCCCGCGACGCTCTGTTGTAATCGTCTGTTTCCTTTTTCTTTTGGCCACAATTTCGCCCCGTTAAACGTTTCAGTTTCCTCAGTTATGTCTTGTTCGTCAACTCGTCATTCGTGACAATATGAACGTAACGTACTCCTCTGCGAACTAAACGTGCCTAAAGCTACTGCGGCGCTTGTTCCGCTACTTCAATGAGAACGCGAAGTTGTGCGCTCGCCTTTAACAAGTAGCCATCAGCACCATGTTTTTGAAGATGCAAACATGCATCATCTGAAGGCTATAAAAACGATATGCACTGAATCTTAGGCCTGTGATACCTCATGCCGTCATACATTATGTCGCAATGAAGACAGCTCTCACGCCATTCGCAAGGTTTTTTTCTGTCGTTCGTGATGATTGACTATCCAGCTGCTTCATCGGGAAATATATTCGCAGGTTTTGTTCATAAAAAGGTCGACTGTCAGTCCAAGAACTACTGCGTAAAAAAAAGTTAAAGGAGACATACCGTCTACTTCCGTTGTGAGATTCAGAATGACAGGTGTCCCATACCACTTGAGTTCCTTCCATTCATTAAACGCTCGCACACTGACCGTGTACGTCGTGTAGGCCCTGAGGTGGGGTATCTCAAATTTCGTTTCATTCATTTCAGAGGATGCCAGTGTTGCGCCTCCGTCAGACGTCCATGAGACATTGTAGCCAGAGAGTGGGCCGTTCGTTTCCTTGGGTGGATTCCATTTTATAAATAGGGCTGAAGAAGAGGTCTCCTGATCTTGTAACAAATTTTCTGGCTGGGCTGGACCTGAAAAGCACCAAATATTTCATTGATTAGTGCAGGTTAAGACACGTCACTGACAATTTAAGAGTTGTGCTTAATGTGCTTCGTTCTTCGCCATTCTTATTGTCTAAAGCCGGAATCTAAGAGACTGTGGATTGATACTGTACTGCTCGGTGTCACTGAGCCCTGCGTTTGTTTTAAGGCATGAACTGTTTTTTAACACTACACTTCACTCCCAAAAATGTTTCCGTTCGTCTGTGCATTTCCCACTAAATTTATTGGAGAAATTGGTGTCACGTGGCCTATACACGAATTGAATTTCCCCGCTAAATTTAGCGGGAATTTAAGGTCACGGGACCTACAGACCAATTAAGTTTTCCCGCTAAATATGGTGGGGACATTTTTGTCACGTAACCTCACGTCACGGGATCTATACACCAATGTAGTTTCCCTGTTAAATTTAGCGGGAAAATTGACGTCACGTGGCACGACGTGACGTGACCTATACTACCGGGTGTCACAAATAGCTTATCGCGCTTCGACGTGGGGCAGCGTTGCCCACAGATGGTGCATTTGTTTTTTGTAAAATTTGCAAAGTGCGAACTTATCCGAGGAAGAAGTAAAAAAATAAAAAGGCTTAACTCCTATGGAAATGCAGCGAAGCCACAGGTTTTCAATCAATAGGGATCCCTATTGTTTGAAGACCGATGGCTTCGCTGCATTCCCTCTCATCGTGAGCTTGGGTGTTGACTATTCCTGTCAAGGTGAGCTTGTGTGTTGCCATCCATTTCGAAGTTGTCGCTCTCATCGTCAAAAAAGAGTGTCGAACGAGTTTTTTTTAGAGGCCGGTTTGACGAGCGGTTCTGGGGAGACGAAGGTGCAGTGGTCTCTGCGGTCAGAAAAGTCCGAGTCATGGTGAGCCTAAACCGTCGTGGGCCCTGGTGCAGTCAGGTGTGCGGCACTAGGTCAAGGGTGGCCGTACTTGTCGCTAGGCCTACTGTGAGGCCTAGTTGGCGGCGTGGTGGGAAACTAGAATGTTCGAAAATTGGAGAAAGGGACTTACAGTCTTTAAAATGTTTGGTGCTACACTCTAAGAAAAAATGGAGGGAAAAGGTAGCAACGGCGCGTCTTCCTCCCTTCTATTGATGCGCCCCCAAGCGGACACGAGAAGAAGGGAGGAACGAGACGTTTTCCTCCTTCTCCAGGCAACGGGAGAACGTTTTCGCCCTCCCGACTCATCTTCTTTCGGTTTCGTTTTTCGAGCACGTCGCGCACGTTGTTAAATAAATGTTGTTGAGTTGATTGAGCTTCAGCGCCAGCGAAGGCCGCCTGTAATTCCGTCTTCTAGTCCAAACGTGCGGAACATTTCGGTTGCATTGACGTTTTTACCACTAATTTTATCAAACGAGCAAACGAAGCCGCTAGAAACAGCGAAGTTCCGGAGCAGTGCCAGCAGCGCTACGTACACTGGGTAAGATGGCCGTCTCTGGGATTTCGGGACCCACGCGAAACTACAGTAGCAGAACCACGCGGAACTGTGTCGACGTTTTCGACGTTATGGAAATCGCAGGAACTGCGTCCAAGGCAGGCAGGTTTTCCTGCCGGCTGCCTGGGTGCCTTCTGGGCTGAGTTCGGTTCTGTTTTCCCGTGCCGAATGCCAACCGGCGTTCAACGTGGTTCTGTATTTCTGCGTGTCGGCAACATAGCAGCAACATCGTGATGGCAGTGTTGTACGTTGTGAACAGAAGACTGGAATTATCGCCGATGTGACCGTGTGTTCGCGTATCAGTGGTGTAACAGCAAGATGAGAGGACGTAAACTGTCGGGCATTGATGCCGCTGGTCGGGCCATGATCGGAGGGGGCGGGGTGTCGCAGGCTGACATTCCGCTTTACATTAAAGAGTTTAAGACCACTTAAGGAATTAGGTGCAGTCGACCGACGTGCGGATAGTCATGTCGGAACGCTGGTCTGAACGGTAAGCTCCTATCGTACAGTGGCCAGTGCGACTGTTGGTCCCCGAGAGCGATTGCGCTCTGGGAAAAAGACTGAACAGTACGAAATTATGACGGAAAGTACATATATTTACAGTGGAGTTTTAGCATTAAAAAAAACAGGTAAAATTGAAAAAAAAAGCTATCCTTTATTTTGCTGTTTAAATATACTACGGTTCTTGGAGAAACTGCCCTCCAAGTGGCGCGCTGGGATGAACGCAAGAAGTTTTCGAGCTCGCCACGGCGTAGCTCCGTACACTTAACACCTGCCGCAAGTCGCGGCTTTGACTGCATTCAAGTTGATCGAAAAGCGATTTCTCTGCCCGTGAAGCATCACTTCCAGCTGAGTGAATATCCGCTCTACAGAGATTAATTCAAGACGGCAATTGCAGCCGTGCGCGAACAGCACAAATAGAAAAACAAACACTACAATAGAAATACTGGCCACGAAGTGCCGTGCGGGGAAACAAACTCATGGTTTGGAACCGCATTGGAGCGGCTCGATTTATTGGCTTTCAAATAATTACGGCATGATCGAGCGTTTTTTTTAATAAGAGACTCATCCCCTGAGCCATTGAAAATACTCTCAGATGTATGACACTGCTGGACAAAAATCAACATGCTGGGAATATTTTTTATTGCTTAGGGAGTCACCGAGAAATTCCGTACGTTCAAAACGACCAGTATAAAAGACGGAAACGCAGAGCTCGGGAGTAGTGATCGGGTTAGCGTGTTGTTGTATTCATGTTCCTATGTACGAGGCATGTGTATGCGCTCAATGTATGTTCAGGTGCTGCTTCTAGTATGAATAATGTGTCTACATGTGTTTATAATAGAGGTTCCGAAGATCCCGCAGCGAAATGGTGGTGTGAGAATAAAAATATTTTTTTGTAGAACATAAATTGGGCGGTACCTAGCGCCACCTAGCCTAGCTACTTGTGATTACTCTGCTTGACCCTGCCATCTGGTGGCAAGCGATTTAACCTCCTTTTACTCTATGCGGCTACGCGCTACGCCATAATGTCGTGTTACCGTGCTGAAATGAGCCAAGAGGCTGCTTCGGATTTGCTTTTTTGAGAGCGGCTTTTGGTTTTGCGGGCGAATGGTTTACCACTCCTCCGTGATGTGCGGTTGACGCAACGGTTGGCGAAGGGATTGTGGCTCGAGGTATAGCAAAGGTAAGACATAAAGTGCGCGGACTGGGTGCCAGTTGTCTCCGTTTAACATCGCAGTGCTGACGATGAGAAGACTGAGTGACTGCATGCTTTCGAAACGTAAGTTTCTTTACCTGCAGGGGGAAGCCGGCTTCGGAAATAAATACAGTTCGCGGAAGGCTCGTGTTACGTTTTTATTTGCTGCTCCTCTCGCCCCGTACAATAGACTTAGTGTTCTCGTTAAGCCTTATTGAGCTCGATTTGCTCGATTCGTGGCCGCCAAAATGAGATGCAGGCGACGGAGGAACTTTTGCTCCCCTGCTTTAGGTACGAAAGTTTCTCCCTTTCTGAAGGAACATGTGTGTCAAGAGCGTTCCTCCCTTTAGGGAGGACTATACTGACCCTTTTTCTAAGAGTGTAGGACTTGTATATGGTCATTTACGTAATGATGCACGTTTGCCGTTCGTGGGAGCAGCAGAGGTTAGAGTCCTGGAGGGCTTTGTCGACTGAGTGCTGAGAGATACGTCCGGTCCATCCGAGCGGCAGGTGGAAAGACTCAAGTAAAATCAATCCGCAAATAGACTGATTTCCTATTTTGGCTCAACTCAGCTACGTCATAGTTCAACATGGCTGCAGTCACAAAAGAAAACACTTTATAAAACTACCACCATAAAAAAAAAATTGTAGCGCACCATTTTCGTATAAGTATTCGCCTCGGGAGAGAACTGTGTCGCCACCGTGCGGCCGAAATTGTAAACATCCGCTAGTGTGGATACCGCGACGTCTTCTGTTGCGAGCACGCTTTGAGGAGCATAGTTCGCAGCGGTGAAAGCCTTTCCTATATAAGCTGTACCATCTATGTTAAATGCTTGTAGTTTTCTTTTTGAAAAAGGTCGTATTTTTTTTTTGCCAGCTTAAAAATTTAGCAAAGCGATATATATCAAGTAAAATGTTTTTATAATGTTGTTACTGTGATTTGTAGAATGGCGGGTACTGTGCATTTGGTTTTCTTGCTCAGCTCGTAACTTCGAAAAAATAATTAATGTTAATTAGAGCTGGGTGTCAAATAAAGAAAATGAAAAAATTACCTCCCATATTTTGATTCACTTGTTAATAGACTAATAATTCCAGCTGAACGATCTCTAGGCAAAAAAAATCTTTAAACATTTAATATTTAGTTTATTATATTTTACTATACACAACTAGAATATCGCAATTTCATTTGAAATTCAGTTTGTGACTCCCAGAAAAATAAACACCGGAAATATTTTAACAGCGAAATATTTATAGTATTTTTTTAGAAATCACATTTACACTCTATGGCAATCTACAAAAAAAAACTTGAAGGGATTTGTGGTGGAACCTTGGGTTTAGCAATTATAAAGGGCATAATAAATAGCAAAACTGGCTTTTTTGATGGACGAAGAGCGTATGGGTGCGGGACAGGAATGAAGAATAAACATATAAGAAAAGGACAACACAACCGCATCTTTTTTCTAGTCTGTCACGCGACTTCTTCCAACGCAAGATTCGACCGAATTAACTTATGTAATATTTATTTCTATTAAAGCATTAATTCACTAATCTGAAGGTGAATCGATTAACAGCCCATTCCAAATATGCATTCAGCGACGTTAGTGCTGAGGCTATACGCTGTTCTGGTGAGAGTTGCTAGCCAAGTAAAAAGGTGACGCAGAAGCTAACGCTTCACGTGTCATAAGGAGGTATCTTTGTTGAGGTCGGAAATATTTTATTACGTTCTAAACGACTAATATTTAGCCTGAGGTCTGTAATGTTAGCCTCTTGAGTCTTGAAAACTGCGGCCTTTCTCAAGAACACTAAACTGGGTGGATCCACCTTACCTAAAGGAAAACGACAAAAGAAGAGCATTTGATAAGCATGCACATTTCTGCGCTGCTCCCTTATATTCTTTTATCCCGCTCGGAGCCAGTTTATCTGAACAGTTTCTTTCACTTGCTTCGGTCAGTCGTGCCAACCCGCCGTTCGCGGATCTCAACTAGACGAAATTAGTAGAGGCGATCTTTTCTCGACGGAACATAGAATGATTGTTGCGATTCAGACAAACCCACCCACACCACGACACACTAAAAGGAAGCAACGACTACAACGGCAATGGCGTTTACTCCTAGGGGCTAGCGACAAAATGATATTTTGCGATTAGTTCCAGCACTAGCTTCTATCGATGCAGATTTATATTTCCGCGGAAGCTACGAGTAGTACGGAAAAAACATTCGTAGGGAACCTGTGATTGGACAACCCACACTAGCAATAGTACCTCAGTGTCCCGCCTCGCTTTTTTATAGCTTTGCGTTTACAAGCTGGTAAAAAAACAAAAAAAACGTTTTTGCAAAGGAACAAGTATTCAGCATGAATACGTAGTTCAGCTTACCCGGGAACAATGATCTGTCGCCGCGATTCGCGCTTCCCTACGTGCGTCCACAGCAGACGATGATTTGGATATCCACACGAGCGGTTGTTCGAATTTCGGCCTCAGGTTCACCACAGAATTCCAACTGCACTGATGCACGCAACAGTGCAGCACCATTTTCCGCTAAAATCGTTTTCCCAGCGAAAGCATGCGCCAAAACAAACGCACAAATCTACAGCTCCTATGGGGCGGTTTTTTTTTTTTCTCTCCACACTATGATGATAATAAAAATGACACTGAAATCGCTGGTGTAACTGCGCTAATTCTCGACGAAATCCGCTAGCGTTTAGCGCAGAGGTTTCGACTCAGCGAAGGATGGGAATTTCAACCTCGCAACGGTCCGCTCACTGCTCTGTTCGGAGAGACACCTTGTTCTCCCGGGCGTCGCCTGTTTCGCATGCAGCCACCACACCTCCCCCCGGTGGCCGCCTACGGTCCGTATGCTGTTGTGTTCCAAGAGTCAATGCTTCCTCTCGGGTGTCGGCTGTTTTCACGCAAACGGCGCCGTCGCTGTGTCTCGGTTGTACTTCGTCGCGTGCGTTGTACCAACGGCACGGCCTCTATAGATCACCTCCTCTGCCGCCCCCGCGGCGCGTCATTGGTAGCGTGCCAGAAGAATATTTCCCTCTTGTTAGAGGGAAAGTGGACGTAACGAGCGAAACGAACGGGGAGCGTTTGTTTCGCTCTCTGTTCCCAGTTCCAGTTCAGTCCAGTCCCAACCAAACCGTCCGAGCAAAAGACGCCGACATGCACCGGGGCAATAAATGCTAACGCGTACAAAAACGCGACGACGGCGCTACCTCTAGGTCGATCTCGAGGCCAAAAGCCGCCGACGTCTCTCAGCGCCAGCGGTAGACAAAGCTGCGCCGAGTCTCCGGAACAGCACTTCAAAAAGCAGAGACGTAATAAAAAAAAAGGAAAAAAGTGGTGCTTCGCTCCGCTTCTGACGAGGTTGGTCAATGTGGGCTTCCGTTCTTGCACGCAAGCATCTATGGGAGTCCACAAAAGGGGGGCATCGTCGGCTAAGTGTGTTAGCACACCGCAATTCGGAGCACGGGGAGCGAAAGCATTCGCTCGAGAACCAAGGGATATACCTTGGCCCGTTTCTATCTCGATGAGCATCGAACCGGGTTGCCGTCATGTATCACTACTGCGTGGTGCACGTTAAAGAACCAAGGCTAGCAATGGTACAGCACTGGTCAATATATTTATCATCTACAGCAGTGACACTGGACGCTCATTTCAGGCTGACTAACTTCCGGCTGTCTGAGAATACACACAAAACAATTTTCTATAAATGATAGATTTAAGGACGTCGATAAAGTGGGAATATGATGTTTAGTGCCCCCGAGTTCATGTCATAAATTTTATCTTGCTTCGGGTCTCTCCGAGTGTACGCAAAATTATTTAAGGCAAGTCAATATATTCTATGTAAGTGACTAGGTCCTGAGATTTGCTGATCGTTGTTTAGCGATGTATCTGCTTTTTTTTTGCTTTTTTTTTTCTTATATGTGTATATATGTCGTGCTACTCAAGTTTTCAGTGAATTGTTAAACGTGTATAGCAGGCGAACAACTATTGTTCTTCTTTTTTGTGTATGCTATCTCGATAGATTTTTTTTTCTTTGCTTGTTGTCGTCTTTGTTTTTTAATTGGAGTTATTTGTTTTTTGTTTGCCCTTTGCTTGATCTTTGTTATTTGATGCCTTTGAGGCGTTTTGAAGAAAGAAAGAAATACTCACTCGAAGGCAGCGTCCTGGCATACTTAACCAGAGAAGGTCCCTGTAGGCGTCTGCCTTCCTCTTCGTTGATGGCAAACAATTCTACTTTATATCTTTGCCATGGCTGTATATCCCGGAAACTGTGGTAGGTCACATCTCCTTCGAGTTCGACCACGCTGCAGTTTATGTTCGTGATGTTTCCCTCGCATAAAGTTATCTTATAACTTGAAATTGGACCGTTGGGCTCAGCCGGACGTTTCCAGGTTGCTTTAATCGCTTCACTCTCAGCAATCAACTTCAGGTCAAAAACCCTGCTTGGTGCTGAAATGTGAGGATAAGCGAAACTCGATCAACGGTATTTTTGTTGTTGTAAAGTTTCCGTGAGCAATGCATTTATTTACTGCGGTATTTTTTTTTTTTTTTACTCAAATAATGGACAAACATAATTCGGTTTTCATGTGTGCAACTGTTTTCTGGAAAGCACAACAACTTTTTGTATAAAAAGCAATATTGTTATCGACTTACTTATACAATTCTTAGGCTATGAGTGTTTTACAAGCTTTGAGTTTTTAAGCTCCAGAAAGCAATTATTTATTGTTTTTCATTTCAAGCAACTCCTCGGTTCATGCCTTTACACATGCAAGCCGTATCTGTGTCGGATGCTTTTGCTTAAAATAACTGAATAAATGAATTAACAGTAGTGTACTCACAATCAACAGCTGTTCTGAAGTTCATGGTCGCCGTAGGTCCTTCTATTTTGCTGTCCTTAACGTCTGCGTTGTAAGCGGCTATGTGGACCGTGTAATTGGTCCAGGGTGTCAACCGTTCAAGGACGAAAGTTGTTTTGTCCTTTTCAACGAAGACAGCGGTGTTACAGCTGCCGTTTACTGAAGACAGCGGCTCTTCTTCTTCTTACAAAGTACGAGTTTGTATCCGTCCAGAGGTCCATTCAAGTTATGGGTCGTGACCACTCAATCGTAACGTTTCTTGACTTGATAGACGTAGCATTAAAATGATGTACAATTCCAGGTGCTGCGACGGAAAAAAAAAAGAAAGGGAACAGACGCTATATTAGTGTAAATTCGAAAAAATTCGATGAAACAGATAATGCTCGTCGAAACATCAAAAGACAAGTTTGTATCCATCGAGGCGTTCATTTAAGACACTTGGGGGAGCCCATTCAACGGTAGCTTTTTTCGAATTGACTGAGGTCGCTTCAATATACTTTACGCCACCGGGTTCTTTGAACACAGGGCGAAAGAAAAAAAAAAGAAACTATATTAGTGGAACGCAAAATAAAATCGGCAAACGAGAAACCCTAGAGAATACTCTCCCAACACCGTTTTGAAGTCAGAGTCGAACATGGAGTACGAATGGCGCTCTATGAGCCTTGCATGGCAGTATGTTCGTAAAATAAAGTTTTTTTTTTTTTTATTTCATTGTACACCACGCACGTTTACTGACGTAAAGACTATATTTATTTATAAGGATTATAATTTTAATTTTCAAAACGCCACATCAACGCATAATTTAAACAAATTACTCATATATCCCCGCTTTAAATACAATTTATCGCTTGTACAAAGATACTCCGGAGTGAGGAAAGAGCACAGGTCCTTTGGCCACTAGGCTCTTGCGCTGTAAAAAAAGAAGTTCGGTTGCACTGTAAAAGACGTTTCTCGTACAAGATGTTGCATATATTGAATACTTCATGGCTCGAACGAAGTCAAAGAGGGCTCCCGAGATAGCCTGATACCATAATTAATAGCGCCCGTCTGGAAAACAGAGATAAGGCCACTTGACTGTTCGTACAGACACTCACTTCCATTTAGTAAAAAAAAAAAAAATACTCGTGCTTTCGTACGAGGCAGAGTCAATTTGTAACCGCACGTTAGTCACAAAATATCAACATATATACGAGGGGCGTTCATAAAGTTCGTGTTATTGGCACAAAAAATTGAAAAAAAAACGGAACAAAACAGGCATCAACATGAGCAAGCGTCCCTCTAGTTTCCGCACAGTATAAAAATCGCATGCTATAATAGCGCGGAACGCCGTTAGGGAGTCGAGAAACAAAAACGGCACCGCCCGTCGGTGCCAAGCACATGCAGTGATTCATTTTTTCATTTGAAGGGAAGCAATGCCAAGGATATTCATTCCAATCTGGGAGCTTTGTTCGGGGACAACGCCCCAGTTTATGACACTTTGGTTAAATGGCGCAGACGCTTCCAGTGTGGCCAAATAAGAGGAAAACATTTCAAGGACGGCGACCAACTGATTTCTGAAGTGGAGCAATTTCTGAACACTCAAAACGAGGAGTTTTATAACAAGGGCTTCCGGCATGCGGTGCATTACTGGAAAAAGTAGGTATCTTTTGGTGGCGAACATGTAGAGAAAGTCTCAACTCCTACTCGAGCTCGAGTTTGATTGCTGAATCTCTCTTCCTTCGTGACGATAGTACGAACTTTATGAACGCCCCTCGTATATATATATATATATATATATATATATATATAACAGTACACTACCGTGCTTCAGATATTGTTTGGCCCTCCACTAAAGAGATCTGTGCGCATCGGCCCAGCTGCCTGATAATAAGTATCACTCGAGCACAACACTCTCCACATGACCGCCCCCTTGGAAGCGTGCGCCAGGGAGGAGCAGCACGCAGTAGTCCGGTCGTTAGTTGCAGAGAGCGAAAAGACAACGGATATTTATCGCAGCATGTTGAATCAGAAGGAGAGCGCCCGTATGTCACTTCGACATCTGTACGACTGTCACAAATAATTTCAGCGCGGAGAGTCAAGTTTGATTCACGCACATCGCCCCGGCCGGGCTCACATTTTGACGACGACGGACTTGAGGCCAGTTCACTCACTTGCGACTTCTAAGGACCGTGTGCCTTGAAACCTGTTAAATTTTCTTACGGCGAGAAAACTCACTGGAGACCATTTCCCGTAGGCAGTGCGTACATTTGACCTCGTAAATGCCGCAAAATCTTCGCCTCAGTAAAATGCATTTCCAGGATCACCGCTGAGATGGCGGCAGCGTGCCATCGTATTCTCTTGTTGTAAGAACTTTTAGGAGGTTTGAAGGCATTCGGTCCTAAGGAGTCACAAATGTGTGAACGGGCCCTTAATATCAGATGTTGAACCACTCGTACATAAATACCGGCGAGTCAGCGTTGACGAGGTGGACGGAGGATTGAACATCAGTCATTGCTTGGTGCGCCAGATTATCAACAATATTCTGCAGCACTCAGAAGTGTCCGCCAGCTGGCTACGAAGACAAGTTAAACCAGACATTGAAGAGCGCCATGTGAATCTTTGCGAGACTGTGCTTCAACGCAATGATGCTGAGGGAGATCATTTTATGATTCATTGCCACCGGGAACAAAGGTCAGATTCACTGTGCACAGTGGAAGTGCGTTACGCCACCGAGACCAAGGAAATCCTGGGAAGTTTCAACGAGGGCAAGCTTATGCTAACGGACTTCTGAGATTGTAAAGGGCCATAGTCGAACAATAGATTCCAAGGAGACTCAATGTCAACAGTGCGTCGTATTGTGACCTGCACGAGAACAACTACTTCAAGTATGGGATCAGGTCAAAGGGCCGGTTTTGCTCGCCTCTGGTGTGTTGCTGCAGCATGGCGAAATAAACATAATTTATTCTTTATTCTCTCGTGGAAATGAGCGTGCTGGTGGAAATGAGCGTGCTGGTAAACACGCTCATTTCCACATATGCACATACACACGTGAAACATATACACGTTAAATAAAAACGACCTCCGCTTGTACTCTGTGTAGCTTCGCGTAGTGGGATTTTGAATTACATGATCCTGTCGTGATTTTTATTTACAGCCAGTGAAGCTGTTTGTGGTTAGGGTTCCGTGGATTTTATTGTGTGTGGCGACAGAAATGACGTCACGGCTTCGTGACGTAACGAAGGCGTGACGTCACCCAACTTCGTGTGGTCACCACAAGAGTGTCAGCTCTGTATCGTGTGCTAGACAGCTTTGCTGGTCATCCACCTTCACAAAGTGGAATGGCTCATCATTGTTTTCCCAGACCCAGTCGAGCGGTTTTTAGCAAACTTTTGTCTGGCGATCCCTCCAGTTTTCAGGAATATCAAGATTTGATTTGATTTGACTTGATTTGAAGTACTTTATATACATAGAATGATTTATTGCACATAATATTAGAGACAAGATGAAAAGCAATCTTTCATTAGCTCTGTTCAGTTTAGATCTTACACGCAAGTTTGGACGTTGTTTCTGTTATTTTTTTACATATTACTCTTCAACATGTGTAGGAAACGTAACTAAAAAAAGATTTTGCAAAAAGCGTAAAATCTAAAGAGAACAAATATTTTATTGTGCCAAAACGGCATATTTCATTTTTTTTCGTTTATGTCAGGTTTGGTGACACCTAAACTACAAAAATCTGAAATCTTAATTATTGAGCACCCATATTCGATCATGGGAACTATTGTTTTAAATGTGTATAGCATTGTCGAGGTTATATATTTCGCGTCGAAAATTAGCTAACATGGCTCTTTTGACATTTTGCTACTAGATTTTTCCGCCGTTATCTAAAGAAATTAAATAGCTACAGGATTTAAACTTATGTCATATCTTCGTATTAAAAAGTTATTTCCAATGATGTCAAACTATTGCTTTATCTCGAAAATTGAAATTTTAATGTCGCTCCAAATTAGTCTTAAAGTACAATGTTAAAAACCTTACGGGTAAATTTAAAAAAAAAAAAAACATCTTCGCATATTCTTGAATTTATAGTGATAGTTGTCCATTTTACTTTTGTGTTCATTCCTAAAAACCTTGTTGCATCGTCTTGTTTCCTTCAAAATTACAGCGCTGCAAAGTCTACCTTCCACGCAGGCATTTTTGACAAATGCCACAAACGAGATTATATTTTCATTCCATGTATTTTATGACTATAATTATTTTGTGTGTGCTGTGTTCTGGTATTGGGCTCAACTTCAAGTATTCTACTAATTAAAACAATACCTGCGTTGCATTCCCTTTTTATTATTTTAACCGATAGCCTGCTTTGCCCTTTAAAATTATAGTTCTAAAAGCTGTAGCTGAACTTTCTCCACAAAAGCGGGACGAAAACAAATGTTACTGCTGCTACAACAATTTTTTTTTTACTGAAAGTAGTACAAAAGTAAGTACAGCGGTGCAAATGATATGCGAATATCTATACCTATATTCGCGATGAAATGGGAATGTTTGAGCCCAAGCTTCTTACACTGCCATCCATAACGGTTGTACGTCCAGGGTGACCAAGGCAAACCTGCGACCTCACTGGCAGACTTTCGGTAAGACGTCCATTCAGATTAAAAGTATTTGTAATTACTTACTTTAAAAAGATAGAAAACGCGAGAAAAAAGCGCAAAGATATCGAGCGCTCTAGTTGCCCGCTTTAGCAGGAGAGCGTCTTGAGAAGTTCGTCTTTTGTCCCTCTTCAAACCAGTCTGACGGAAAATTGACATCGAGATCTAAAATTTCTCTGCTTTGCTATCTTCTTTTTGTGTTTACTAAGATAGACAGCACACAATACACTACAAAAGCTGTAAGTAGCTGCCGCAGTTAAAGAGGTTCTGTCAAGACGGCTTTACACGGGACTGGCAACCACATTATTTGTTTATGACCGTAGCGCGCGTGCTGTCTTGTCTCAAGATGACAAGACTCCGCGACCTCCTGAAAGCATGACAGGAGAGCGAAAGAAGGAAAGCTAATGCGGTATTAACTTTTCTATGAAGCAACGTACAGAGTAATTCTAAGCAGTGTGGCAATCAGTTCCTCCGAAAAGAAAAGTGCACCAGAGAAAAACAGGCGATAATTGTGCGTGCTCTGCAGTTCATGCCATCTCTGGTCTCCTAAAGCCCCTCTTTAGGTTCACGAGGGGGACCACCGTCGCCTTGTGGGGTTTGCTTTCTGTCTCGGCCGCCGCCTTTCTGATTTAGGGCTGATTAGGTCGGTACCGCAAGTATTGCGCGCGTCGCTTTGAGTAGTTGCGGCATTTCGCTTTTGGCGCCGGCGTTGGCTCCTGGGGAAGATAGTATATATTGACAAAAAAGTTGCTTAGCACTGCTGTGGCCATCGAGTCAAAGCGATACCAAAAGATTGGGTTGTGTGTATGTTTATACAGCCTAGAACTTGGTCTGCCTCAACGGGCGACGAGTCTCCCAGCTGTAGATGAGCAAATTAGCCAGTGCAGTACAACCGCTAGCCTGGGGTCTTTAACGTGCACCACGCAGTAGTGATACACGACCGCACGCCGGTACGATGCTCATCCAGATCGAAACGGGCAGGGGTGGCGATTGAACCCAGGATAAAAGCGATACCAGTCCCTCTGCAAACTGCGTGCACATGGAGACAGGATTAGAACGGATGCCCTTAGCGGCTTTTGTTTTTCGATCTGTCACGTCGAACGATGCCAGGCGAGAAAACTGGTTCCGCATCGGTCGAACGCCATACTTTAAATACACCGACAACGTGATTATCGACTGTCCTGTTAGGATAACTTCAGGCCTAGTTTTTTTCTGCTCTTTCGAGAAGAGCTCGCTGCCACATACCTAAGTGAGCCGGATTTGGATTACTCCACGAGGCTTTCAAATTCACCTCCCGGACCGCTGCGCCCGTGACACAACGTCAATCAGTTCGTGCATTCCCTATTCACCACACTCGGAATTGACGAATTTTGTCGCACTTGTTGGAATCATTACAATACATGTGAGTGCTTAGAGGAATTAGTGAGTCTGGTTTAAAGAGGGGTAAAACACGTAGTTCTCAAGATACCCTCCTTTCAACGCGGGCAGCTAGCAAGCTCAATATTTTTACTCTTTCTTTTTTTTTTACTTTTTCAATATTATGTTGTTGTTTTTTACTCGAATAAATACTCACAAATACATTTTTTTTTATCTGAACGGACGTTTAGTGAAGTCTGCCAGTGAAGTCACTGGTTCACCTTGGCCAGCCGGACCTAAAACAGTCAGAAATAGCAGTTTAACATGCTTGGTGGCTTCAACATTTCCACGTCATCGCGAATATAGATGTAAATATTTGCATATAATTTGTACTATTGTTCTTACTTTTCTGGTACTTTCTGTAAAAAAAGGCAGAAATGGAGATTACTATGTGGAAAAAATTCCGCTAGGGCTCCTAGAACTTGTTACTTTAAAGGGAAAAACAGGCTTATTGGGTAAACAAATGCCAAGGACGAGCAAGGGGGTTTGGTTTTAAGTAGTAGAATACTTGAACCAGAGCCCAATACCCGAATACAGCACAAAAATATATATTGTCATAAAATACATGGTATCACAATATTATTCCGTCTTTGGCATTGGGCAAAAATGCCGGCACAGAATGTACATTTTGCAGCCCTTTAACTTTGAAGGAAACAAAATAATGCAACATTTTTATTAATGAATAAAAACAAGAGTACGGTGTAGACCTATAACTATATATACGAAGGAAATGCAAGATTTGTTTTAATTGCCCCTTGAAGTTTCTTAACACTGTAGTTAAAAAAAAGTTTGGGGCGACATAAAAAATTCGAAAGAACTTTTTAATAAGAATATACGACATAAATTTTAATGTTGTAGCTATTAAATTTGTTTAGATAACGTCTCGGAAATTTAGTGAAAAATGTCAATGGAGCCATGTTGGCGAATTGTTGACGCAACATATATAATCTCCACAATGCTCTACATACCTAAATCAATTGTTCCCTTTATATGTTTTAAGTGCAAAATATTTCAGATTTCTTAAATATGTAGTTTGAGTAGTGGGTGTCACCAAACATGACATAAACGAAAACTTCAACAAAGAAATATGCCGTTCTGGTGCACTCAAAGTTTGTCTTAGTAGCAGTAGCAAGTGGTGAGGGTAGTAGAAAGCCGGAATATGTTGGCCACTCCTTTGATGGGGGCGAGTTAGTCAAATTTTGTCTTCTATTGAAATATTATGTTTATTGGAAGATCGTTTTGATTACGTGTCCTGCACTTGTTGAGAAGTAACATATAAGAAATGAACAAAAACAAGATATAAGTCCGAACTCTCGTGTATTATCTTATCTGAACAGCGCCCACTTTCCCACATAGTCCCCCCCCCCCCCTCTCCCGCGTTCGCTTCTGGTCAAGAGATCCAACGAATCAAAAGATCCAACAAGTCAAAAGGTCCAATAATGGATCTTTTGGCTCGTTGGATCTTTTTACTCGCCAGACACGAGTCAAAAGATCCAATGTGGGTCGAGAGGTCCAACGAGTCAAGAGATCCATCGAGTCAAGATCCACGGCGAGACAAGAGGTCCAACAAGTCAAAAGGTCTAACGAGTCAGAGGGTCCAATAATGGATCTTTTGAGGCGTTGGGTCTCTTGACTCGGAAGACGCGAGTAAAAAGATCCGATTCGGGTCAAGAGGGCCAATTACTCGAGAACTGCCGCGTCATATTGCAAGGGGGTCGTGAAAAGCTCCTCACCACTCCTCCCCTAGTGCAAGGGGAGACGTTCAACATTAAAGATCAGAAAACAATTTTTTACTAAGTGCCTTAGTTTTTGTTTAAAAAAAAAAAAAAAAAAAATGTGAGACAGATTTAAGTTTTACGCGCCGCTCAACTCCGCACCATTTTCCGGTTTGCGGCCGGAAAATGGGCCTGAAGGGGTTACCCGGAGACCGGTTTTGTGTCGCTGGCGTTGGAAAGTGGCGAGGGAGCGCTTTTCCTTTGCTTCGGGTAGATGCGCCACTAAATCTTTGCGTGAAAAAAGTCAACAATATGAGTCTTTTGACGCGTCTGTTCACGTTTTCACGACAGCATAAAAAACAAAATGTAGCCTCAAATCGAGCAGGTACTTATTGAGCTTGCTAACTCTTTCACCCAGTTCACGTCACGCGCGTATTTTCTTGGCCGGCACAAGCGGCTGCAGGAGGAAAGGGGAATAGTCCCCTTTCTTCGTGATTTCTCCGCGGTTAGGGGAGGGCCGGACGGGACTCTCCTCATTTTGTTGCGGTGTCGCTGAACCGTGACTTTGTTTTTTTGTTTTTTTCCGTAAAGCAATATTGTCCGCGAAGACGAAGTAGAACAAGCATACAACCGTGGCGAGAGGATCTGCTTTCAAAGCGCGTCACCTTTGTCTTTAGGTGACTTCGATTTTCTTGGAGTCACGAAGAATTAGCGGGCCAGCAAGCAGACAATAGACAAATTGCCAACATCTGAACGAAAAAGGCAGGCGAAAAAACGATGTGAGTGGCGATGTATGTAAACAAAGTTATCCAGGATCTAAAACTCGGTGAGCTTATGTCCGGAGAGATAGTATACGGCGAGCTTTTTACAGCGAAGCTGTTTATGGCTAGGGCTCTGTGAATTTTTCGTGTGCGTGACCAAAAATGTTACGCTCGCACCGCCGCACGCGCCGCACGCGCACGCCTTCCCCGTATAAAAGATACGAAGTAAATAACCAAAATAAAGCGTTAATTGACCTACGCGCGTGCAAGATTCCTTTTGTTTTAGTTTTTTGCTTTAGAATAGTTACGGCTGCAGACGCCGGCACGTGCGGCGCCTAGAACACCATTCCCTGCATTCTCCTTGATTCTTGGGTAATTTAGCAGTAGGTCTATTTCGGGTGCCTTCATGTGCGCTTTGCTTGGGGTGATGACATCTGTCCATTTTGTTTCGAACGCTTATTTTTATATTTTTGTTCTGATGCACGTGAAAGAGCGTGTCCCTTCACGCGCTTGTGGCGCTGACTGTGCTACGGCGACATTTTGTTTCCGGCGATTTCTTTTTATTTTCCCAGTGAGCGCGTGCTGTCGGCATCGGGTACTACAAACGATGGCATCACCCTAAACAGAAGGCCATTGAGGCACTCTAGGTCTATTCAGTAGATTAGTTATCAATAGGCACCATTTTCGAGATCAGTAGACTCTCAGGTAGATAATAGCGGTTTATCAAAGATGTGCCGCTGTGCGACCTGCGGGACGGCGGAGCAAACCTTACAGAAGAAAAGCTCACCGGAGATAAGCTCACCGGAGAAAAGCTCATCGGAGAAAAGCTCACTGCCAAACTGTCCGATGCTGAGAAAAGCTCACCTACGAATCTAAGAATCGAGCGTCGACTCAAGTGAAATACTCTCAATGAACTGAAGTATGCTGTGAAGGCTTACGCGCATGCGGTCATGCTGCCCTTCACTAGCAGAATGTATTTAAAAAAAAAATTAAAACATCGTGTAACACGTTAGGCGTTGCCCGACGAAAATAAAATAAATAATTCCGATAGCAGGCTAATTGTAAAAAAAATAACAGAACAAATGCCAATAGAACGCTGATTGAAACAAAAAGGTCGCATTTCCTCTATCCCGGCTACCTCAGAATTAAATATGGTGACACACAAAGACGCTGTTGCATAACACGCAACACAAAACATCTATTTGAGGTTTGTGTTTATTCAGTGTCAGGTCGGTTTGCCCTTGAGGAGCGGCGACACTGGTTTACGCTGTAGACGAGAAATTTTGACACTGCAGTACCACTACAAGCCTGTGGTCTTTAACGTGCATCACGCAGTAGCCATACATGACTGCACGCACGCCACTACAAATATGTAGTATGTTCATGATAATGTCTGATTCATCATGTGGATATGTTTTCTTTTGCCGCCATTACGCTAATTCGAAATTATAAAGAAATATTATCTGATTTTTTTTCTTCCCGCGTTTTAACTACATCCTACTAAAGCTACAATGCAGCCGACGCTACGAGCTTACAGGACCAATCGAGCAATGGTGAAAACAAAACGTATTAATGGCGTTCGTCGATTTGTTTTGTGCATGTTATTACCGGCTAGTCCAATCAATCGCAGAGTGCCTCGCGGCTTTGAGCTTTTAGTGTGCGCGTGTGCATTTGTGTAGTGACTTTCAAGCTCGTATAGCGCGCAAAACTCTTGGGAAATTCGTGCGGTAGTCAAGCATGCAGCACGAAGAGACGGCGCTGGTCACCAGCCGATGGAAATGAAAAACGAACAACGCCGCCACACAGCCACCAATTTAGGATCCCTAACATGTCGTTCCCGAGGCCACTGCATCATCTTCTCCCATCATCTTTTTTTTTTTTTTTTGCTTTGTTATTATTTACGGGATCCCACCCCGTTGCAGTGTAGTGACAGTCACCCCCTCCTCGCCACAAGAAAGCCGTCATTCATCGTTGTTTTTCCTTTCTTTCTTTACCTGCAGTTTTGTTCCAACTTTCTTCGAAGCCCTTCACCCCCCCCCCCCCCTCCCTTTGCCCTTTATCGGGCAAAAGGGGGGGGGGGGGGGGGAGGGGTGAAGGGCTTCAAGAGGTCCAACGAGTCAAAAGTTCCAATAATGGATCTTTTGACTCGTTTGATCTTTCGACTCGCCCGACACGAGTCAAAAGATCCAATGTGGGTCAGGTGGTCCAACGAGTCAAGAGGTCCAACGAATCGAAAGATCCATGGCGAGTCAAGAGTTTCAACGAGTCAGAAGGTCCAATAATGGATCTTTTGACGTGTTGGATCTTTTGACTCCTTGGACCTCTTGACTCGTAATGCCCGCGTTCAAGACGTGTGTGCCAACACCTGACCTACACGCGGATGCTTCTTGGTAAAATATTTTGTTGATTCCGAGGCAAGAAATACATCGCAATTTTCATCTCATCATCTGTACGATACTTTATTAGGCCGAAAGCTGCTGTGAGGGGTCCGAAAACATGACCATAACTCGGTTCCAGGTCTGGTGAGTATGGCGGATGCGGAATTCACTGAAAACGTGGATCTTTGATTTTTTCTTCAGCTGTTGGTTGCATTTGGCGTGTGGGGGCGCGGATTGTCATGCTGCAATTTTGAACGTTTTGTGCAACTCTTACATATGTCGAAGTTAGAGTTACTAGATGAGCCCTCTGTAATGGCGCATTCACACTGGCGGTTGAGCTGCGTTTGCGAAGCGGTTGCGAATGCGGTTCGCGAGCGACCCCGTTCTCACACACCAAGACGCGGTTGGCGGTTTCTCGGCGATCCTTTGAGACATGCGCTTGGCAACCCTGTTTTACAATTCAAAATCCAGTTTAATCCATGATCCAAAGCTAAATTTGAGCTATTTTGGTACTCTGGAGATTTTTCTTCAGGATGCTCTCATCGCACGCATTAGGAATTCCGCCAGTGAAAAAAGAGACATGGACCCGCATAACCCGCCTGCGATTCCCTCGACTTCGCCCACAAGCAAAGCCCAGCTAGGCGCGCCTTGCCGATTTAGAAGAAGGTGACCCCGGCGCTTTCTATTGTTAGAATAATTATACTTTTCATTATTATTATACTATTATATTCATGCGTGAAGGGTTCACTTTCTTCATCCTTTCCACATGAATAGCTGACCATGTTTTTGGGATAGAGGGCCAGTTTCCCCCCTCGTCGTTCGCTTTTATCATTTTCGGGGTAGTGAGCAGCACTGGTGAACCGTGGTGCGGGGAATGTGTTTGGTACTAGCCGGTCGTGGCTTCGCTGGTGGCGGACTCTCCTCTCGTCACTCGCACGTCGATCGGGTCTACTGCTTGTTTGACATTAAGCTCAAATAAGCGCAGTATGAATTACCTCTGCATTGTCTGGTACGTACACTTTATTTCTTGAGTAGGTTTCTATCTTTCCTTTTGGAGCAGTAAACGTTACAGGCCGAGCTAGCGCTGGTACCCTGCCAGCTCCGCGGAAGTGTGTTGGCAACGGAATTGGGCTCACGGCGTGTCTATCGGCCTTCGTGGTGGTCATGCACGTTGTCGAATGCTTTCAGTACTCCACGCGACTGTCTTAGTGGGTACAAAAACTTGTCATTTCAGTCGACCAGGGGCGGATTCCGAGGTTCTTGGTTCTGCGGACAAAGACTAACAAGGAAGCGAGCGACGGATTTTGACAACCCTATAATAAACAAACTCTTACACAAAATAAATCACCAGAGAAAAGCCCATTAAGATTACGAGTCAACTCTTTTCGTGGCAGATTCAAGTGACGAACGTGAATATCACGTTTCATTATTGATTTGTCTGCTGCAACGCCAGGATTACAGCGCTTTGAACGCCTCACTAGCGACAGATGCCATCTTGCTTCGAAAGCCGCCGACGTCACGTCAGTGTCCCGTTGCGATTGGTTGCCGCTTCGTGGTTCGCGGAAGCGGTTGGGACACATCGGTCCCGAAGTGGTTGGCGAAAATGCGCTCCAACCACTCGATTCCAGCTGATTTGCGGTTGAGAATGCGCGGATCCGCTTCGCGGTTGCGGACCTGCTTCCAGTGTGAACGCACCATAAGGGAGCCAGATTAGCGCGTCTGTTTTCTTCGTGCCACGCCGCGCCGAGCGTCTCTATATGCCGATTTCGATCGCATGACAAACAAAAATCCAGTTCTGCGCAGGAAAACCTCCGCTACGGCCGGTCCATAGTTTCGTTAGACGCTAGCCACTAACTAGCTACTAGCCAAATGTGTTTTCTGGGTTTTTTGTTTGCACATTTTTTTTTTGTTCGTGAATGAGGCCGCATGTTGTCCATTTCTCCGGAGTTCGTCGTCGTATGGACGCAAACATGTGTGAAATAAAGACATAAAACACTTCTGCCTCTAGCACCCGATGTAGTTAACGTATGAACATAAACAGGGGAAAACAATGTCCACATAAAGAAATCGCTCACACAAACTGGTTTTCTTTTTACCTCTTGTGCAACTAAATTATATGCCTACGGTATCCCTGCTAATTTATTATATATATATATATCTTTTTTTTTTTTTTTTTTGGGGGGGGGGGGGGGCAGTTGAGGAAGCTTGTTTCCAAGTGTTCATAATTGGACAATCCTTCAAAAAAATAAACTAGGCAACCAGATTTTTTTAAGTACTGGATTTCCGGCAATTATCCTTCTTTACGCACATGACCAGTAACATGCTTACATACAGTATATCCGATTAACAGCCCGCTGTAAATAATGAACTGCAAATTACCTAGCATTCACTGTCGACTGCGGCCTCAATGTCACAACCCCGACATTTAATGTCTGGAGGCGAAATTACTGTGCTTACTGGGATAAAAACATTTAGATCATTAATTGGCATCGGAAGAGCCCAAAACAATGCACGGGAGTGCTTGTTTATGAAGCTGAATTCGTCGCAAATTAGTTTACTTGAAAGTTTCTTAGTGTTTCCGTGTTGCCTGGTGCAGTGTCTAAATACCTTGACAAACCATTTTCTGCAAGTTTATAATCAGGTGTAATGCGGTCGCCAACACGCAAACCAATAGCCTCATTCGTCGGAACACAGCTCCTGCATGCGTAAAGAGTGGTTCTCTTGCATAACTTTTGTCTCAAGTTGGATGAGCGGACAACTCTGCTGCCTACGGCAACTTATATACACTAACTCTAGTCGAAGTGACATGCAGGGGCCCTCATAGTTCTTCAAGATGCTGCGATGACTATCCACCAGCTTTTTACTGTTTGCCGCTAAAAACCGTGTTACTGCGCGCTGCTCCTACCTGGTGCAAGCTTCTAAGAAAGTGGTCATATTGAGAGTTACGTTCACGTGACATTTCCCATTGATCCGCTGGGTCGTTGAGTAATTTTTTTATAACTACATTTCGGCTACCTTTGATTCTGACTCGTAGGTTGATTTTCATAAAACATTAAGCCGCAATGGCGCCTGTCATACTAAAGCACGAGACGGAATCAAAAAAGCGGGGACAACACAACGTCTCAATGTGAGATGTTGTGTTTTGCCAACTTTCTTTTTGCCTTCGTCTCGGGTTTTAGTGTGCAAATTAACAACCAGATATCCTGCTTAATAACGTTGCCTTTCATGACGCCTGTATTTTTGCAGCAACCAGGAGCGATACATAATTTTAGCATTTTCGAATTCGAAATTCTGGGCTACCCTGGTTTTATACTGTTATGGATGGTATTCACTGTGGCCATAGTTGAGTCCGTTGCTGCTAAGCTGGATTCTTACGATGAGCATCCTCAACGCAACCCCAACGTGCATTATACATTATCGAAATTTAAGTTCTCAAAAAAGGGAGTGGCTCTTTTTAAGCATGCGATGTGAACACCACGCCCAAAAATTGCGCGAAGTGAATACCGTCTATTGGCGGTAAATACCGCCTACCGCCAAGAAAGCATACCCCCAATACACCCTTCTTTTACCCCTTCAGCATACTTATTGGTAATTGCGAAAAAAGTCGAAAGCTACGTCACTTCGTAAAAATTCAGCCAAACAATCGCGCCTCCCTTCTCAGCAAATGCGATGTGCATACCGGGCCGTCAATTAGCTATGTGCGCGCCGGAGGTAAGCAGACATACCTGCGACTGGAATTTCGAAACATTTGATGGCCGCCGGTCCTCTCACGATGTCGCTTCTCGTTTCGTCCTGGTAAACTGTGAAAACCTCGACGACCACCGTGCTCCAGGGCTTCAGATCGGAGATTAGCACGTACTTGTCATTCGTGCCGTTTTCTGCGGTCTTACTGTCGCAGTCTTGGAGGTCCAGCTTCACATCAGCACAATCAGAAGTTTCTTTGGAGCACCAGCGAATGTCGTATTTTGGAGTCACGCTGACGTCTTTGTCCGGTGAATAGTCCCAGGACACCAGCTGCCCATCCTGTTGGCTCTCCAGCCTTAGGTTAGTCACGGGCATTGGACCTGCGATCGTTTCAAGAACATAGAAGAGCTTTGCAGTGTCAATGTGAGAGCAACGTAAAACATTCGCTTATTTATTGCTTTACTTTAACAATACTTTGCACAAAATGTTCTGCGAAGTAATTTTTGCCATATGAAATTTTTCTATGTTTTCTACAAGACATCAAAATTACTGTATTTTTGTAATCAGTACGGGAGCCTAATCAAACTCTCAATTGTGTTACACATCTCCAAAGCTCTAAAGATAAAATTTTTTGTAAGTTTTTCTTTCTGGTTTAAATGGCCTATGTATATACCGGCTGTTTCTTAAAACGCGAGCCAAATTGTTTCTGTGAAAAGTACGCATCGCACTGCAAGAATGTAATGTGGTATTGGTCCTTGCCAAAGGGCCACTTTTTAAAAAAAAAAAATAACGTTTGGAATCAAGTAACCCTTTTATTTACTTCTGAGTTATTAACGTTCTAATTAGTGAATTTATAGGTAGGGTTTCAATTAAAAACTTTCTTGACATCAACGGAAATCACTTAATCAACCCTTCTTGGAAATAAAAAAGGCAACTACAGTATTTTGCTCTGTTTAAAAAAAAAGCTCAATTTAAACTCGTTACTATACTTCGTGTCAGCTTCGGTCCGAGCGCGGCCGATGTAATGAGCCGAAGGGCCAATCAAACAGCGAAGAGGCACAACGTCATGGCGTGTTCTCGGCAGTTGATAGGACGAGCGGGTATTCGCCGTCTCTCTGTGCAAGCTCCTACGCCGGCTAGTCCTATCAAGCGCAGAGGCCACGCCATGACGTTGCGCTTTTTACGCTGTTTGATTGGCCCTTCGGTTCATACCATCGTCCGCGCTCGGACCGAAGGTGAAACGAAGTATAGGTTTTCTTTTCTTATCGGAGCGCACCTTTGCGACATTGGTCCAGCCCCTCGTGGCCAAGGCGCGCAACGCACGTGTGCCACACTTCCTTGCCCCCTTCGATGGAGGCGACATAGCAGCTGTGCGCCTCGGCCACGGGGGGCAGGACCGCTGGCGTAAAGATGTGCTTTAATAGGAAACCGAAACCTAGAAAATGGTCCAAACTTAGATATTTTGTTAACGCACTAAAATGCTGCACGCGACTTCTATATTTCTAAAATAAGTTGATTCAGTGGTTTTCGATGATCCTCGGCAAGTTTTTTAATTGAAGTCATACCTCTAAATTCCCAAAAATGAAATGTTTATTATTTGAAAGTAATTAATGAACTAATTATACCGAATGGTATTAATTTTTCTATATGAGCCTTTTAGCAGAGACCAATACGGCATTAAATTTCTTTTCGAAAGGTGCTCACTTCTTGCAGGAACGATTTCGATTACGTTTTCAGAAGCAACATACATTCGTGTGTCGTTAATGTGGGCCCTGTTAACATAGATACTCCGCCATATGGACAGCTTATTCGGGAACAAACTGCGAAAATACCTGCATTTTTGTCTCGTTATTTTGGGGTAAGCCACGTTAAGGAGGATTTTGGGGAAACGGATGTGTCCATATTAACGAGAGGTTACCTGTCATGTCTAGTTAATATGGACCACGCTAATATGGATACCCCGCTATATAGACATCCTTTTCGGGGACAAACAGGGCAGATACATGCATTTTTGTCTCGTTAATATGGACAACTCACATTGTTGACGATATTTGGGAGGAACGAGGTGTTCATGTTACCGAGACATCACTGTATATATTTTGATTTTTTGCGTGTGAAATATGTTTATTTCTGTTTCACCTGTATGTCAGACCCATTTCCACTACTTCTATTGATCCAGTGTAGAGGGACCAGTGCCATTCCTAAATAAATCAACAAACGAGTCATATAGAAAAGTGCATAAAAACTCGGAAATATTATTTGAACGTGAAATGCAAACCTACAAAAAACAAATCGCGATGCATGGAAAATGTTCATGCGCGACTGATGCAGCAGCACTCCGCTAACTAATTCGCCAGCGTTTAGAAGCAAACTAGTCGTTTTTTTTTTTTAAACTCTAACTCGATGAACATGCCTCCCTAATACTATGATGACACAACAAAGAGCTGGAGTGTCTTAGCTCTAAAAAAAAAAAACGATGAAACATTCAAACTCCCTGATATTTCTGCCAGATCTTTCCATCTGAATCAAAATTAACTGTTGGGCTAGTTGGCTATACATTGTTAAAAATAAAAAGCCCAAGGAAAGAAGAGAGCGCTCTTTCCTGTCCCCTCTTCTTTTCTTGGAGTTTGCGCTTTTGATTTTTAACAACCTTCCACTTGAGTCTGGTGAAAAAAGTGAATACGAAGCAACAGGTCTACGTCGAGTCGCAACGTGTTTGTTACCAGTCTCAGTCGATTGTCGTTGGCCGAAGAAGCTTGTAAGCTACTTGAAAAGAGTGGTATTGTTGTCGGTAACAATCTATCGTTTCCTATACTCACCGACAACTTAATGAACGCACTCTCAGATATAGGGGGTGTCGAACTCACACCCCACGTCACAGATATATATATATATATATATATATATATATATATATCACCCCAAAAACTGCAATTCAACAATCGACGATACTACCTTTCACGAGCGTCTTGAAAGTCTAGTCATAGAACTCGTTAAAATAGCTAATGTGCGCATTAAATACGACAGGAAAACATTCAAGGTTTGGTTGTCCCTGCTGCAAATCCTCATACTTTTTTGTTGTTATGTAGTCTTTGACGCGTACATGAGATATTTAGTAAGTTATATTACATGGCTATCAAGCCGCTCGTAAAAGTTGGTATCGTCAGCTCGACGTGAGGGGACTAAGCGTCGAAATGTAGTTTTAGGGTGTTATATATGGAACAAGGGGTGTAAGGATTACGCCCCTTGTTTCTATGAGTGCAGCCATGAGATCGTCTGCACTCTTAGAAACAGTCAATAATATTTCGGCATGAGTCCATAAGAAGGCTGATGAACCAATCAAAAGGCAAGCAAAGCAAACATAATGAGCCACACACCGCCTTTTTTAGGCTCTCAGTGGCTATATATTTATTGCTCTTCTCACTTCTTTTTCTTTGGGGCGATGAATTCTTTGTTTTGCATTCTTTTTGTACTGCCTCTATCACGTAGTACAATCCCGCTTCAGAACAATCAAAAGGGTAGGTTTTTTTGTTTGTTTTTTACGGTGTTTGTGAAGTTATAATAGCTCGAGCCCAATGCACACAAACAAACCGATCTTAGAGTTGGCATTATAAATATATCTTATATTATCTTTCAACGTTTTTTTTTTTTTTCACTAAATAAAAGGTGAGTTTCAGCTTTCCGCTACGGGTAGATTCCAGCTTTTGTTTTCTTTACTTCCGTGCATGTGAAAAGGCTACGAGAGAGCCATTTATTCTGGGAGAGTTTAAATGCCTTTAGGAAATATACCGACTTTCGGAGAACTGCGCATTGAGTTTCTATACTCGGATTCAAACTAAATCGTACCGCAGCCAGCGCTATGGTCCGATGGAGTCAACCAAGTGGCGCTAAAAGAACATCACCAAGGCGCTTATCAGCTTGGCGTGTTTGCAGCCACTGGCCAAACTAATTCCTAACGGAGCAATGCGCAGAATCACAGCGTATTTACTGAACGTGATTGTTTAGCTGGTGATTGGGAACGCACAAAAAGCAACGCTCGTTCTATTGTTGTACTTTGGAGCTGCTTGATCGGTCCCGTCGTATCGCGGTGTCACTTGCGGTTGGATTGAGTGCGGAACGAAACGTATACTGTCGAGACTGGTTATGACGAAGTCAACGGGAATCGGAAATCACTACGCTATACCCGCTATTTCCTTATAACCGACTTCGGTTATAATGAACTGCCAAACACAATGGGAAATCGTGATCGCTTCGCTGTAGCTGCTATTTCGTTATAACTGGCTTTGTTATAACCGGTCTCGACGGTACTTCTAATCTCTCGGCACAACAAAACAAAAACAAAAATTGAAGTTCCATACTCACGCTTTGCTAGAGACTCGAAGCATCGAGTAGTTTCCGCTGCTTTTGCTTTGCTTCCATTCTTGAATTTGTACACAGCACTGATTCCGACTAAGAGTACACTCTCAGGAAGGACGCGAGAAACACTCAGGTGGGTTTCCTCGATCTCTCGGTAGTTCGTAGCGCACGAGTCACTTAGGTCGAGAAGATCTTTGGAGCACTTTGAATCGCTTCGGATGCACCAGCGTACCCTGTAGCCGCTGAGAGGTATGTCCGTGTTTTCCACGGCCTGCCAGTTTATGCGAATTCCACTTATGCCCACGATCTCGCTCTTAATGATCGTCACCGGTATGAGCTCTGTTAGAGAAGAGAAAAATGGTAAAGAGTTGTAAAGGTTGCAGGGACATCTTCAGCTCAAAAACTGGAACTCGAAAACGGGAACGGAGACAAAACAAAATGTTATTTAGATGTTCGCTGTTACTTTGCTCACGTCTCATTTTCTTTTCTTTTCTTTTTTTTTTGGAATGGTTTATAAAAAGTTTTGTTATCAAACAGCCAATTCCTACTTCATAAAGTGGAATAAAATTGTACATTTATCGAAATTGTGCGTTCGAGTTCAAAGTCAATTAAATAATACATTTAAATTAAGGCGTACAGAGATTAAATCAGTTTGGAAGACGAGCGTCAGGCATTGCGTTGAGCAATGCTAGAATGGTAATAGTTTTCTCAATTCCTTGTTGGGAAACCAGACACATCGAGAACTGATACAATCCTGATACGAAAAAGTGGATCACGATTCCTAAGACAATAAATGTTCCTATGTATTGAAAGATCCACAATTAAATAATAACAGCTTCTGTTAGGAACCAAAAATGAGGGGATATATTTCTGGAATTTCGTAAAAGCATTCGGCTTGTAGTCAATGACCGCGAAATTAGTTAACCGAGAAACCTGTTGCGACTGTCACTAGCGGACGTTTTTACATTAACATTGACGATTCAGAACACGCTACAAAACATAGAAACAAAACCTAGTCAGTGGTACTCGAGATCTATTCACCAGTCCGCATCAATGAAACATTTATATGACATAACTACTGGTATGACTTTTTTTTTTTCGTAGCACGTGTCGAAAATTGATATAAATAAGTAGCATACAATATTGCAAAAAGGTTCAAGCAAGCTACAGCAGAGGTGTTCGCCAAACCAGTATAATTCTCCCAATTCGCACGAAAAGCACGATATAATAAAAAAACGAGGGTGCAAGAAAGCTGGTGAAAGTTAAAGATTTACCCGAGACTGGGGATTTCACTACAAGAGACTCAAAGACATAAAATTCTAAAAATACTGAAATACAATGTTTGTATTTTATTTCTACGCATAACTTTTGTTTTGTCAAATGTCTAACTACTCACTATTTTGTATACTAAAATATAGGGAGTATTCACTACCGGTCATTGCTAAGTGCTCGACTGCTGAGCACGTGCTGATGGTGGGCTTCCAAAGTTCTTTGGCAACGTGCATTCCGCACCATCAAGACTGCCGGTCTTAGCAGCCTATTAATGTGAGCTTGTTCTGATCGTGCGCCCTAAACATCGCCCTCAAATATGGCGTCCAGTGAATACCCTTTATAGACCCTTTCAAAACTTCAGTGCCATCTAGTGGCTGAAATATCAGTCCAGATTGTTGCATGCTAATGGCGGATAAATTCTGACACCTATCCATCAACGTTTGACGTACGAAAGTTACGGTGTTTTTTTCCGAACAGTTATTTAACCATTTGCGTTTAGTTCCATGTTTTTTTAAGAACTCACCACTCTGTACGAGGCGCTTATAGTTGAGTAAACCAATTGATAAAATTAACATTTTCATGTCATGAGCTGCCTGGGCAGTGAAGAAGCCGAACACTCCAAGGACTTACTTGACACACTCAAATGTGTAGCGGATAGAAGCTTATCACAGCAATATCGAACAACATTACAGAAAATTACCGTCTGAATGCTAAGGCTCCGCATGCGTTTCGGTCTTTAAATGTTCCCTTCTCGAGCCATTAAAAGGCCCGGCCCGTAGCATGTACAGCAAAAAGATAATCACACGCCTTTCTAGGTATCTTGTTATCATTTCTTGTGGACGCGGGATAGCTCATGTAATCTATAATGTATAATGACATCGAGTTCTGAATGTGTCTAACGTTATCTGGCACTGGACCAAAAAACTAAACAATAAAATAAACTTTTTTTTTTTGTTTTTACCTGGGTCTGGTGTCTTGAAGCATTTCGTTGCGCTGAACCCGAGGGGACTTGCATTTTGATCTTTTCCGTCTACAGCAAACACCTCTATGACCACGCTTGTGGCCGCCGTCAAATTCGAGAACACGTGATTCTTGTTTTCCACAGTGTCGTCTCCTTTTTCGCCGGAGCAGTTTCGGACGGTCTCGACGTCCTCTAAGCAGGGCTCGTCCGTGACGCACCATATCAAGCGAAAGTAGACCAGAGGGCCTTTGGTGATATTCCCGGTCCTCCATGACACTGAAAGGCTAGTTTTGTTGGCGGACACCAATTGGAGATCTGTCACAGAGATCGCAGGTCTAGATTCTGCACTACCTGCGGCGGAAAAGAAAGAAAAATTACAGCAAAGTTATGCCACATTTGTCGCAACACCCCTTTTCACTTTAAGTACGCGCTTCATAGAAACTACAATAGCGAGCTTCGTGCTTTTACAATCCTTGTCACTCACGTGTGATCGTGCATTGAAAGCATTTTAGGGCAACCTGCTAAAGCTTGTAGCTTTGAGTTTGTTTGCACACAACGTGAAACAAACTTGCTAAAATAGAAACGGAAACGAAAACATAACTCTGCGACATACTTTCAGAAGATTGAGCAGCTGGTTCAACGCACAACACTTTTAATTTTATTTAGGGATGGCTTAAATGGCAAAAACAAAAATCTGTTTTTGGTCTAAAACGGTTGGGCAAAAACTAAATATCAGGCACCTCTATTAAGTAGAAATAAACTTTACAGAATCAAGAATAACAGTTCCCATCAGAAATGGCAGGCATACTATACACTACTGTCCGAAATCCTAAGACCTCCCGTTTTATAAAACTGATAAATAAAAATCTTAAACGCACGCTCTTGTAAAGAGAGGGGATGCTCATAAAAACAAGATTTTTGTTTGCTCGTTAGGGCACTCTTGGCATCAGCGTTTTTCTTGGAGCTTCGTAACTATGCATTTCTGACGTTCTTGCTCTGCGACATGTGCGAAGGTTTCTAAAAAAAAAAACACGGAGTCTCGCAAGAAGTGCAGCCCCCTTTCTGTGAAATGGCGTCAGCATAAACAAATATGGCCGCGCCCATAGATCAGAGCAGACGCTGATCTACAGTCTATTTCGTATTATGTTCCCACCGCAGCCAACAACACTAAGACGCAGTTGAGCTAATCAGGCAGCTACAAACTGCCACCGTCGCGGCGCACGTCATCTTCGTGCGTCTAATATCACCCGTTGAAGCAATCACGCACGGAAAAAGCGCAAACGCACAAAAATGACGAGCGGTGTGACGGTGCACTTTTGGAGCTGCTTGTTTAGAGTCAACGATTGTACACTCTAAAAAAGTTTTGTGCGTCTACTTTCCCGCACAACACTCGGAGAGCCAATCAGCGCAACTTACGGAGGCAGCTCAGCGAATGACAATGCCGAAACATATGTTTAGACCAAAAAACGCAGTCTGAGTTGTGACATTAAGCAATGCAAAAACGTCACGCTTGCATTGCTTAATGTCACAACTCAGACTGCGTTTTTTGGTCTAAACATATATTTCGGCAATGTCATTCCCTGAGCTGCCTCCATAAATTGCGGTGATTGGCTCTCCGAGTGTTGTGCGGGAAAACAGACGCACGGGCTTTTTTTAGAGTGTAGCGTTGGCTGTGGTCGAACCTAATGTGAAAGAAGGCATGGCATTCAAATACCGAAAAATGTTCTTGGTGCCCGCAATTAGCAAACATAAACAAGAAGCCACAATACACTTACGCAGCTGATATTTGTTCTTAGTACAACCGCCGCTTAATTGAAGAGAGAGTACTATAAATTTCGGGAAAATAATCAACCAGGTATATTGTTTTCACATAGAGAAACGGGGACAGGGTTCGTCGACATTGCGAGAACGAATGCTTGACGCGTATCCGTAACTAATCGCGGTAATTGGGCATATAGTTTTGGTATCTCATAAAGAAGCTCTTTACCTAACCGTGTGTATACTTCTAGTTGAATATGACGTCACAAACTTCCTATGTCTTTTTTTTTGTGTCACGTACCGGTTAATTGTAAAACAGGCGTCTGGTAAAACTTAATTTGCTCAAATTGAAAGCATTATCTTCAAAATCTAGAAACTAGCGATTAAATTTGTTACAGCGTAATCATATATAAAATATCAAAGAACAGTGAACTCCACAATCACATTAAGAGCTTGATAAAATGTGAGCTAGGCGTGACAAGAGGTGTTATTATTGTACCTAACATAAAAACAGCCAAACCCTACTTTTTAACTTATCAAGTTATCATTTGTCGTTAACCAAATCATAAAACCATAACCTTCGGGTTCGCTCTTATTATAATAAACTGAAAGTTGCGGGTTTTCATATACTTCTTGGCATTAGCAACTTAACAGTTGCTGGTTTTATTTGGTGTGCTCTCAATCCTATGAATCATTTTGCAAAAGGTTTCTGCTACTCTGTGGTTGCTCGTGTCCATACGATTAGACTAAATATATAGTTCATTGACAACGTTACGTTTGACTTATGAAATTTATCTTTAAATAAGCAGTACATGAAAAGTCTCCCTTGCGGATGTAGACGAACATAATCATGCCTGGGAAACGAAATAGAACTACCCTATTCTGGTGCAGTTGCCGGCCACTGAGATACCTGTGGAGACTCATATTAGTTTATTAAACACCGTTCATACACCTCAAATTCATTAAGGCAACCACATATTATTGTTGTTGTGCTACATATGAGCCTGTGGTAAAGTCACAAGGAATACCTAGCTATTATTAAATTTGAAAGTAATATAGGAGGACCACACCAAAATCTCGGAAATGCACGCAGAAATTTTGGACCTGAAACTGTGGTATTAAAAGTGATTTGTCAAAATTGAAATCTTCAACCTATACTCAATGATTTTGAAACCGCTTGAAAGAACGTTTACTGGATTATGTTTATTAGATATCAACACAAAAACCTTCCGATTTGGTTTCCCATGGAGTTACTCTGCTTTAAAGTACAGCACGGGTAATGCGCCTGTTTACGCTAGGACTGAAAATTACAATTATTGTACGACTCCCTCGTATTAGCCTAATGTTAAGTCAATGAGTAATACTTTTCGCGAACAGATTTTCAATACAGGAAAGCTCAGTTACAAAACCACACCCGTTAAGAAAGACATCAGCAAATAAAATAACACATGTGGTCACATATACAACAAAAATAGAAAAGCCAGTAGGTGTAGGTTAAACATGATCAAAAAATCACGAATTTTATAAATAAAAAAAATCAACACACGTACTTACATTATCGCAAAAGTCAATTAATATGTGCACGAAAACATTGCGAAATAAACACAAAAACGAAGAGAAACCAAAACAGGGTAGGGGGATTCTATATTGGTCTATCTTCATATATGTGTTTATTCGACGTTCTTGTCTCGTACATGGCGAACCAACTGACTCAAAGCCCCACTTTGTTGATCTCAGTAATTTTGAAATTCCGTGCTTTAGTTTCTTACGTCTTTTTTTTTTTTTTACTTCTGAGTCTAGAATTTTTTTTTAATGACCCTTCACAACTACGAACTACCTTACCGTTTACGTCCTTGCAGGAGCTTCCCCGCAATCTGAGAAAAGGCAGACCGATCCAACCTCAGCTGTTCGATTGAAGATGATGTCTCGCGTTTCCGAACTCGATGTTGAGCATCAGACACGACGCATTTTCATAGAGTGTTTGGGCACCGCTACACGTCACATTGGGCTTCGTTTCGTTCACTGCGATGGGGTAGCACGCACACAGTTCATGCTCGCCATTCTCGGAGGCTGGAGTCGTCCAGGTGATTCGGATTCCTATAGAAATCCTCGGCTGTCACGTTCCACTTGGCCGGCAGGCAAGTGCTTGAATCTTGAGCGGCCTGTTGAAGGAAAAAAAAAATGAATGACGGTAGTTTTCCCTGAAATCAGTATTTTAGAAGAAAAAAAAACAATTACAGAAGTTTGATAATATTGACCCAGTTTACAGAAAAAGAATGTGTTGAGCGCGAACTACCACTTTGAAGAACCACCTCACAGAAATTAACGCCGTGTTATTTGAGGTAATATGACTTGGCCACATCACATCAATTTTCCCGCTACGTTTAGCGAGAAATTGACTTCACATGAATTAAGGTAACATAACATCATGTGACTTGGTCACGTGGTGGGGTCATGTAGCTTATATTTCCCTGTTATGGTTAGCGGGAAATTTAAGGTGGCGGTTATTCGGGGTTGTTTTCTAAATAAATTCACCTTATAAACACATGCTGTACTAAAAAAGAACACTACATAGTTTAATAATGAAATCCGCTTAGTGATGTTACGTTGCCTGCAACGCTTCTTCGAATTTAGGCTCCTATTGGCAACTCCGGCAAAACGGACGCCACCAAGCGGGAAAACCGGGAACCAGCCGGAACAGGTTGCTTTGCGACTCTCCGCGTCCCTGGCGGCTTTCACAGACACGCGTTGTCGGCGTGGTGGCGAACAAAGTAATTTGACGAAGCTCCGAACATTTCTTAAGTTTGCCTGAGTGTTCATTAGTGTGGTGAAGCCTCAGTAGATTGTTTCCTACCCTCACGAGTTTGAAAGCCCGTTTACTCCACAACACACGGTCGCGTGCTTTCGATTTCTTGGATTGGGAGGAATCACGGAAAAACGTTTTGATTTCTTGTCTGTCTCTAATCACATTTAAACTGACGACTACTTAGTAACTAAGAAGTGGTTTATTTATAGGGATGTTGAACAGTGAACTGTGGACGACAGACGAGGTGTTTCACTACAGGAAACACCAATGTTGCAGTGAAATGAATGGGAAGGTTCGAAAGTTGCTTTTCTAGAGTTTCGCTGTGTTCGATTAGCTTCAAGATTGAGCCCCCCACGCCGGTCGGTACGTCGACTATTCATCTTTTCTGCTTTTTCGCGATAAAAGTCTCTGGACCACACGGAAGGAGTTGGGCTTATTTAGTAATTACTTGATTCCGGAAAACCTCCTCGCTACATACGATTAGTCAGGGATATTGTCTGCTTTCAAAAAGTGGGGGACGCGTCTCACAAAGTTAGAATCTGTCACGACCTTATGATCTATCGCGCCTCCAATCATTATATTATACTCCCGTCCAAGCCAGCAAAAATATACGTCTACAATTGCTCAGGTTGTCCGGCCACAGAAAAAAAAAAAATACTAAATTTTTCCGTTATGATTTGAAGTCAAGTTCAATGCAGAGGGGTTCTGCGTAGATCTCTGATGAAAGACTCTCTTCAGTTTGTCCGCATTCGTCTCCGTGCTGCCGGCTAGAACCATTTGGCTGGGTTTAAATAGTATCTCTCTCTCTGTCAAATATACTTTTATTCAGCAGTTCACCTAATAGCTAGTCAGCTAAGCTCATATTTAAACCCGAAAAATAAACAATATCGCTTTAGTGGGACATAGTGCGTTATATAATACCGTATTTACTCGAGTAATAGCCGCACTGTTTATGAAGAAAGCCTGAGGGTTCGCTTTTCCGCGGAGCATCGCGAATTGCCTATCACCGCGATCGACAGCATGATTCCAGTGGTTTACAGGACAGAGATAACGTCTTCGCGCGAAGATACCATCCGTGAAGATTGCATTTGTATGGAGAATCGTGTTCTCGATCTAGGTCATTCGCTATGTAATTTATGCGCAACGCGATGATTGGATATATATGTGTTTTGCGGGAAAGCAGACGTAAGGGCCTTGTTCATAAATAGTGCGGCTATTACTCGAGTAAATACGGTACATAACCCGCATATTTGTCAAAATGACTTTTCGATTGCTACTAAAACCTGATTGAAATACGAGTATCAGCTGCTTAGTGGGTCGCCCGCGGGTCAACATGCTCTTTGGCTCAAGAAGCGCTTGCTTAATTTTCGTAACTTTCCTGCAGCCTGTGTAGTTTACCGAGCAGACGACTGGAGCTGTTTCTTAAACGCGGATACGCACAAAAGCTCGATTTCATGGACAAATAAGTCGCATGGTCGGGGCATGTGAGTTAGCTCAAAATTACTCTCGGTGGAACAATTCTGCAGTCCTCGCCGCTTTTCTTAGCTCATCAAAACTGATTAGAGTCTATTACCGTCTCTACGGAGCCCATAGTTTCGGTTTTGAACGAAATCTCCGAAACAAAAGTTTGACATGAAAGGAACAAAAAGCACCGGGAAAACAAAGCTATGCTCTGCACGTTTCCGTGCACCGGCTACACTTAACCGTCGCAGTTTAAATACCTATAAAATAGGGCATTAAACCAAGGAAAAGTCTGTTACGTATAATGCGCCACTCGTTCAGGCGACCCGGCCGAGCCGACGCGACCTGTTCCCAGCCGCCATGTTTGTTTGGTGGTGGCACTCCCTATAGGTCGCTGGAGTCGCGAATACGGCAGCCCATACATCAAAAGTGGTACCAAAGTGACTACAAATGACGTCGCGGAAGGCGGAGTATCATGTTGTCGGATGTTGCGATCCTGGCGGTTGGTTCTTGAAGTAACGAGCGAACGCGAGTTTCGTTGTCATCGCATAGTCCCAACTCCTGACTTCGGAAGGTACCTTGGACTGTCAAGCTTAACGGCGACCTGCAACTGAACAGGCGCCTGCCACATCCACCAGCACTGCTATGACCCGCCAGGATCGTGGCCGGCGACAACATGATACTTCTGCGACTTCATTAGGCACAAGTCGACTAACTTCTTTTTAGGACGAGATAAACAGTCCAGCTAGGGTTGTGGTCTGGGCGCCATAGCTTCGTATCAGCTGGAGGTACAGTTATAAGGGGTATACAGCCATTTGCCACTTTATTTTCTCCTTGGTCATTATTATTTTCCTTATGTATACTGAAAGGAACACAATTATTGCATTGTTCTCTGTTATTAGTAGCCGAACGATTCTGGAAGAATCCCACGACTGGTACGAAGGTCTGAAGATATTATTTTATAACATTCTCAGAAAGTAAAGCGCGAACCAGCAGTTGTGTTCAGCGTGGTTATGCGTGCGTCGAAAACGCTTAGCAAATCTGGAGGATCGTGCTAGTGCGTTCTACAAAATTGCGGCCGAACTATCTTTTTTTTTTTTTACAGCTGTAATTGTTGGTGCTTTTCTCCGGTGAAACACGGCGTCGTTCGTACGTAAAAACCCACATGATCGCTGGGCGAGAGCAATAGCGCCCTCACGCTATCACTCCCTTTCCCATTGTCATCGGCCTTCGCACACCCACGTCATTCACCCACCCCTCCCCGGCCATTATATTGGGCGCGTTCAGTAGCGGCTCCCTCAGCTCCGAACGGAGTAACTCGAGTCGGAGTCCTCGGAGCGCCTACTGAACGGCAAAATAAAACGCGGCTCCTCAGCTTCTTCTACGCAATTGCCGCCATTTCCGCTTCCTCCCCTGTGCCAGACGGTCTCCGAATAAAATGGAAGCAGACGATGCCGAGCACGATCGCTTTTATTTGACGCCGGTATTGAAGAAGTCTTGACAAGGTCGTTAAAGGATAAACGAGAGACTGTACACATCAGCGCTGCTGTTCGAAGCGATCCACCGCGATCGAGCCTTTCGCTTGGCGGTGCAAAGGCAGTTATAAAAACCGACAAAAACGTCACCAGCTCACGCAAAATATGGAGCTCGGCGAATCTACTCCGCCGGTTGCGATACTTTTATACGGTCACAGGTTTATTCTGCCCTTCGTAACGAACTTTCCTATAAAATGAATTCGTATACACAACGGAAGTTCGGCCGCGCTCGGCGATCAAGGTTTTGTCGGCCGAAGCGAGCGTCAGGCAACGTGCACCCCGATTTAGCTACGCAAACTGCTAATCGGGATCATGCTCTGCGTGAGTGTCCAACCGGCTACCAAAGTCGCGTTCATACCCTGCCTTGCTCTGTTCAACGCGGACAGGACTATCGTCAATATTCACCGAGTTTCCGTGCAACGGCGATCAAGACACGGCGTCAAATGAACGTTTACGTTGTTTATTAGCATATTCAAACCAAACAAAATACGGTACAATGTTTTTTTCCGAAAGAGCCTTACCTGAAAAAGAAATTCGAACGCGTTATTCGTCTTACTTTGAGCGCTTTTCATTAACAAAAAGCGAGCAAACCACACACCCCCGACAGAACCGACGCAGCTTATCCCGCCATTTTGTTTGTTTTTCTCTCTTTCAGCGCCGGAACTTCGTCAGCGATCCGGAATTACGTCATGCTGCGCTCCTTTCACTCCTCATGCACCATCTCCGGAGACGGTGCACGAGAACCTGACTCCTAAAACTCGGAGTAACGTCCACCAGTAAGTCGGTTTTTGCCGCCTAGTGGAAGGAGCGCTGACTCCTTGACTCCTGGAGCCGCTACCAAACGCGCCCATTGCGAACGCTGTCTATTCTTTGAGTTGCTCCCTCTTCCTTTGGCTCTCTACTAAAGAAATGCGCGCGTTCGCTTCCCGCCTGCCTGACTCACAAAAGAACCCTCCTCAACATATCGATTTAGCATTGCTAATAATTTCTAATGCCATATGTGGAACGAATAGCTGTATTTCGGAATAACATGCTCATAAAGGCTGATGAAATCTTGCCAACAAAACTGCACCGTTCACTTTCGGATGGCACGTAGACAACCATCACGTGACGCGAAACGGACGAATAACAGATACGTCCAGTCACTGCGAAGAATCTAAGAGTCCCAACGAATGACAAACCATAATACCATTCGATTTGAAACATGCGATGCGCGCAGGTAATGCGCAAGTGAAACGTCATGATCACTGTCCCTTGCACTGTCCCTTGCGCGCATGCATCGCATTGTTTCGGCATGATCGTGTATTACGAATTTCGTCGCTCGCTGCGATCTTTATATTAATTGCTGTGATTGGATGTCTCTGTGCTCTGCAGGAAGGTGAACTGACTGACTATATTTACAGCATTGCTCGCCCTCGGAGCGAAATTGTATTGAATCCTCGGTGAGTCATCGCAGTCACCGTGAGTAGAAACGCGGACGCGCAGCCAGTAAACTCTCACCAAGCTGTGAAGTTCGAGATGAAGCCAAGTGCCCCATTCCTACAACGTTGACGAAGAGCTGCTGGTTTAACCTGATTTGTCCCAACCAAAGCCGTGGGGGAAAAAATAAACAAGAAGCGTAACCGAGACGCCGATATCGTCATGCGTGCGGTCGGTATACAGGTCAGTTGGTAAGCACAAATTGCTCAAAAGAAACGAACAGTGCAAGCTCTGTATGCAAATATCACAATCTTGGCTAACTAATTATTCAGAGGTGCAAACGACCTCCCCCCTCCTCCCCCCGTCCCCTCCCTCCCTGAAATTATCAGTCTATTCTTTGACACTATACTTCGTTTCAGCTTATGTCCGAGCGCGGCCGATGTTATAAGCCGAAGGGCCAATCAAACAGCTCAAAAAGCGCACCATCATGGCGTGCTCTCTGCGCTTGATAGGACTAGCCGGCGGAGGAGCACGCACAGAGACACGGCAAATACCGGCTGGTCCTATCAACTGCAGAGTGCACGCCATGATGTTGTGCCTCTTTCGCTGTTGGATTGGCCCTTCGGCTCATAACACTGGCCGCGCTCGGACCGAAGCTGAAACGAAGTATAGAGTCATCCCCCGGGTTTGGACCAGTAATGTACATTATTACAGCAGGTTTTTGATGCTTCGAGAATTAATCGTGAATTTCTGTAACGCTCATAAAAGTGAGTATCGGAAGTTGGCATCTCTCCCGGCTGAGCAATGACTTGACAAATTCGCGCATTGAGCCACAACTCACCACACGCGAAGCAAGAGAATAAGCTAGGAGGTCTGAGCTGTTCGGTTTTGCCTAAGAGGCAGTAGCTAATTCCCTCAAAACATTTCAACTGAATGCGAATTCTCGTTTGTCCTACTGTATTTTCACGTACGACTATTGGAATTTACTGTTGTATGCCGGGAGTCTCCGTGGAGTCGTGCTTAGTCCGCCGCCAGGATTTCCTTCCTTAACGCATCCGAGCAAATATCATGCTTGGAAACTACGCTTGGGCACAAACTTCAGTTGAACCTGCTGGCAAAGTTTTCAGCCGGGCCTGCGAACCACTTCTCGGAAAGCACGTTAGTATACCTCATCGCAGCAGCGCTGTGAGGAGGAAATGTTGACCTCAGCAGATCCACGCCGAGGTGCTTGTTTACAAATCAAAACGAAAACGTTCACATATATATATATATATATATATATATATATATATATATATATATATATATATATATATATATATATATATATATATATATATATATATATATATATATATATATATACTTTTAATGACGACCACCGTAAGGACACAATCAAATCTGTGAACGATACACTCTAAGAAAAAGGGGGTGTACACGGGTACTCCGCTTGTCCCATATGTAACTCCCCAAAACAACATTTCGTCGTTCTGTCCACTAACGTCGAGCTGGCGATACCAACTTTTACGAGCGGCTTGATAGTTGACCGATACAACCTATTAAAATATATAATGTACTCATTAAAGGATGCATCAAGATAATCAAGGCTTTTTCGGCCCGGCTGCAAAACCTCAGTATTTTTTTTTTGTTTTTAGTCTTTGATACGCACATTAGCTATTTAGTATGTTATATCCAACAGCTCTCAAGCCACTCGTAAAAGTTGGCATCGTCAGCTTGACGTCAGTGGACAGAACGACGAAATGTAGATTTGGGGAGTCACATATGGGACAAGGGGAGTACCCGTGTACACCCCCTTTTTCTTAGAGTGTAGCCTTTGATATAATTTTGACACCAGCAACTTCGAATGTAAAAAGCTCGAGCAGAGGACTGGCATGATAGCTGCAACACAAAGACTGCCAGTTGCAGACCTCGTCTTGTGGTTTTTTAGCAGCAGAGAAATATGAACGAGATGAGAGATAAAGAACTATTATATATTCTAAGATAAAGTCAAATATGCAGCCCGGCACAAGTATCCTAACTAATATCACCCCCCCCCCCCCCCCTAGAAAGAAAAGAAAGAAACATGTTGCTAATGGCGTTGGAACAGCGGAGGGGGCAGCCATTTTTTCCTAATGGGGGCATTCCCACACTCCTCGTTATCCTTCTCCCTCTCAGCGTCACATTTCGTCGCCCCTTAACCTCCCAAACACGCTCCGACCCCTCAGTCCTTAGAATTTAATGGTTAAGAAACCTTGCAATAAAGCCACCTTGCGAAACTCCCCTCCTGTCGACTCGGGCGCCTGTAACTGTGTTTGGGTTCTTCTACAAAAGTACAACAAAAAAGGGAACTTTGATTATGCGCACACAAATTTAACATCATTGGGAACAATATAAAAAAAAAAGAAAGAAAGACAATTTTTCTTAATAACGCGAGCTCAAAATATGTTTAAATTTACTTTTTTATAAAGTTCAAAAATGTTTATAAATACTTTCTGGACAATAAAAATAAACTAAAGTGATACCGGTCGATAGCACGTGTATAGGCCTACAGATATATAGTATTTAATAAGCAAAATGTGCAATGAATTGTAAGACACAAGGCTCCAACTATGTCAGCAAAACGTCAAAGATGCGATAGCGATGTTTGGCTTATTTTCATTCGTGGCATGAAATAAGCGAAAGCAATTTAGTTTAATAGAAAAAATAAGTTATACGTCAGAATGTGTTTTTTTTTGTCTACATATTTATAACAGCCGACAGAACTGGGTGCAAAATCAAGCAGCCAAAACCTAGTATTTCAACTTGCTCGACTTCAAAATATTTTGTAGAGAAAACGTATTTTTCTAGAAAAACAAGTTAAAAAGTAGCTTTCTTTATTGTGGAAATAGGGCTATAACATACAATTCTTGAGCAAATCAAATACCCACCCCGACACGCATGTTCCATTTCAAATGAAATCACCCTACTAGGTTTATCGCACGTTATTAATAAATCGGGTTTTCTCTTCTCACCGCGGTTCTTTCACGACCTTTTCGCTGCGAAACGCCCGATTTCCCCATAGCAGACGATAAGCTCGTCAAGCGCACGCCACCGTTCTGCGCTTTCCCGTAGAACATCAGATTCTGCCGGAAGTAGGCAGAACCCGCTCCATTGCAATAGCAGTAGATTTACGGCTCTGATTAGCCGGTTTCTAACGGATTACAACGCCGCGCTATGAACACATGCAAAGCTATTCCGAGACGGGTGAAGTGCGCTAAACTGCGTGATTGCTATAGATAGACCTTTGCATCGCTTATCACCCGGGCTAAAAGTGCGGAGTCACTGAGCTGTGGACACGTGCGCAACGTTCGATATACCGCACAACAGAGCAACAGCGCATGCTCAAAAGGCGTTCGACAGCCCAGCAGACAAAAAGATGGCAGCACGCCGAAGGCGATTTTCGGCAAAGGTCAATACTCCGTTTCACATCAAGTCCGACAGCGGCCAATCGCTACGAACCAATAGAGCCAATCAAGTAGCGACAAAAGTGCATCGTCAGGGCGCTCGTCGTCTTTGTGACTTTGCTATCACGGACTACACGAATCACGCACAGAAAAAAAAGCGCCTCTTGTTTGGCATTATTCGATCGCTGCGTTAGCTGCGAGCGGACTTAAATTTGAAACGAAGTATTATACCCCTAGCTGGCGCTTCAAAATAGTTAAGAGTGTTTATTAGCCTAGCTCTACAGGGTGTTTCAAATAGCGGCCAAGCTCTTTAAATCGACCGCAAAAATCGGTTTCTTAATCTATCTCGCTACTATTTTGCGCAGAGTTGCCCACAAGTGGTGCATTTTTACTATAAAGTTTGCAAAGAGCGACCTAGCCTGAGGAAAAAGTAAAACAAAAAAGAAAAACTTAACTCCTATGGAAACGCAGCGAAGCCAGCGGTCTTCAAAAAATAGGGCGCCGTATTGTTTGTAGACCGGTGGCTTCGCTGCGTTTCTGTGGGAGTTAAGACTTTTTTTTCTTTTTTTTTTTACTTTTTCCTCAGGTAAGTTCGCTCTTTGCTAATTTTACAGAAAAAAATCTCCACCTGTGGGCAACGCTGCGGAAAAGCGTAGAGCGATAAGTTAGGACACTGATTTTTGTGGTCGATTTAAACAGCCTGGCCGCTGTTTGAGACACCCTGTAGATGGGTCATTTTGGCCACTACAGTATGAAAGATAACCTGGGCCTGTGCATGTGCATGACGTAGTATGGACGACGCGGTTGCACTTCGGCTGCATTGCTCATCTTCCTGTAAAACCCTTTATTTTCGTGGCCTTTTTTTTCAAATCAGTCAGAGAGGACATGAACGCGCCCAATTGATTTCGCGAATTCCACACGCCTGCATTGAAACTCTTAGGGAGCAAAATTTTTGCATGCCTTTAAATTTCTCGAACTTTTCAAATTGCGAATTTCGCGAAAATTAAGGGCTCGCAAACATTAAGGGCTTTGCAGTATATCCCAGTGAAAGAAAACCGTCTCCAAAGCACGCACGATTGATCTCAATTGCTACAAAAGATCTTGACACGTTCTAGTAAACTCTAACATTCGCCAACTTTCGCCTCCAAAGTGCACACGGTGTCGCTTTAGACGCGCGAAGCCGCGTGGCTTTGCTGAGTGTCGAATGAATAGAAAATTCCGTCCCCTTTTTGGCAGCCTCGGCGAAAACGGCCGTGTCAACATTTGTCTTCGTATACATCTGCAGATCTCTCAAGCGAGATAAAGTAAAAGGTATTTGGAAGAGGAGTTAGAGAAGGTTGCATATCGTCGCTCCTTACGAGAGCTAGGGAGAGTTCAGTGCCATTATTTTTACTTTGAAGGGCTTTACGGCAACTTAACGCGACTCCGGAAAATAAAACAACTCGCGTGCCATTCAGCGGTTCTATAGTTAGTCACAGCTCAAGTAGCGCAGGGCCTTGTTTATTATGCCTACGCTTCGTGTATCGTGACTGGTTCTTCGGCGTCCTAATGGGCTAATGCCTGCATATGATTGGTTGTGGAGCGATAATGACATGCGACGTCACATGAGCGGCCATTGTGGTTGCCTAGCTCAGCTCAGCGTACCTTCTGCAGCGTACATTTCTCACCACCGACGTTGTTTATCTCCTCAAGATAAAGTAGAAACGACCACCAGCGTGATGTGATGACGTCATGTGCAATCCGTGCATAGTTTGAATGGTCTATAAATAAAAAAAAAAACGTAGGAGAAGTTGTTTTAGGGGCATTGCGTGTCACGTGTACACACTTTTATCCCTCCCGTACCGCGTTATCATTGAGCGTCACCGAGTGATCGGAATGCGTGGTGTTGGCTGTAGTAGCGCACCTAAGATAAGATAACCTTTTATCGAGCTCTTGGCGCGCCGATGTTTTTCCCGCGATCCGTTGCGCTGCTCGGCATAGAATGAACCATATCGGCCTCCGGCACCACGCCTTTCAAGATCAAGGTCTATGCGTGAGTGTTGCATTTGTGGCCGGATTCACCATCGAACGTCACGGCAGTAGAGGACACGTCCTTCGAAAACACAAAGCAAAAACAAGTTCCAGGGTTCTTTTTTTTTCATTTGCCTATGGAGTTTTTGTTAGAAGTTCAGCTGGATACAAAAAAAACAAAAAACATGCTATCCTTGACGTGCCGAGAAGAAACCTAGGTGCTCTTCAGCGTTATGGTTATTAATTCGTAAATGCAATTATGACGGCCCATATTGGGATAAAGTTAAACAAAACAAGACAAAACCTAGCCTAATAAAAGCCAAGATATTGTGACCTAACCTAACCAAACTTGTCCTTACCTAACCTGACCTAACCCAGCCAAACCCAATGTAACCATACGCAATTAAAACCATGTAAAGAAACGCTGACTTACCCTTGACTGTTCCTAGCGGTGGATAAAAACTATGTCGTTAAATTGTGTAAAATGTTTGCATCCACGCATGAATGCATCTAGTAGATTGTTTCATTTGTAGTTTAAACTGAAATGTCTACCGCTACGCTTCATGTACCGCCCGTCCACAATTTAATTGTTTCTTTGCTTCGCGTTTAAAATTGAATCCTGTTCGTGGAATGCCGCTCCTCTTAAACGTTCCCCACAGCGCTGCAGCAACGGGACCAAGTCGCACCACTACATCGCCTGATCATTAAGAGCGTTGCTATGGCACTCGTTTTACATACATAGCAGTTTGGGGTTGTTAGGTTTTAATGCCATTATAAACACCCCGAGGAAGGTATCGGTTCATGCATGATAACACCCTCTCCGGCCTGATAGGAGAAAGTCGCGTTGTCATTACTTGGCAAATATCATTCTAATTACAAATGGCGATCTATTCGCACATCGTTATTTTAATCTATATTTTTTGTTAATGATATTGATTCAAAGGTTTTTCTAAAGAAAATACCACTTTATCTCTGCAAAATTTTGACCTCCATACTCTATCGCACTTAAAGGGCAACTCCGCTCAATTCCAAAGATTTCGGGATAATGAGTGATTTCGAATTAAAAAGCCCTAATAAAAGACACTACGTCGTTTGCTTCGCGAAAAATGGGACATATATTTTTAAATCTAATTTTAAACACGAGCGGAAATCGAAACCGAAACTTGACTCCGTCCGGCAACATTGGCCTCGGGCCGCCAAGTACATGGCCATCACGTGGTACGAGATGTCACGTGATCCTCGGCCCAACGACGGGCGGGATGGGGGCGGGCGTGTGGTAGGCGCGAGTGTCGTCTGCACCGCACTCTTCGCCATGTTTTGGTCTGCGCAACTGCGGCATAAGTCTGCGTACGTGGTGTCCGTAGTGTGGACGAAACTCCGACAGACAATAACCACAAACGGTGAGACGACGACGGTGGTTGTGACGCGGAAGACGGCGGTAACAGCGGGACCACGGCGGGCGGCCGGACGACTCCCAAGAACGCCAATCTCGTGGACACCGCTGAGCGCCGAGAGGCAACGTTGCTGACGTCATGCGCTGCGCTCGCCCGGAGAAGTAAAAACAAGCAAAAGGGGGCCATGAGGATGACGTTTAGCTCAATGTTGGCTCCGCTCATGCCGTAGCCTTGACTGCGCTGTTGGTAGCGCCTGAATTCGCCCGCTCGAGTCAGCCGATTTCGGCAACTTGGCGAGTTGCAAAGTTTGCAGGACCGTTTAAGAAACATTTAGACAGAACTGCGTCGTAATATTTGACGTGTGGTCTTCCTAGGCGATACTGAAGAGGACTGCATTGTTTTTTCAAAACCAAACATGAAGCGGAGTTGCCCTTTAATGTTGATAAGGAACGGGACGAGTTGGGTGGCTCCAGTATCAGGGACTACTGCAAGCTCCGCTCACTTTGTTAGGCAGTCAGTCGCAACAATGTTGCAAAACCAGTTGTCTTGGCCATTTCACGATTTCATTTGTGAGGTCTGAGAGGTCGTCGGGCACCTAATAAAAGATAACTTCTTCCGATTCCCCGACTCACCAATCATCCTCGCAAGTGCCAAGCGTCGCCAGTGCCACCATGCTTTCCGAGGGAGGATAAAAAGCCAGCAGGCGACATCACTCCTGACTCATTTTCGGTATTTCAAAAAGAAGGGCCCTAATGCGTTCGCAATAGCGTTAAAAAAAAAAACATGTTTTACAAATGTCGTTATTAAATATTATAACAATGTCGCCTACAAAGCACCTAAATTTCATAATTTTCATTTAAATTATGAAATTATGAAAAAGCGAGGAGGTAAAAAGAGGGAGAGAAAAACACAAATAAGGAAAAAAAGGCGCGCGGGCGTGTTGGAAAGTTTGTTTTCACGTTGTGGTATTTTTTGTTTGTCTGTGACTAGAACTGCCATCGTTTTAGACAAAATGCAAAAAATACGATCTTTGAGGTGTCAGTACCCCTTCAAGCTGTCATGTCTATGTCAGTCGCAATACATAGACGTAATGTCATGCATACCTCGTTCACTGTAGGCGAGGTGTCACGAAATAGAAACAGGAGGGACGCACTGAGCGCGACGTTCTGACGAAGATTCAAGCACAAAGATTTTTAACATTTGTGATATTTGAGCGTTCACTAATCCATAGCTGTGAGGCGATAAACAACTTTTTTTTAAATGCCACGAGCAACTAGTTTATGTAAGAATTTCTCAGGTGCTTATCGATCGCTTCTTAAACATATTGCACTATTATAATCGACGGAAACTTTTATTGTTTAAGAAGACCCCAACACCTGTGCCAGTAAATACAGATTGTCACCTTTTCATAACCCACTAATCTTTGTGTCTGCTGTGAAAGTAACTGTAGATTGGTTTACCCCAGTCGCATTGCTGGTAATTGATTATAGAAATATTAGTTCATTTAAATATTTTGACCGCTCACCTTCTCTTTGTTTTCATCTGAAATCAAAAAAGCCCCGCATTATTTTTTTTTTTTTTTTGCTTGAGAAACAAAATTCTATAATAGGCAATTCATAGGAACCAAACACTGCAACAGCTTAACTTTACCTACTGCCACTCAGGATTAGAAAGGAATTGAGGAGGCTCAATATATTTTATGCTCAACAATTTTTTTCTTGTGAAGCAAAAATGCACATTGCAGAATGGTGGCATGGTCGCACGCGGCTTGCTTTCTTCGTTAAAGATAACTTGGAACACTGAAATATCGCGCTAACACAAGTGAAATGCGAAATCGTGTTACAAAAAAAAAGAAAAAAAATATTTATTTCCTGGAACTTTTAGCTTACTGTGTTCTTGTAAATAAACGACGAACACTCTACACAAACACATTCGGTGTTTGTGTAGAAAACGCATGACATAGACTTAAGTGTGTCTAAAAAAAAAAGAATTAGTGCAATACTTTGGTCACGAGGCACATTTCGAATTTGATCTTTCGGTACTCTGACACGAAATGGAAACGTGTTTCGGAATCCAACCTGTGACACTGTACTCCTCCCCCTTTGATGCCCAACGTTGCCCAGGAGCAACAACTCAAACATGATTTTTTTTTTCTCCCCCGAAACCCGCGAATCTATGCAATTAGCGCCATCAGCCGCAAGGCTGAGGTGACCTGAGCTTCTAGAAATAAAAAAAAGAGGGCGGCACTTGTCCACTTTCACTCTTCCGCTACACTTGTCTGAACCGGCGAGCGACCTCGTCCTGCCACTGTACCAGGTGAGCGAACATCGATGAAAACAAATGCAGGATGTGATAATGAAACGAATCCTTGATTGAAATCTCCTACTGATTAACTAAAAGAGACGTATGTGCAGTAAAAATGAACTTACAGTTTGTGAAAGCTCAGTAGCAGCCTGACAACTATGATGTTGCCCAGGAGCAACATCGGGCATATGTGGGTAGCATTGGTATTGGTGACGAAAAATTGGTGGCGTATCTGTTATGGTTCACCCGCGGCTAGAATCTTCAAATAAGAATGACTTTTATGGTTAAATGATTTTTGCACATAAAATAAAAAATATTATAAATATTTATCTTGTGTACAAGCTACACTGCACGTAACTCTGCATCAAAAGAAGCCTTTATCTGATCACTTTCCGTTCTCAAATCGCACAAGCCCTGGCACACGTGAAGGCCAAGCCTTTGAAGAGAAGGTCAGACACATTGGAAAATGAAAATGCAACTCCAAGCAAGATCACTCGGCCACTGAAGCCAAGACCTACAGATGATGTGAGCATGAGCATACCAACCGGGGGGGGGGGGGGGGGCAAGGCCTGTGTTTCCCCCCCCCCCCCCCCCCGAAACAGCCGCCACTGGGCACCGCAAACACTGTCCGGCGGCGCCCAAGGGACACCAAGGGCAGCACCCCCAGGCCCTGGGGTTGGGGGGGGGGGGGGGGGGGGGGGGGGTCTGGTTTGCCCCCCACTCAAAAACAAGTTGGTATGCCACTGGATGTGAGGTATGGTGCAAATACAGCAAAAACTGGTTACACGTTCCTGTACTGATCAAAATGCGAGATGCACCTGTGCCTTCTCCCAAGTCGCAACCGTTTTCACTCGTTTCACCTGAAGTAGTGCCTCAGATGCCCAACGTAGCTCAGGAGCAACATATCATTATGAGTTCACAAATAAAGGTAATTTTTTTTTGAAACTAGGTTTTTGTTTCTTTGTATGTTCTAAATCCTCACCAAAGTTTGTAGGTGAGCGGGACTTAAAGTAAAGTTTTGGGCATCAAAGGGTTAAAATATTATCGAAGGGCCTGAGCTCCAGACGCATATAACAAACTAAGCCCCCCCCCCCCCCCCCCCCTAAAAAAATAGCTCGATATCTACGTCAAGAGACTAATTCTGAGTGAGGTGCGACTCAGAAACGTACTTCTCTTTTGACACGACGGTCTAAAATAAACGAACCAAATAGAAGCACGTCGCAAAGCTCAAGACGAGTTTCACAGCCAAACTATTGCGCGGAATTTGTTATTTTTGATAGGAGGAGGGGGGGGGGAGGAGGGGGGGTGGTTGTGACAAACAGTCTTTACCAATCTGAAAGACACGGCTGTATAGCGCTTGGCCGATGCGGTGGCTGGTGCACTCTAAAAAAAGCCCGTGAGTCTCCTTTCCCGCACAACACTCGGAGAGCCAATCACCGCAACTTACGGACGTAGCTCAGTGAATGACGATGCCTATATGTTTACACCAAAAAACGCAGTCTGAGTTATGCCTTTAAGCAATGCAAGCGTGACGTTTTGCATTGCTTAATGTCACAACTCAGACTGCGTTTTTTGGTCTAAACATATGTTTCGGCATCGTCATTCGCTGAGATGCCTCCGTAAGTTGCGGTGATTGGCCCTCCGAGTGTTGTGCGGGAAAGGAGACGCACGGGCTTTTTTTAGATTGTGGACTGGGGCGCTGCTGCTCGTGCCTTTGTGCGATTCCATTTCTCTCCGATGAAAGGGAAGACACTTCGTCACCGCACGCCGATTCAGTTTAGCTGCGCTGTAGAGTTTCACTCTCTTCGTAGCGATATGGAACTGTCCCCAATGCGCCAAGTTCCCCCGTCAGTCACCGTTTCGAACACGCGTTCCGAGTGGGTCTTTCGCATTGGTGGAGACTGTAGTGTTTTTGTTTTATTCATACAGATTAAGAAAAATAATTTCTTCTTAGTTCAGTGTTTTCTCAAATGAAATATAAACAAAATATTTCTAAGCGACGAAAAATCTCCCTAGTTGGACATGTTTACCTAACATTCCGGTCTGTGCTGGGACGCTGCACATCGTATTCCAGTTGTTCAGACTGGAACTGCAGATGCAAGCTTTAGGTAATCACCTTTTTATTTCTGCAATGTCATTTTCTTTTCTTTTTTTCTTGTATTGCACTTCAAAAGTTTGCTCTTCGTGCGCTTACACGAAAACAAGCTTCATTAACAATTTTTAGAAACTAGGTCATTCGTTATATCTTCTTCTGGTCAATCGTTCTGTGTGATCACTCGCGGGTACAAACCAATCAGTCGCAAATTGCTCACTTTCACTTATCTGTTTAACAATTAAAATTAGGAAAGTTTGATAACAAGGTACACACTCCATATGCGGTCAGCAAAAATTGCATTCGAAAGTTTCAGCGTTCCGCCGTCTAAATTATTTGTGGTCTGGCTCAGTAAAATTAAGATAATATTTTTCTCTGGGCTAAAGGGAGTCGTCGCCGACACAGGATGCATAAACTTGCAGTTTAACATAAAACCTAAAAAAGGTACTGAACCTAAACCGAAAAGAAAACCCGTTTTTTTTTTGTTTTCTTTTTTTCAAAAACGAAAACGCTAAAAATTATGCAGCAGCGCGTCGCATTTTTTGCTCATTCCAAGACGTTGTTCCCCAAGCTTTCATAGAGCAGTTTTAATAACCCCTAACAGAAACCAGTTGAAAGGTTGGCAGAAGATAACGCCGCCTACGTCCTTATTGTTTTAAACCGGCAGTCGGCAACAACAACGATAAGCGTCCCTACTAGTTTAGTCTTTTCTCTTAACGTTTAATAGCATAAAGTTTCAGACTGACCTCCTGGCAGACTTGTAGGACACTCATTACAATTAGTCAAATTACGTGTAATCAATACTTTTTTTGCCTAATGATAACAAGAGTCGTTTGATTACTTTTGGCAAAAAATTAAATTACTTGTAACAGTTTATATTTGCCTAACCTAGCAAACTAGCCCCCCCCCCCCCCCCCTTTCTGGTTTCCGACTTCATTCGCGACGCCAATTCACTATCAGTGGCGCCAATTGTTTTGCAATATGGCGGGTATAGGGAGGGTAGGAGATGCGTGCCGCTGGTAACTCTATCTAGCGTGCTGGCTTCACTGAGTGACACAAAATATTTCTGGTAATACGGGGAAGCTAGGGTGTTATGAGCCCAGCTCACCTCTTTATTCTGAAAACAAATAAAAATGTTGTTGAGCGTAACATTTACGCCAGGAGGTAGTTTTTAATTCTGGGGCGAAACCGAAACTAACCTCTATTTTGGATTGAATTTTTCGGGATAGGTCTTAATTTCGAATTCTTTCATAACTCAATATGTGCCTCACAACGTAATTATTTAGTTAAAGAAGTTGTTCGCGGAAACTTGATTTTGCGACATACATGTTCGATCCAAGCACTTCCAAAATATTTTGTAGATTTCAGTGTCCCTTTAAAGACATGGTATTTTATATACCTTAGAGGTGAGATAGAATATTGTATTTGTTGAAGAAAGCAGTGCCGATATTTGAGCGTTCTCGCTGCCTTTTATCGATCGGATAATTGTCATGTGAAATAATACACTGTGGTCCTTTTAATGGGTTTTTCGGTATTTAGATGATTAATTGCTTTAACATTATTCCTAGCACGAGAATAAGAGAATAAATCAATTTTTTTTTGCAATATGTTCACAAAACCTGTAAAGTAAGGAACGCTGCTCTCACTACAAAAACCCAAAGATTGAACCGGAGTCAGACAGCTGAAGTGTGCGTGTTTTTTAAAGCAACGCGTGACGCATAGGGCTCTATATTGCATCCAGTATTTGACTGTTTGTCTATCTTGAAAACGATGTAAGAGATTTTCATATGCAAATAATAAAACAAAAATATACCTTTCTGGAAAGACTATTATGGCTAAATTGCGTATTTTTGTGATCATGGCGTTCATTGGAGGCATACGTTGCCGCGATTTGTATTAATAATAATATTATTAAAATTAAGATATTTTAATACGTAATTTTTCAAGCTCCAATATAATCCGTTGCTTGTGATTTAATTTCAAACGCGTGAACAAGTACGTCAATCAAAAGTGTGCTAATTATCATCGCTGGTGCCAACTGCAGCATTTTGAATTACCAAGTTATAAAGTAAAAAGAGTCTAGAAGCAATGAAAACATTCTGGCTATTGTGAGAAATCGATGTAAAATTGCACTAATTATGCATGAAGCATATGGCGCTATCAGAGTCGCGACTTTTGACAATCGGCAAAAGTTCCATAGTCGCCGTTAATATCCTTCCAAACCAAATGTCCCAAAATAAAAAATAAAAAAACGACTTCGTATTTTTTTAATTATTAATCTTTTTATAACGTTTAGTTACTTTAATTGTTACGCCCCGTCGTATTGCCAATCTCAGCCTTCCCAGTTCGAAGGAATGCCTACCTGCTTGCACCTCTGCTCACTGCAGCACGTTTCGTTGGCGTTGGAAGCCGGTGAAACAGTAGTGACTTTTAGTATTGCGTACACGAGCGAACGCAAGCTCTGTGTATTTGCGTTAGCTTTGCGTGTTCCACACTGCACGTGCGCGGAGCCCAAAATTGCGGTCTTAGATTGGCGCATGGAGATGACGCGCATGCGCAACGTGGAGCATGCAACTCTACCGCAAACGCACTGCCTTTGCGTTTCCTTCTATACGCATATTAAAACTCTCTAAGAAAATACAATCCCATAGCGGCTGCAGCACTACGCTGGGACAGTAAAGAGTGTCTTGTATATTCGGAAATAACTTTTCTCGAGCCATGATCGCGACCAGTGCCACCGAGCCCGCTGAGCAGGAGAATCGGTGGATCCTCACTTGAGCGCTTCCCGTTTCCGCCGCGGGAGGGTGAGCAACGAGCTGGAGACGCGAATATATCTACTTCGCCACCAAAGTTCCAACTACGAATGCCGTGATATTTCCATTTCATTAGATTCTAAATTTTGCAGACAAAGAGTAAAACGATTGTTACCAAACACTACGAAAGGAGGTCAGGCTCCTTGTGTGGTCAGTTTATATAGTGGTTTGTTGGGCTTAAAGCTGAGACTGTGATGTTTTAGTTCACTACAAAATCACTTTAGTGCGAATTGTGATGGCTATTGTAGCATCTGTATCTTCAGCTGTTCAAACAACCCTCCCCTTTTAGAAAAATCTAAAGCCGGTCTCTTGCACCTCTGCGCCTTTATGTTTCCAAGATAAGCAAGGCCAGATAATGCCAAAGCAAAAAAAAAGCAATTTCTTTGTTACGTGTAAGATTAGCAGTTGGCATTCCAGAAGAATTAACCATTCTCAAGTTCAAGTTTGAGTGTCTTATGTATGAACCTGCGGGGGCGTTGCCGAAACGAGTTCGAACGTTCCTTCGAGAAAAAAAAAATTCTAGATTCCGTTTTCTTTATTTAACTACTGTGATCAAGATTTAACTCCTGAAATATCTCTGTTTTGCCTACTGTGGCTTATGTGTGTGAAAAGAAGGTCCCCCATCGCCTTTCTTATTAATGGCGCCCCTAGTTTTCTCAACTTTGCTAGCAAGGAATGTTCGAGCCAAGCGTCCGACAGGGATGTGGTCTACAAAAAGTGCTGGGTTAATAAAATGAGTAGTTTGTAATTCGGTGATCCTAATCTAATAATAAAGAGCACGAAAATTTGTCTTTAAACAGAGCAAAAAAATCGTCCGTTTTGAAAATTTGAAGTCGAAAAAGTAACGGTTCTTTCTTCAAGTAATGGTAAGTTAATTTTCATACCCAGTAAGCAAGCAATCTAATTGGTTACTTTTTCACCAGGATTAGTTGTAATTAGAAGGTTTTATTAGCAACGAGTGCGAGATTTCTACCTGCTTCCCGTCTCCGATTGCAAGATTCTGCAAGGTTTCTGTTTTGTTCTCTCGATCTTCGCTTGTCCGCGTCACAACTGGGCAACGCTGCAACTCGCAGTAATTACGGTGGTGGCTCAGCAGCGAAGGGAGATACGGCAAACGCCTCATGTGTTGTCGCTCGACCCGAAGCCGCTCAAGCTATGGAGAAACTGAAGAAGACACCCATTTTGACGGCGAAAAAGACCACTTGAAAATTCTATCGACCAGCATTGGTGGTCTTTTTTTCCTGGTAACAAGGCATGTATTTGGATCCGAGACCTCGCCGATTGCTCACGCCGCGCTCGCTTTCGGTACGAGCTAGGCCGAGTTCACGCCAAAGACTGACGTAGTCCTCATATCCAATACACGCTCAGGGTACGTGTGCGAACGATGGTAGGCTTTGCCTTCGCTTGCACGTGGGGTGAAACGAAGTATAGTTAGGTCGATATAAGTACTCTCGTTATTTATTTTGTGCTTCCTGGTGCGCGCTATGGGGTTCTGTCGTGTATAGCAGTGTTTGAACATATATCACAGTTTGTCTTAACGGCCCTAATCATTTTATTTTATCTTTTTATTTTCGCCCGCGCAACGTGTTTAGTCATTATTTTGCTAACGCTGCCCTCGTCATCCCCGAACCCCTTCATCACCATATGTTCCCTTCCCTTTCCCCGCATTCACCCTCATCAACCTACAATAACCCAGGCCCGTGAAACGTGCCCACCGTGAGTGAGGCAAATGTCACGTCTGGCAAACAACACAACCAACCAACCAACCAACTTCTATAGCATTACCATAGTCTTTGTTCTCGAACTTAATTGTTTACATCCTACAGATACGAACGTTTGTTGCATTATGTCTTCTGTTATGAGGTCAATTATTTTTTATTTGGTGCGCTAAATCTAAGAGTATATTAGTGTTAGTCTGAAGGAGGGCATATTAAAAACTATGCAATTTTGACACTACAGTTTTATTCGCTTCAACTTGCTAGTTAGCTTCATGTTGCCCTGTTACAATGGTATATTTAAGGATGGTTCACAAAACCTGCGCAGAATTAGAAAAAATCTTCAACAAGTACTGACTCGCGATCTTCAATTAGTTTTACTTTTTTTTTTCCTCTTTAACGGAAGCTATTGCGATTAGACAATGCGCGGCCGGAAGACAAGTATTAACATTCGGATGAACTAAAGTAGAAAATGCCAGAATACATTGCACTGTTTGTTTTCTAAACACTACTGTTCATTGCGGTAACTATTCAATGAATAATAAGATAAAACTAATAGTTGATGCACATATCATGAAAAATAATTTCTTATTCCCGTCTATTACTAAAGATGTCCTCGCGCTACTCTCCCCCAGATGTCATGGGGACAAAAATATTTTCATCTTAGAAGTGAAGTTTGCAATGTAACACTGATCATGGCGTGAGAATGTTAAACGTCACTCGGGTTCACAAAGTGGACATTACTCTTCGGAATAAAAAAACTTCCCGGCCTAGTCATTCACCGCAATTTTTCTTTCTGTCAAAGTTATTTTCCTTCCGAGTGTTTCGACTGGCGCTGAGAGTGGGAGCCACCTATTTTCGAGAGTCAAATTTGCCAACAACTGTATAACAAAATACATTCCTTATATGTAATATTTCCTTGGGTATTTCATCTTGTGTTCGGTTGTTTGCCGATTATTGTGTGGTATACATAAAAATTAAAAATAAAGTTACAAATAGATTTAGAATGCATTGATAAGTTTTAATTTAAATTTAAATCCCCAAAAAGTGTGCACCATAAGGTTGTACTAAAAATAAAATTGAATCCTAATATTATTTAAACAGCAATATAGTAAACAAGGACTGTACGCATCATTACTTGGGTGTTACGCTATCAACTGACTGTGGAATTCTCATGTAGATGACGTGATGGTAAAGGCTGGCAGGGCATTGAACTTTATTCAACGAAGCCTAAAATGTCCACTTCCTAACATAAAGGAAACCGCGTATTTAAGATGTCTTAGGCCAATTTTGAAATATGCCTGTGGCGTCTGGGACCTTGAACAAAAAAAAAAAAGCCTTAATTGACAAACTTAAAAAAAAAATATAGAGAGCTGCTAGGTTCGGTTTGGGATGGTACGGGCGGAGAGACAGCTGTACTCAAATGAAGACTGAATTGAATTAGGAACATCTCACCCCTCCGTGAAAAATTGCGTTTAAAGTTTCCGTTTTTGATATTTAAAAATAAAACATGAAGTAACAGTGAAAGTTATTTAAAAATGAACTTTTTATATTTCTAAACGGAACGATCCTGCTTTCAAAATTAGAGAGTACCACTCCAGGACGAAACATGTATGCCAACGCTTTTTTTTTTTTTTGTTAAAACAATACAACAGTGGAATGGGCTGTCGGAGCTGCCAAAGTGCAGTGAAAATTAAGATTTCTTTTTTTCCAGCGCCCCCCTGCTGTAGCGCCCTCGGGCACGGCGGGGTAACCTCTGAATAAACAATAAAGAATAAAGAACGCATAGTTTCTTATTCAGTCCTCATAGCCACAAGTCGTTTAGTCTCTCATCAGTTTTATCTTGCGCAACGAAGTTACGGCTTCTGTTCAACAAAGAAATACTGTACTAATTCATAACAATCAAAGAAACTCTAAGCCAGGCAAAAAAGATACGAAAGCAGGCACTCTTTTGAAACTAGGCATGCAAGCAAACATTCAAAGCAAAAATAGCAACCCATAAAACATTTAAAGTTAAAAACAAATGACCTAAGGTAAAAGTACATATCACGCAGAAAAGACAGTCAATCAAAAAGAAGCCGACAGGTCAAACGCTCAGCTTTCATTCTCACATTCGATTAAGGTTTGGTTTAGAATCTTTAGCAAGCCGCTCCCCATTGCATTGCACAGTAGCCCAATGTAAATGTTAGAATCACTTGATCGCTACAAAATAATTGGAATGTTGGCTGATTACAAGCCCAGAAAACCCATGATAGCAGGCATTGTTTAGCAACCAAGCTTTCCTCAATAAAAGGTGCTTTCTAGGCTTTATAAAATTTAAAAAAAGGCGTGAAAGCTACACTAATGTGGTGTGTGAAAATGAGGTATGCGGCCAAGTAGACATGACATAGGGGCTAATCGAGTCGATAATACGGTTATTTAACAAATATTTGTTAATTACCATCTTAATTAGCAAAAATAAACTTATAGTTCCAATGAGGAAACTTGCTGAGCTCATCGAAAACACTAACTCAAAAACGCTTACTTAATCGGAGTCTCCTTTGCCAATGAGTAAAATTTTTATGGTTAAAGCTATTTTGCGCTATTTATAATGATAAAACCGGAATCGATGAAAGTATGTATATGCAGGCACCAAAATACGTACCAAAAAAAAACGGATCACCAGATGAAAGTTTGAGAAATTAACTGCCGAACGGATGTTTTTGCCCACTCTTTTTTCCCCATACTATTTCCGAGTGGAATGGTCTGGACAGCTCAATTGTCAATTCTCCTGAAAACATGTTCTTCTCAGTTTTACAAAACTTTTGTTTCCAATAGGTATCTGGAACTTCTATGTTATTTTAGGTGTTTTTGTTATTTCACTTGTTTGTCATGTATTCTCTTTCATGTAACTCCCTACAATAATGCCCCCTGGGCGATGTAGGTATGTGCATAAATAAATAAATAAATAAACATCATTAAATTTCAGAAGGCTATCTTTGTGTAAGAAGCGCAGGGGTGCGCTAAAGTCACCACTCGCGCAACAAGCTAAAGGCTGGTAAGCTAAGACCCGGCCGCGCTGTTTTTTGTTTCTTATCATTCGCGTTTTCGTACCACCAGCCTTCCGAGGGTTGCACGAGTGATAAGCTTAGCGCATTACCGCGCTTCCCATGCGAATATGCGAAGACAAGCAGAAAATATCCTGTATACTGGAATGTTATCATCTCTCTTAACGGTCACATTCTTTTGTCCACACGACAAGACTCTGGCTCCGGCCCTTGCCGCATGCACTGAGATCAATGTAGCTGAGATATGATAAAGTCTACTTGTGCCAGTTTTATCATGAACTGAGAATGTAGCGCAGTAACTCCGATTCACTCACGTCTGCACCATAGCGGCTACACAAAACGAAATCAGGACCATTTTGTGGGAATCTAAGATTGTAACAAAAGGGTGTGTTAAAGCATGAGTTTCGCATTGTCATAACGCACATTCCATTCATTCTACCCGAAGTATCGATGAGACCACCATACTGGCTATATTCCTAAGACTAAATTTCCTTTAAATTGCTTTAGAATTTACCTCAGGTACTTTGTAGTGCAAGTACTTAATTCAACTTTGATTAAGTGCCACCTTCGAAGTGAGAGACATCGCGTTTTGAGCTACACAAACGTGTTTTTTTTTCCACACGTGGTCATTTTGAATAAACTTCGCAAATTAGCTGTGGGTTAGAAGCAAAGTTTTATAACCATATCATAAAACTTACTAGGACTAGATTCGTATTATTTGTTCTTTTATCCACAGCAAACAAAAAAGAATACCGCATGATGTTGTTGGCTTTCCAACAATGTAAAAACTGACGACTTCGGCCTCAGTTTTCTCTAAAGAAAACAGTGTTCGTAGCTTCGTAGAAAACAGTCGCTTTCTTCACGTGTAGAATGTCCCAAGCGCATGTTCCGAATGAAGGCAAGATTTCGTCTTTATTTCGCAAAACAAAGAGTGTGATGTCGTTCCTGACTATTCAATATGAAACACTTGTAGAGAATTCAGCAACGAAAATGTGAACAACTTCCGAAAATGTTAAAGCAATATATGTATGCTAAAGTATAATTAATTTTTATATTGAAAAATGTCTCGAACAATTTTTAGTCTAAAAAAGTAATGCAATTGTTTAAACTATTAAAACTAAAACATGACGCGCATACATTAAGCCTTGAGTATACCATCACACACTTCTTTACAAAACTCTAGGCTATCAAACTGAACCGAAACCAAAAACGTAAAACCGTAAACAAAAAAAAACATAAATAATGAACAGTAGGTGAAGGCGCAAACGAGCAAGGAATGGTTCATTCACTAAAACCCCGGGACTGGGATAAGAGAGGAGAGATAAACGCATAGTCTCAAACATAGCTGAATTTTATTTCACCTATGGTTGTCAGATAAAATTCAGTTGTGTTTGTGGCTTTGCTTTTCCGTCCCAGTCTCGTGGTTTTAGTTAATAATGTTCAACCTATATTTGTCTGCAAACCGTAATCAAACCGAAACGTAATAATGTTTTTCTTTTTCCAAAACAAAACTTTTTTTTTTGCGATTTGGTTTTATAAGGAAAGGCAGTGTAATTTATATATGTTCTTCAACTTTTCGTGTTTTAAAAGTACGAGAATTCAGTCAAAAGACCAAAAGAAGCCAAAAGACTGAAAGATTTCACACCCGTTGTATCGTACAAAAATTTATCTCTGCTCCTGACAAGCATTTTTGCGTCCACTTCCATTTATAAACATTGCCATGTTAATTGCAACCTGCTTTTAGAATTGATGTGAATGCTTCGTCTAGAATCGCCGGCTAACATTGACAGATGCTTCGTCTAGAATCAGAGGACAAAATTTACAGATGTTTCGTCAAGAATCAGAGGCTAACTTAGTTAAAAACCGCGATTACAGGGGACAAAGCAACAACCCATAAAAACAGCCACTGGGATTCTTAGGGCTCTGGTCAGCATCAAACAAGCCTTTTCTGTATTGTTTTTTTTTTTTCTCTTTTCATTGTCTAAAGAGGTGAGTTTAGAAAAGGCCTATTGTTTTTGTTCTATACAGAATGTTTGAAGTATTCACCTTTTCCATGCTATTTGGTAGCGTTTTGAGAAAGTTTTTTTTCTACTTTCTTATAGTTTTACCAAGCTAATAAAAACCAGTTCAGACCAGTATGAACCGCTATTTTTAACTCCATAGCTGGACTGGACCTGAAGATCTTTTCCTTGACCCAAAACGAAAACCGGAAAGAAAAACATGTGGGTATGGCACCCTGTCGAACTTTTTCTTCTTTTTTTGAGGATTGAATAATTTAAGATGGTTAGCTAAAATATAAACGATCGCTTCGTTTTTCACTTGAGCCGTAGACGTCATTGTTAGTATCCAGTATTTCGCACCAAACTACAGGGTGCTTCTGAGCGCTATTGGTGCGTAAACAAAAATCGTACGTTAAACTAATACATTGAGTGCAGTTAAAAATTGCTCAAATGTGCATTTAAGTGGTGCATTTATCACTCAATTTTTGTAGGCGTAAGTTTCAGAAAAAAACGCCTAAAAGTTGTTTTATCCTGTGCACAAAAAGGAAAACCGCAAAAAAACAACCGTCTGGTTTTTATTGTTTTACCGTTAGGGTAAAATTTGTGAGTAACAGCGCGCTATTGCTAACAGATGGTAATCCACCCGCTCGGACCTTCTGAATCTGGTTTCGGGTGTTGGTTTTAGAAAACAATAAAAACTTTCACGTTTTTGCTTTATAGTTTGCCATATGCGTCTTTCCTTCCTGTATATAAAAAAAGATTTTTTTTTTTCCGGCAGCATACACTCATAAAATTGTTTGTATAATAAATGCTCTACCTAAAAACACACTTGAAAAATATAATAAAAGAGCTTCGTTGCCCTTAGCTTAATGATTCATTTATAAAATTTTGTTAAACCCGAATTTCGCTTGGAAATTTAATGGAGGTAAAACAGCCTCCTTAAATTAATAATACTTAAAAAAAAGAAATAAATAAACTCCTAGTGGGTCTCATACAACGCGCCGTTTTGAGATGCACTTATCCTACACCCACTTGAGTGAGCGCGCTTGCACTGCGATGGGACGATTGGGCTGCACTTACCGACACGGCGAAGAGGAGGAGTGCCAAAATCCCACTCTCGGTGACCGTTGACGTGCGCATTGTGCCCGTACGTTCACAGAGCCCTGGGGACGTCACGACGTAATGGTGATCCCGTTGCACTTCGGATCACAAAGCAAATCCAAACTCGCCGCAGGCTGCATTGTTTCTGCCAACAATACGCTTTCGGGCCCGACCACAATCGGCGCGCTCCCACGAACCTTTGAAACAGCTCGCGATAAGCTATCTATCCTTTCTGTCGTCTGCTTCAATACACAACCGCGTCGCGCCTGCAGCAGCCGCACATTTTCGTATCCATGAATAGACGTGCCAATTGGTTATTTTTCGGCATTCTGACGTTCGTTTGAGGCCACAATGCAGACACGTTTGTCACAGTCGCCAATCTTCGTACCAGCCAATAACCTGCTCGTGTTGAAAGCGTTTGTGCTGATTGGTGCAAGTATGTTCAGCCTGACGCCTGCTTCGGCCAACGAGTCCGCCGTTTCCCAAACGGCCGCTTATCTTCGTATCTGCGTTGAGCTGTCTCACCAAAGCTTGCGCTGATTGGTGCAGTTCGGCTACTCCGTAGATTCCAGTAACGTTGGTTCTCAGTTCATACCCCGGTCGCGCTCGCAGAAGCCGCTATCTTTCTATCCGCGCGTAACTGAACTACAACAAGAGGTGCATATGGGTCTAGAGGTCGTCTGCTATTCGCCTGTATCAGCTCAAGATCCAACCGCTCTGCGAGCGCTGACACATCTTCGTATTTGCCAATAATCCACTTCGTCGCCGGGAGTGCTATAGTTTTGTTTCGGCGGCGGGTTTTAGAGATATCAATTATTCACTTCCTCGGCTTCTGAACGCTGTCGTGATTCGTTCGGGGAAGCAGAAAACAACGGATGGGGAGAGGGTGTCGCTGCACCGGAAGTTCGATTAGGCGGCGCTTCCGGCGCCCTCGGTCAGACCGCCAGAGCGATACTTCCGCCTCTGCTTCCGCTTTGTTCGTACATCTTATTTCGACCTCTGGATGTGGATTGAGGGGGAGCTGCGAGGCGGGATGAGTCAAAGATTGGTCCCCGTAGTTCCTTGAAGTTGCAACGTCCGACGTAATCCCTACCGTAGAATAATTGGGCATTTCTTCCCTGTATTGGTCTGAAAGGAAAGATGAGAGATTGATGTCATTTAACAGGTATTTATTGGGTTATTGATTTCCAGAAATGCATATCAATCTCCAATTGTAAAAGTTCAGTGCCCAGACATGAATATTAGGAATGGTTAAATCGCTTATGTGCCCATGGTTTATAAATAGATGTTGGTTTTGAGGAGCATGTCTTAAAACGTGCCGAGATTGGTCTATGAACCCTCTACGCATATAAAACTTTACATTGTCTAGTGATGCAATATTCGTCTGTCGTATCAGAGCCTTAGCTTAAAAGGTAGTTGAAGCTGAGATGTTTGAACGGGGCTAAGTGTACGCATCATCTTTTATAACGTCATGCATCTATCTGATCAATATTCATGTATCCGGATTAAACATGTATGCTGGTACGAAATGTTTGAGCCTAGACGAGAAATTACCAGACTAAGATTGTTTCCTTTAAATATTTATTAATAAACCAACGTAAGCAAAGAACCTTAGTATCTCATCAGTAATCCGAAAGGTAGAAGAAATTGAAAACAGAAAATGTTAGACCACATCATCGTAACAGTAACACTTAATTATTATTGATGCCTGCCGACCATTAACGACTGACATTCACTAGCCTTCTGCGTGTGTACAGGCTCTATTTATTGAGCGTTTGAATATTCATATTTGGAGCCTGATATAAACATTTCCTGCTACTGCGCCGAGGAGATCGAAATATAGGGGATACCTTGTCCAGTTTGTTTTCTATAAAGATTGGTGTTTACCCAACACAAAGCCTGCGTATTCAACTATTTGCATTATCTACAGAGAGCGACCATAAGAACCAGCACATTTGCCAGATTCCGAAATTCGAACTCACAGCATAACTATATACCTAAAACTGGGCACGCGAACGTGGTTTCATAAAATGCTCTATGTCCATCTTTTCTGTTTTTCAAAGCTGATCGAAACCAAACAAAACTAAAATCCTTAAAAAAAATCTGCGTCTGTGCATTTTTTATGCCCAGTACCACCTTGTTCGCCATCTGCTCACTGATTCGCAACCTCGCTCTAAGGTCAATGCAAGACGCATAAGATCTGAGAATTTCTTAGGTGAGACTACTAATGAACCAGATAATCAGAATAAAATGCAATGTTAAAAAATATAACGAACAATTATGTAGCATCATCATCTAAATCATGAGACAAGGAGAAACAAAAAAAACGAACAAGATGACACAGAATCTCAATGGACATTTTTTGTCATCTTGTTCGCTACTTTATTTTCCGTGTGTCGGGGTTTTGATTACGATAATTTCTAACCAGTTCGCCTGCATTTTTTTTTGCTTCTTGCAATTATGTACAAGTTTTATTTGATAACTGTCAGCAATGATTGTTATGCAATAAAAATATTCACAGGAGCTTGGCTAGTGCTCACTCATGGTGTCGGAGGCATTGAGCCCAGAGTATTCTTCTTATTTCCTATCATACTTGCGGTACATTCTGACTCATTACAACCGCATGATTACAAGCCCTAAGCGTCCTCAGTTTGTATTAATTTATGATGCAGAGTATGTAAAAAGGACTCTACTGTTGTTGTTGTTGTTTTTTTTTTTAGTCATTGTCCACTATCTGTTGCATAATAACGTATCCAAGCTTAGGACGACTGCATTGGCGATAAACTTAATCTGAATAGTGCACACAATCGTTCAATCTAGGCCGGTTTTCATTAATGTACACAAATGCGCGTTTTTTTTTTATTTTTATTTTTACAGCATATAGACTCTTTCGCATATGACACCATTTCACTATCATAATAGACTTTGTGTGTGTGTAAGCGTTGTAAATAAATATAGGGGGAGGAGAAGAGCCAATAGTGGAAGCGCACCTGGCGCGTTTGTCACTGGCTCTCGGGGGAGGGGGGTGTGGGAGGAAAGTTGGGGGTTGAGGGGGGGGGGGGGGGAATAGGATAGGAGTAGATTAAGGAGGGGTAGGTGGGTCATGTCGGCAGAGGTGCGTGGAGAATTAAATAAATTTAGTTGGTCGAATTATGAGTAGCCGGGAGAATGGGGGAGGGGAAGAAGGGTCCAGCGCTGGTGGCTGGCACGGCGCGGTGTCCGACGACCTAGCGATCGTCGGGGGCGACCACGTCGTGTGGTGAGAGGTCCCACTCAAGTCCATCCGGGCCGGAGTCCGGGCGCGAACGTCGAGCACGTGGGAGGCGCGCGACGTAGCGAGGCTGAACACCTTTGCATGTGAAATGGCGCAGTCGCTGACAGGCTAATGATTCTAATAATAGTAAATACAATACTACAACGTGCTTGCCTAGTTTGCTTTGACTTGTCCATGAAGTTCTGATTGGGTTTCTCTGCTCCAGCCAGGTAAAACTCATGTGCACGTTAAAAATTTTAAATGCAATAGGGAACTAGCGACATTGTAAAGCAAAAATTAATACGTGTATCATAACCAACAGGACAGAGGCATGTCAACATGATTCAAAGCTTAAGACGCGAAAAATCAAAAATCAAATGCCGCTCATAGTAGTATTAAACAAACTGAGAAGGTATTGTTAACTCAACAACACTATTCTTAGGACAAAAAAAAAGAGAAAGCTCCGATACGTCTTTGGAGAGCACGAACTGAGACGGCGTTCATGATGATTAAAAAAACATGTTGCGCTGGTTGGTGCAGTTCGGCTACTCCGATTAGTATTTGACGTAGTTGACGTAGGTTTTCGAAAATGAAAACTGGGCCGTTACGAGAGCTTCTTCCCATAAACGAAGAACAAGAGAACCTGGATTTAACGGAGGGAGGAGCTCGAAATCGTGGAGCGCTTTTGCCGTTTAATGGCGGACGCCTGCTGGCGCAGAGTGGTGGCTCGTGGGCACGCCTACGCTGCAGCGTGGCGAGAGAGGAGGGCGGGCAAAACGACTGAGCGAAAGCTCTGGCAAATTTGGTTCTGGGATGATTGCTCACGATCGACGCTTTCGTCCCCTCACCCGCGCGGCTTGTGTTGCAAACACGGCCCATAAACCTCTTGGTACTCCGTCCAACAGTTGGAAGCACTCTCAAGTCTAGGCAGACCCCGAAGAACTAGAGAGAGCCTGCATTACAGAGAGTTTGTCCGACTGCTTCATCGGGGCCACGTGGGTTTATGGGCCGCATTTGCAACACGAGCTGCGAGGGGGTGACAAACGCCTGGGTCGTCTCTGCCAGCGTGTGTCCGCCTTTCCGCCTGTGGTTTTCCCCTTGCCACGTGACGAGGCAGCGAGCATGCGCACCTACGACCAATCTCCGCCGGAGGCGTCCGCTATTAAACTGCAAACGCTCCCTGTGGTCTGAGATGGACGCTCTACGAAGAACCTCGGGCCGGTGGTGCCATCTCTGGGGTTTATCGGGAAAAAATCAAAATCGAACGATAATTCGAATTTAATATCACATAGTAGACTGCGCCACATCGATACTTTCCATTCTTAGCATATTTTGTTTCCAACATTGTTGACAATTTTAGTAAATATATAGACGACGCGGTATTTGGCATGTAAATTTTCTAGGTAAAAAAAAAGAATTACGTACGCAAAAATAAACATCGAGCGGAAGTGCACTTTCAATTTTCCATTCAACATTTCTCTCCATTTCGCTAAATGCAAATAGTTTATCGCAGTCGCCCGTATGGGTGGGAAATGCTTAAAGGAATGGCTGTCGAGCTAACACAGCTCATTAATATAAAAAAAACTTCCTTTTAAAACTTTTTTTTTCTTTAACGCTACCCTTAATCCATAAATTTTGTCACCCCGTCCGTCCGTTCATGCCTTATCCGCTAAATTTAGCGGGGACACTGAATTTGCGTCTAGGTCACGTGATGTCAATTGATGTCACGAGGCCCGACATGATGTGGCCTGGATACCAATTAAAGCTCTTCGCTAAAGTTAAACAAAAATATTAATGCAGTTACCCTGACGTCACGTAACCTATTCTTTAATTCGCATTTTCCGCTAAATTCATCAGAAACTTTTATGACACGTAACTTGACGTGAGGATCTATTCGCGGCTTTAGCGAACTATAGGGGGCGCGCTGGTCAGACGAAATGGCGGACGAAAGGAGGTCGTTTTTGTCGTTCAGCACGCGGACATCCATAAAATTCTTGCACTGCAGCGTAAAATCGGTGTTACATATGAAAGCAAAGTGATTTTTCGACAGTAAAAACCTCTCTGGTTTGGCTCCTAATACCTGCAAGATACTAAATGTAGACATTCAACACCCTGCAGCTCCTGTCGTCGCGTCTGACCGGTCCCACGAGCCCGTCACTCCAGTGGATCGCGACCCTGCACCATCAGCGACTACATCCAACAATATTGGAGCGCTGGGAAAAGACGTGCAGGACCTTCTTTAACTTGTCACAAGCCCCTTGCGACCTTCTCGACCGCACGTCGTTTTCAAGAAAGAAGGTCCATCGGCCCTTTGTCAGATACACTATATATATATATATATTTAATCACAGTTTAACATGTTTGTCCTGCTCTGTCGCTTCCAATTAGAGCCTTTGTACATCACAAGTGTCTTTCGCAAACGTCCCTTCGTCTTTCTCCGTCCTCATTTTCGTGCAACTTGAACTCACTTTCCATTCGCATATACAAGGTTGTTGTTGTTTCTTTTTGTTTCTTAACTTAACAAAGTATTTGTTTAAAAAAAGCCGTGAAAGTTACACTTATGCAGCTTGTGCTGGTGAGTTATACGGCCAGGGGGACAGACTATAGGGGGCTAATCGTAACGATCAGTCGGCTAATGAATTAAAATTCGTTAATTAACTTTTAAATAATGAAAATGGACATGTAGTTCCAATTAGGAACTTGCTCAGCGTCATCGAAAACCACTAAATCATTTTTTTAGAAGGATATAACGCAGGGGAAGCATTTTACGGCGTTCTAAAAACGCGCTCAATTTGGACGCGTTTCTAGGCTTCGCTTTCTTATCGGAGCGCATATTTGCGCCCGCGGTCCTGCCCCCCGGTGGTCGCGGCGCGACCACACAGTAAACATTTTTATACCCTTAAAGGTGTAGTGGTACTCAAAACACCCTTCTAAAACCCCCATTTTTTTTAATATGAAGGGTGTTAGAAGGGTGTCCGACACGACTAAAACCCCTTTTTACACCTTTAGAGTATGAAAGGGTGTAAGAAGGGTGTTAGGAGGGTGCAATAAATGGGTTAAGTAATGAGAGTACTCTTCTTGATGCTTCTAGGGTGCAAGGGTGTTTAAACTTTGGTTCTTGAGAACAATGGAGAGCAGTTTCACATTAATGCCGACTGCGGCTAACACTACGATGCGATGAAGCCAATAAAAAGAGTCATGGCGCTCGTCGTCGTTGTGCCTTTGCTACCACCGGCTAGACGAATCAGGCAAGCACAGTGAATGTGTCGTGATTCTTTCTGTGCTCGATCGGTCTAACCGGCAAGAGCAAACGCACGAAGGCGACATGGCAATGCACTTTTGGTTCTGCTTGATTTGCTTCCGAGGGTCGTGACGTAGGCTCTGGTCGGACTTCATATTGAACCGAGTAGAGACGCACTTGAAACCCGCGGAATGCTAAACTAACGTGTATGCTGCGTTTCAGGGGTTTCATAAGAGCTTTTCAGGATGACACACATCTAAATGTACTATAGGCCCACGTGCATTTTTACAAACAAGCCCGCGTTTGCCCATACCAGGTATGGGTGCGCACGCGCAAAAACCAAATTCGCTCGAGGTAAATTGTCCGCGTATGCGCTTTGTGCACAGCAGCGCCACCGCAGCGGCGTGACGTCAGAGCCGCCGGATGGTGTAGATATATAGCTTTAGTAATATATAAAATAAATGAGTAATGAAAGTCCACTTAGTCATGATGTATTGGACTCGACTGGGTATAGATATCATATCCCCCAATCACGCTTATGGGGGATATGATGACGTCAATATCGTTACGTGTGCTTGCGTGCACCGGCGGTTGCTGGCCCGTGGAAAGATCGTGCGCAACTTATGATAGACACTGAAATGTTTAGTTCAGCATCCCTTTAACAATTTAATTAACATTCTCAGCACCAGTTCTTAAGTTGTCTGCGCTTGACAACAGATTCAGCGCCAAAAACAAGGACAAGAGAGAGACACAAACACGACGGCACTAGAACACGAACACTTCTGATGGCTCGTTGTTACTCGAGTGAGTCTTAGCGGCGTCGATGTGTCGTTCTTGCGCTCTGGCGTTGTCTCTTGCTGCCTGCGATTCAATCCTTGGAGGCGTCTTCACTGCGTCAACATGTTGCTCTCTTGCTCTAAGCTCGTTCTGCGAAGCAGCCAATTCGGTAGCCTTGCATGTTTGTTCGGCTTTGAACGAGCTCAGCGTGTTATCGCGCAGCCACTTTTCTCGGACGTTTTGTTGTTTGTTCTAAAAACAATTTGTTCCCGTATCATCGAGTCCGTCATTGCGTAAAAGTTGCATGACTGCACTAGCTGCCTTAGGTCTCTGATAAACTGCTCTACCGACTCACCTTGCGCTTGCACACGTCGGCGAAACAGGTAGGTTTCGTGTACCTTGTTTAACTGCGCTGCAAAATATCCGTCAAACTTCCCGACGATGGTGGCATGATCCTGCCGGTCCTCGTCCGCACTGAAGGCGAAATTGTTGTACACCTCCAAGGCGTCGTCCCCAGCTATGCTTAGCAGTAGAGCGGTCTTCGTCGGTGCTGGCATCGGCTTCCCGCCTGGCACTGAAGCAGTCAGAAACAGCTCTAACTTTTGTTTCAAGAGTCATCAGTTCTTTGCTATGTCCCCATTCAGCTGCAGGTGCTCCGATTTTTTCAAAACTTTTATGTCCTTTCTTTTTCACTGGCGCGGGTAGCATGCTCATCCCACTTCTGACACCATGTTTCGTGTCTGAGACAGAACTGACACGAACGGGCCGATTCTGGGCAACAAAACGCATCAAGGTTTATTCAGTTATCGCTTTTATAACGTAACGTGAAAGTGAAGGGTAGGAGGAAGGGGGAAAGCTGGAGAGAGAGATGTCAAGCTGAGTACATGAATCGTGACGGTGCTGAATTTCGCGAACACGATACAACGTGTTTGTGTCCCTCTTCTTGACCTCGTCTTTTGCGCTGAATTGGCTGTCATGAATTACCAACTAGCCCAGTTCTTAACCCTTGTCTTCGTTTCCAAACATATAAATTTTAGAATTTTATTTTGAAGTCAAGGTTTGTAGAAGCACGGTGTTTTTTTTTTTTATTTGATGTGCTGGGAAAATGTTGTCTTGCAGTCAGTATGGCAAGCTATACATACTTCGTAATTTTTTCGCGGAGTCGTTAGTATGCGCCAGTCTCATGTTTTAAATTTTTAGCATGTTACGTAATTTGAAAAACAAATAAAAAAAGTTGAAACAAGTACCTGGGCCTCGCTTTTGCTACTGTGATTGATATGAAGATACGAAGTATTAATTAAAGCATCTAGGCTAGTTTAGAGCAGTAACCCAAATAAAGAAATGCATTTCTTCCCAAGGCTTAATAGTAAACATTGTTCAAGGTGTTTTGCATTCAATATAACTGATCTAATCTTTGTTTCTTTCAGCTATGGACCGAGTCTCTCTGCTGTAAATGTTGGCTGTGAGGATTGTTTTATCCTATCATAAGATTCGTTGTTTCAATCTCATAAGTTAAGGTGCTTCTGTGATGTTAAAGTTCAACGATGGCTACCGGAGCACAGAAATAAGGGTTCGAAACTTGGGTGGTCCTTTTTGTGGAGCCTTTGGGGCCATTGCTTCAATTGTTGTGTGGCATAAATCCCTTTTTATATCAGATGCTTTCCCGGCCAAGTAGAAACTGACGTTGATTATGCGGATTCTCAGATGAGTACACTCAAGCCACATAGTCTCCATTGTGTATTGTTCTGAGGCAGGCCCATAGCCAGGATTTTGTTTCGGGGGGGGGGGGGGGGGGGGGGGGGGGGCGCCTATGATAAAATGCAGTATGAGGGGGAGAGGGGAGAGGAGGCCCCAGCAAAATGGACGATTTCGGGGGGGGGGGGGGGGGCTCCATGTGCCCCCCCCCCCCCCCCCCTGGCTACGTGCCTGTTCTGAGGTTCAGCTTGTGTAACAACCATACAGCGGCAGTTATTGTAGGAAACCTACTTTTATCTCAGGGGAGTTGATGGGAGGTTGCCCTAATATTTTTGCAATACATTAGAAACAGGTTATTTATGTTGCTGTCAGTGACATTTTAATACCGTATGAATAACAGGAGTACCGCAAGGTTATCTATTAATGCCGTGTTTTTCTGCGTTAATTTTTTTTTTACAACCTGGTTAATCAAATGAACGGCTGGACAGGAACATTATTGCAGTTCCTGAACATTAGGAGGCAAACAGCTACTGACATACTGTTCCTGTGCAGGGCTCTTGCTAACTAACAGGTTTGTGTTCCTGTTACTATTTGGGTGCATGCCATAAGGTGAGGTCTGGAAGCATGCAGAATATTAAATAGCAATGTTTGACATACTCGCCTGGCACTTGATATTGACTCCGTGATTGTGCTCAATTTAAACCGCTCTGCTGCTTGTCACTTTTATGTATGTGATCGCAAAAATAAGCCCCTTAACAAAGAGGCAAACCATTGGTTTGGCTTCTGTTTTAGTTTGTTTCAGATGAATCTGAAACACTGTGTTTAGGTCTCAAAACGTTGAACGACCATTCACCCGAGAGACAGCAAGATAGACTCAAAGTTGGTTGTACTGGCAGCCCGCGGCCTTTGAGAACCAAAAGAGCTGCGCATCAGGAGCATGGCAGGGACGGCTTGTCAGCTTTTATTCCAGGATGGAGACAAAGACTACCCGGACCTGACATCCAGTAGAGCGGAAGAATGGTAGATTGGTTGACTTACATTTAACCCTACTCCAGATAAGTATAAACTTCGATACCATAAGGCTGGTTTGTATGTATTCATCACAGAGCATTACTTATGTTGTTACAGGAGAATTACAAACCTTTACCCTTTTTCACCTCAAGAAAAAAAGCAAGTTTTGCGTATTGTTCTTACGCGGCGCGAAGTAGTTCTTACGAGATTTGATTGTCGGAGAAAAAAGCTCCGCTTTTGGCGTTTGGAACGTGTTCGTCTTGATAAGATAACATACTATATCTAATCTAAAACGCATAAATCTTATTTCTCCACATAAAGGCGAAAATTAGTGATGCTCCGCAAGGAGCCGGACTTTTTTTAATTCGGTTCTTGAGGTGAAAACGGGTAGAGCTCACATTTGTGTATTGAAGCAGGTCAAAAATCCTTGCGATTTTAAATTAATGATAATCACAGAAGTGATTTAAGCGTGTATGTTGTGCTCGCAATCACTAGCTTACTTCAGCCAAACAAAACCTGAAGTTCCTTTTTCATTTTTGAGAAAACAAATATTCGCCTTTTTGTTTTCTCGGGTGGAAATACGACACGAGATTTATGCATGCACCCTTGCAGTCTGGCGCACTACCATAGCCTGGGACCAACTTGGAAGCCGTATCACACCAAGACGACAGTTCTGGCATTTCAGCATACTCGGCGAAAGTGACAGGATGGTACATACAAAGTAACAACTCTGTTCAATTTTCTTTTTACCTGGTAGTGTGACGAAGATAGAGCTGGCTTCACCTGATGTCTTCTAAATTGTTTATAGGATAATATACAGGGTGTTTCACGAAAAGTGGACAAATTCGATAGTGCAAAAACTACGCGTCGCAAAAAAAAAAACGGCTGTGTCGTTTTGGCCCTGAATCAAAGGGCCATTTAGGAAAATTATTAAAGTTTGGGATAATTAAGTTGTTAATTATTTTTCCGTAATAAACTTTTTAATATTGTGTTTAAGGGCATGGTTTCAATTAGAAAATTGATCAGCATCATTGAAAAACACTAAATCAACAATTTTGCGGCTTTCTGAACAACCGCACAACTTCAACGGGTTTTTAAGTTTCGGTTTGCAATCAGAGCGCTTCTCGGCCCTGACGGCACCGCGCCCCTTGGAAAACTTAGTGCAACCAACCTCTGCTGCGCTGTCCCCGCGCAGCGCAGCAGAGGCTGTTTGCACTATTTCTCCATTGGGCGCGGTGCCGTCGGTGCCGAGAAGCGCTCCGATTGCAAACCGAAACTTAAAACCCCGTCGAATTTGTGCGTTTTTTTAGAAACCCGTAAAATGCTGCGCGTGCTTTCTATCGTCCTGTAATTTGTTGATTTAGTGTTTTTCGATGATGCTGACAATTTTCTAGTTGAAACTATGCCCCTAAACACAATATTAAAAAAAGTTACTTACGCAAAATAAATTAACAACATAATTATCCCGGACTTTAATCATTTTCCTAAATAGGCCCCTGGCCCAGGACCAAAACGACATAAGCCTTTTTTTGTTGCGACGCGTAGTTTTCGTAATATTGAATTTGTCCACTTTTCGTGAAACACCCTATATAAAATATGCAAACTAAAATCCTCTATACTATAAATACTATGTTCCTCGGACATTTGAACGTTTTGAATATTCACACATTCATAGTATTTGCAGCCAAGTATAAAAGTATGTATGCTGAGGGCTGTCATAAATAAATGTCGCTTTATTGATCTAAATGTTCTTCTGTCCCACAGTCGCGAGACAAATATTTGCGTAGGATTGATTGATAAATAATATAACGAAAGTTGACAATGATTTTACTAAATGGCATGTCGAAAACAATAGATGGCTGAGGGAGAAGTTCACATTAGAGAGGTGACTTGACTAAACATATGTTGGATTCACAAAACAGCATCTTTCTTCTTGTACATAGTTTTCGCAACCGCACGTGAACCCATTCTGCATATTGCCCTAATAGTTTGCATTTAAGAAAGTTTTAGTTGACATTACATTTGTTGTTCATAAGTCTTGGAAGCTTGGTGGGTGGCTCCATTCCAGACAAAAGTTAAGAATCACAATGGGGCGTATTTGGTTTCCATATTGGTTTGCCTCGTCCTGTTTTTGCCTCCGAAGTCGTCCCGGTAGATGAGTGCCGACAACTCACATGCTCACGCGTTGGCTCATCTTATCAAGGAATACATGGCTTGCATTGACGTCTTGTCGGCTTCCATTGTTCTGTACCATGCTCCTGTGCCAGTTTCTTCTGCAGCATACATTTTAGCATCATCGAATATGTTCGTCTCGGCTAAGCTTGCCAAGAACAAATTCTATGGTGCCAAATGTATGCTGCAGAAGGTACGGGCGCAGGAGAATGATACGATGCCATATGGCGTCCCATAAAAGGCATGTACAGCCAATATTTAAATTTTATTACTATCCGCAGCTATTTAATGTTGCCGGGTGCTCCAGCTCGCGTCATCGACTACAACAGAAAAGCAATCAGTTGGAACACATTTCCTAAAGCAAAACAGGAGCTTCGTTCGATTTACCTGCACCACCTGCACAGGTGCAGAAAAGGGTAAGGCGGAGTACTTCCGGAACTATCTCAATGCACATACCGGAAGTACACTGCCCCACAGTTTTCTGCACCGGTGCAGGAGGTGCAGGGAAATCGAACGAAGCTAGGGTGGGGTTTCACCAGCATGGACTTCGGCAATTGATTTTGAGCCAGAAATGTGTCATGTGCATTTCACTATATCTACAATATCGTTTTCTTTTTTTTTCTTTTTTTTTTTCTAGGAGGCAGAAAAAACTCTCACTTGTGGCATATCCGCGGGCCCAGTTTCAAGGAGACTGACACGCTCTTGTACTCTTGTACTTACGTTGGGAGGAGACGGCTGCTTCGGGTCATCGACACAGGGGAAGAAACTATAGCCTATTACACAGATAACTGACGTTTTAACTCAAGGTACACAATAATACCATTTAATGTTCGCAACATATTGGAATACCTTTTTTGGGTGTTACTAATTCAAGACCTAAGTTCATCGCAGAACGTTTTATTGCAACATACAAGGCATCATTCAACGCCAAAGAGCTCTATATGTGCAGGAAGAAAAAAATTAAATGAGTTCCAACTTCAACCCCCATTTCTGTGTTTTTATGCATGAGTGGATGCAGGTATGCAGAAACCACTTCGAGCATGTTTTTGTTTTCTTTTTTAAAATCTCCTCAACAGCAGAAACAGATTCTTATTGCAGGCACCGTATGCATTACAATCGATACAAAAAAGCGTGGCTCTTTCGCACATTTTCAGGTAAGTCTGACCGACTGAGTTACGACCGCTTATTACTGCTTATGATTTGAATTGTGAGCAAGTGTCGCCATCTATTGAAGTCTTGGTACACTTCCGATCTGAATATCTTTACTAATTTCAACATGGGCATAAAATAAATATGAAAATGTTATAAGAGACCTTTGTATTTGACCTTCCAAATACTACAAAACCTCCAGTCTAGTTATACGCGGGTCGGAAGTGCTCTAATGCTTTTTGACTGATGGCGCCAGCGCCTCTATCACAAGCAGTCACAAGCAGTCCTAACACAGTGGTTCAATCAAACACAAATCTGTGAACCTGTACACCCTTACACCCTTGCACGCTTTTGTAGGGTGTAATTGTGTCCAAAACACCCTTTTCTAGGGGTCTTAGGGTGTGAGTTATAGACGCCGCAAAACACCCTTAAGGGTTCAAATCAATTTACAGTGCACTGCTGCCACTGGGCAGCAGGACCGCGGGGGCAGAGATGCACTCCGATAAGAAATTAAAACCTAGAATCGCGTTCAAATTTAGCGGTTTTACGGAACGCCGTAAAATACTGCCCGTTCTTTATATCCTTCTAAAAAGAGTTGATTTAGTGGTTTTCCACGACGTTGAGCAAGTTTCTAATTGAAGCCATATGTCTATTTTCATTAACAAAAAGTTAATAAACGAATTTTAATTAATTAGCCGACTGATCGTTAGGATTAGCCCTTTATACTATGTCCCCCTGGCCGTATAACTCATCTGCAGAAACCGCATTAATGTAACTTTCACGGCTTTTTTTAAACAAATCTGTTAAGTTAAAAAACACCCTGTATACACGTTGAAAAATTCTACATGTTGTACTGGTTGGCGGAAACGATAACATTGTCCACAAATTCTACCGTATACAAGCAGATATGACTAATGGAAAAAGCTATTCGCATCGCTTGGTACCAGAGTTTCAATCGAAACTCCAATCTGAGGATATCTCAACTCGAGAGAGAGGAGTATATTTATTAACCAGAGACGTAGCATACTGATTTACAAATAATATTTACTTCAAATGCCAGTCACTTGGAGTTTGGCCTATACGTCCACCTTCACGACAGACTGTCTCTGGAGTCAGGTGCCCTTGCACTACCTGTGTGGCAGCCTCTACATGCCCTGCTAGAACCACTTTTTTGGGGGAGTGTATCGCACCCACGCCTGGCCTGCTGCTTCCAGCGTATAATGAGAGCGAAATGGAGTCTTCGTCGGAATTTTTTATGCCACCCATCACGTGACAACCACTTGGGGCCCGGCCAGGTCATACATCCATGCGCGACAAAACGACCGACTGGTTGTACCACGTGTCAGAAAGACGGCTGGACTCGATCAGACACCAGTGACCACGACACCTTGGGAATGCACACGACTCAGTGATTGATCGGCAATTGATGGGGTTTGGCTGTCTATCTGACATGTCGCAGGCCAGTCGGACGCTCGGTCGTGCATGTGTATCCCTTGATCGGGACCCCAGTGGTTATTATTTGTTTGGTGGCACGAAAAAACCCTGCGAGGACGCCATTTCGCGCTCACTGATAAGATGTAAGCAGCTGTATGGGCATGACAGTGAGGCACTCCCAAAACGTGGTTCCAGCAGGGCATGGAGTGGATGCCACACAAAAGGTGCAAAGGCATTCGGCTTCTGGGAGGGTCTGTCAAAAATGTGGACATTTGCGCGGACCTCTAAGTGACCAGTACTTGTAGTAATAAAATTAATTGTAATTCAATATTGTACGCCCCTCGTTTTGCACGCTAATTGTTCATAAACTTGTTATCGTGAAAGGCAAATAAAATCACTGTTACGTAATTCAAACAATGGACCTTTTGTAGAAATACGCGGTGCGCATGCGCGGAGTATTTCATGCGCCTGGGTTCGAGAGTATCTAGTTCCAAACAATCCGCCATCTTGCATTTCTCGCCTTTGAGCGGCTTCGTTGTGTCGACCTCGGGGCGGAAGATTACGCACGATGGGGACAAAGGTGAGCTTGGGGGAGCCGTATCTAGGTCACATCGCCTCAATGGGTGAACAGGATGTAGCTGACGTTTTGGGTGTGGAACGGTTGGGAGAGGCCTTGGGCGCGCCTTGTTTTCCAGTCACCTAGTCTCGAACCGATTCGCGTGTCTAGGTGGCAGCACATATTCGCCGAGAGGTCCATTGCCCTTTAATACACTTGCGAACTGCAACTCGATCTATGCCAACAATGCTAAACATAAAAACTCAAAATTGTTTTAGTAAAAAGTATACAAAAAAAAAGGCCTTAGATGTTGTTTTTTTTTTAATATAAACTCCAAACACACGAAATTCTAATTATACATGAGTTGCAGTGACGTCACATCAGCAGCCATTGCCTCGTAGCGTGGTGCTGTGCCCGTTCCTTCTGCAGCATGCATTTCGTACCATAGAATATGTTCTTCTTGGCAAGCCTAGCCGAGAAGGACCAATTCT